>CM063497.1:71182097-71189597 GCA_032207245.1 Pardosa pseudoannulata | reverse complement strand
AGTATAGAAGGCTTAAAAATAATAGAATACCAAATAACCAAATATAAAACTTAATTTAATAAAACAAACGTGTATCACAACTGTCCACAAAATGACATCGAAATGCAGCGCGCCAATTATAAAATCCTTACTATGATCAAAAACTATGTAGTGATTGACTTCTCATGTGTAGTAATGTCTTTACAAAAACGACTTTATATTAAAAAATATATAGTTTTTATACTTTAAAATCCTCCTCAGTTAAAAATCTCCTTTTCATAATTCATTTTCGATCAACTTTCAGATTGTGATCATTTGAGAAGCGAAAGCTAAGAACCAAGCTAAGACTCCAATTCTAAGATAAATTTGTGAGAAGTTTTTTTCAGTACAACGCCTAAAGGCGAATCAATTCCCCACTACACAGTCCTTAGCTAGTTGATCAAAAAGCCAGCAAATATGTAGTGAAATATGTTTTACTTCTCATCGTGGAGTAAGGAGAGTATTTCAAATCCCGCGATCAAGATTTACTGAGTTATGAAACAGTACTTAGATAAATATAAAAAAATAAATCGATAGTTTTATGAAGTGAAAATTCCTTTAGTCATAGCCAATACGCTTTTCCTTCGGTAGTTGTTAAAATATCTTTTCATAACATTTTGAAATTTTCGATCAAATTTCAGATTATTGTCTATTTGAGAGAGTTTATTATTACATTACATTCTCGGCAACCTTAAATCCGAATTCCAGGATGAAGGTATAACATGTTTTGTTCAGTACAACTGCCAAAATCTTAAAGGAGAACCAGTTCTTTGCATAGTCCTTAGTGTGTTGGCGGAAAAGCCAACAGATGTATCGTAAAATGTGTTCTACTTCTCTATGCGGAATAATAAAAGTATCTTAAATCACGCGATAAAGATATTACTGAGTTATGAAGTTGTATTTTGATAAATATTTAAAAAATGAATCTATCGTTCTTTAAAGTGAAAACTTCTTTAGACGCGGTCAGCACTCTTTTCCCTGAGTTGTTATTAGAGTATCTTTCTTCAATTTTTTTGGATATTAACGAGAAAATTTCTGATTATTTGTGTGTCCGTCGTTAAGTACAATCCTTTCGACTTTAAATCCGAATTTCCGCATGAAGTTTTCGTCAGTACAAGGCCGAAATCTTAAAGGAGAACCAGTTCATTATATAGTTCTTAGCGTGTTGGCGGAAAAGACAACAGACGTGTCGTAAAATATGTTCTACTTCTCTGTGCGGAATAATAAAAGTATTTCAAATCACGTGATAAAGATATTAGTGAGTTATGAAATTGTACTTTGATAAATATTTAAAAATAAATCGATCATTCTTTAAAGGGAAAACTTCTTTAGACACGGTCAGCACTCTTTTCCTTGGGTAGTTATTAAAGTAGCTTCCTTCAATTTTTTAGATATTTACGTCAATTTCTGATAATTTGTGTGTCCGTTGTTAAGTTACATTCCTTTACGACTTTAAATTCGAATTCCTGGATAAAGTCATCGGATGTTTTTTTTTCAGTTCAACGGCCAAAATCTTAAAGGATAACCAGTTCTTTGTATAGTCCTTAGCGTACTGGCAGAAAAGCCAACAGACTTGTCGTAAAATGTGTTCTTCTTCTCAATGCGGAATAGCAAAAGCATTTCAAGTCACGAAATAAATATATTACTGAGTTACGAAATTGTATTTGAGTAAATACTAAAAACATATGGATTGTTTTTTGAAGGGAAAATTTCTTTAGTCGCAGTCAACAAGCTTATCCTTGGGTAGTTGTTAAAATATCTTTTCTCAACATTTTGAAATTTTCGATCAAATTTCAGAATATTCGTGTGTTTGTTATTAAGTTACATTCCCGGCGATCTTAAATCCGAATTCCCGGATGATGTTATGTTTTTTTTCAGTACAACGGCCGACATTTAATCGAGAACCAGTTCTTTATATAATCCTAAGCATGCTGGCGGAAAAGCCAACAGACTTGTCGTAAAATATGTTATATTTTTCTATGCGGAATAACAAAAGTATTTCAAATCACGCGATAAAGATATTACTAAGTTATGAATTTATACTGTGATAAATTTTTAAAAATAAATGGATCTTTCCTTAAAGTGAAAACTTCTTTAGCCGCAGTCAGCACTCTTTTCCCTGGGTAGTTATTAGAGTAGCTTTCTTCAACTTTTTGAATATATACGAGATAATTTCTGATTATTTTAGTGTCCGTTGTTAAATTACATTCCTTACGACTTTAAATCTGAATTTACATATGAAGTTACAAGATATTTTCATCAATACAACGGCCTAAATCTTAACACATTGTATGCGGGACACCTACTAGTACGTTTTCTGACGATTGATACTTGATCGCGGCACACGTACTAGTACGTTTTCTGATGATTGATACTTGAGAGTGGCACACGTACTAGTACGTTTTTTGACGATTGATACTTGAGTGCGGGTCACGTACTAGTACGGGTTAGTGTAACAACAGGGTTTGTTTGTGGGTACAAAAATAACGGTATATACTTTCTGCTTATCGGTTGCCTTCTGTTTATCTGACAACCACTGACCATCAGCAGGGTGTGCGTATTTCTGAAAAATTTCAGGGATATGTAATACCCCACTCCTTTGTTCATTCCCCATTTCCCTAGGTAAAAGAGGAAGAATTTTAAAAATTCAAACAACGACGAAGGAAAAGAAAGAATAAGTTATTCTGAATACATTGCGAATATTCTTTTGCCAGTTAAAATGAGGTTCGAAAACTGATAACATTAACGATCACATAAAGCGATAATTTTAACATACAAATGAATAGAGAATATCGGGACCAAGTGATTGCGATAACAATAAGCGATTGATAATATTAACCGCTATCACATTTAGCGGAGTACACTGCAGTACGTTTTTTGACGATTGATACTTGAGCGCGGGTCACGTACTAAAACGGATCAGTGTAACAACGGGTTAGTGTTGGTTTGTTTGTGGGTACAAAAATAACAGTATATACAGGAAAACGAAGCCGAATGTTCTTGTCTACTACATAGGTTCTGGAAAAATTTAGACAGATAAAAACTACTTTTTACATCAGTCAGTGAGGAACCACAAAACGGGAAGTTTGATTTAAAATATCAATTCAGATTTAAAACTAACTTTTTATTTATTCTTTCAAAAATGATATATGTATATTTATATATACCGGATTACCATAATTAAAGTGGCAGTGCTCCCAGTGTTCTGTAGCGCGATCTATTTGCGAGAATGACGCCACATTTTGTAAGAAGATTAAACAAGACAGGGGACAAAGGATTCCGAGAAAAAAAAATTAGTTCATAAACTCACCACTAGGAAAATATTTGGAGCTGTGTTACAGAAAATAGAGTGTTAACAAATGCAAATTAATACGGAATAAAATGAACTTTAATTATTCACATTTTCTGATTTAGTTCAAGTGCAGTATGGCAACACTTTTAAAAAAGCGTAAAATCTACATAAACACAGATAAAGTCTCGTGATCTGCAGTATCACTACGCTGAGCAGGAGACGAAGTTCTTTATTCAAATTTCACGTTCCATGGCACAGTGCCAGCTACTTGGGTTTTAAAAGGCAATGTGTTACGTTTCGAATCAATCGGATTCAAAGTTTATGTGCCATGTCTCCTTCTTTAGTCGAGCTTGTGTTACTGGTCAAATTCTTTTACCTCAACCAGGGCAACGCGTCAGCCGCACTTCGGGCTTTTAGAAAGCACAAAAAAATGCTTAAAGGTAACGGTCCTGTGTCAGTTAATGGGCTAAAAACAATGGTTGTGACGTTTGAGAAAACAGATTCTCTGAAGGTTCAGTCAGTCAGAGGAGAAAACCTGTACCACATGATACAATCGATGTAGTTGCCACGGCGATTGTCGACAGAGGACCAGACAATATTGCTGCCACCTCTAGCTCTCGTAGAGTAGCTCAGAATATACGGTATGGAAAATCTTACGAAAGATTACCATTTCTATCTGTACAACATCAGCCGTGTACAGGAATTACTGTACCCCGACCATGATAAGCGATTAACTTTTGTTCTCACCTTTCTTGCCACAATGGAGATGGATGATGCTTGGCAGTGCAAAATCTTATGGGGAGACAAGGCCCACTTTTACCTGAATGGAACTGTCAATACCCAGAACTGCCGAATTTGGGTTGACAAATCAGCACACGCAGTCGCAGCAATTCCCTTACATTCACCAAAGGTAACTGTTTTGGTGTGGGTTCACAGAGGAATTTATCGTAGGTCCATTTTTCTATGAGAACATTACCCCGACCGGAGAGAAATATCGGCACATGTTGAACATCTTTGTCATTCTGGCACTTCAGCAAAGACAATGTCTGGGGGAAATCCTTTTCATGCAAGATGGAGCCCCTCCACACGTTGCTGTACAGCTGCAACAGCTGCTACGAGAGAAATTCACAACAGAAAGAGTCATTAGCCGATACTTTCCAACTGCATGGTTACCTCGGTCACCTGATGTTACCCCATGCGACTTCAAGCTATGGGATTACCTTAAGTCCAAGGTCTATCAAGGAGTGGCCCAGGACCTGGCTACGTTGGAGGATAACATATCAAGGACTGTACGGGAGATTCCTGCAGGATGTTACTTTCTGCTGTTTTGCATACTGTGCACAGAATGCAATATGTGGTCCATACCAACGGCAGCCACATTGAACCTCATTTGAATACAAAATAAAAATTAATTTCCGTATTGATTTTCATTTGTTAACAATATATTTTCTATTACACAGCGCCAAATATTCCCTTGCGGTGATTTTTGGAACTAATTTGTTTTTTTGCGTAATCCTTCGTCCCCCGTCTTGTTTAATCTTCCTACAAAATGTGGCGTCATTCTCGCAAAAAGATCGCGCTACAGAACACTGTGAGCACTATCAGTTTAATTATGGCCACCCGGTATATATATGTATGTATGTATATATATATACATATATACATATATATATATATATATATATATATATATATATATATATATATACATATATATATGAATATATATGTATATATATATATATATATATATGAATATATATGTATATATATATATATATATATATATATATAAATATATATATATATATATATATATATATATATATATATATATGTTTATTTATCTATTTTTATATTTGTTTATATATTTCAATATAAAATAGGAAAAGTTGGTTGGAAAATTAAATAATTTTCGATCTATTGAGATTTAACTGAATAACTAAATTTACGCGGAAAACGCCAGCTCCAGGTACAATTCCTCTGCGAAATGTACCTGCACATAATGTGTTAAAGGAAAACAAGTTCTTCACTATGCAGCCATGAGCGTGTTGGTGGAAAAGCCAGCAGACATACCATAAAATGTGTTCTACTTCTCAATGTGGAATAGCAAAAGTATTTCAAGTCACGCGATAAAGATATTACAGAGTTACGAAATTGTACTTGAATAAATATTAAAAACATATCGATTGTTTTTTGAAGTGGGAACTGCTTTAGTCGCAGCCTGGACGCCTTTTTTCCTGGGTTGTTGAGGGAGCAGCGTTTCTTAACCTTTTAAATATTTGCGGCACAAATTTCATTTATAATTTTCAACGTCTTCCTCTTTTGTCATACAATAGGGCATTTCAAATGCCGCTTGAAAGTGTCACAAAATAATATCACATAACGTATTATAACTTAAATGTAACTGAAATTTGACTTGTTTTATTAGTATATAATATCAATCCAAAGAACGGATCATTTTTAATCTAATAACATGTCTACAAATAGTGTTCATAATTTCATCATTTTATCATTTTTATTATATAACCATAAACTTTTATGATTTTTTAACAAGATATTAATACTTTAGTATTAAAATACCTAATATCTGTTTTTATTTAGGTTATAATAACAAATATAATTCGCAAAATTATAATATTTCGGAGGTGAATCATCTGGAAGAGGGTCAGTGACACATAATTCTATTTTTAGAAATTACAAATGATTTAATGAATTATAATTTTAATGAATTTTTTTCCTTTTTATTGATTTTTTCCCATTTTTTTTTTAATTTTTAAAAATTTAAAACTAATTAATATTTTAAACTTAAAATTTAAATACATTTTAATTTTAATATATTTCATAAATGTATGTGTCTTTTAAAATATTTTAATTTTACATAGAAATTAGATAATTAGTCTTCATGATTTGTAAATATATTGAAAAGAATTTTTTTTAATATTTCATAAAGTGAAAAATATGAATTTTTTGGAGAGGTAAGGGGGGGGGATTAGATACTTTGTTATATGGATGTTGAAAAACTCAGATTTTGAATGAGGTCTATAATCGTTGCTCTGTTATGAATATGATAAGACAGCGAAATACAAATAATTTTAGAAAACTTTATGTATGGAAAGAAAGAATCGCTGTTTCTTCTTGGATATTTTATTTACATTCACAGAATGATGAAATTTAAAAAAAAAAAACTTAGCAGCACAATAATCTTAACACAGAAACATAAAAAATAATAATGAGCAAAACTTCTGAGTGAAGATGTGCCACCGTTGAGCAACTGACTGATCCGATGAACCAAGGAGCTCTCAACAGTGTCTTCACAACGACAGTTCAGCAAATGTTACTGTTTGATCCTCCGCAGCAAACGCCTGGTTAATGCACCTATGCTGATTGCTGTTCATCGGCGGAGAAGGCTGGAATTCGCATGCCAGTACCATAACTGGACTTCCTCTGAGTGGACACAGGTAGTTTTTTTTTTATATAAATCACGTTTTAAGCTCCATTGGACAGATGCGCGTTGGCGAATACGACGGGAAGCGTCTGAAAGCAAACAATTGCAGGAAATGGTCCAAGCTGAAGGAGAAAGCATTATGGTCTGGTAAAGGTTTTCATGGTATTCTCTGAGTTCATTCATCCTTGTGTAAGGGACGATGGATAAACATAAGAAGGCATCCTTCCTTGCGGATCATGTTCACCCCTGCTTGCGAATTGTTTTTACTCAGGATAATGACATCTACCAGAAGGACACTGTGATGTGTCATACGCTCGCAGCATATGAGCGTGGTTCGAAATGTACCAGGATGAATTTACCATACTTCCTTGGCCAGCAAATTTTCCAGACTTGAACTCAATCGAGAATCTGTGTTACCACCTCGATCGGGCTGTTCGCACCGTAGATCCTCGCCCGTATTACCTAGCGCAACTGACCACGGCAATGGAATTGGCATGGCTCAACATCCCATTGAACACTTCATTAACTAAGGAACCTAATTGACTCTTTTCCTGTACGTCTAACAGCGGTCCGATTTGCAAAATGTGGTTATTCTGGATTTTGAGAGATGTGATCACATTAATGTGACTGAACTGTGTATTTGTTGGTCATTTTATTATGGAAACAGCATATAGGTGACCAACATTTCTCCCAAGGCTTGGACACAAACAAACAAAGGAGGTTCTGGTAAGTTAGATTCAGA
>CM063497.1:71174597-71177097 GCA_032207245.1 Pardosa pseudoannulata | reverse complement strand
ATATATATATATATATATATATGTGTGTGTGTATATATATGTATATATATATGTATGTATATATATATATATGTTTATATATATATATATGTATGTATATATGTATGTATATATATATATATACATACATATACATATACATATACTTTATGCCAACTCTCTAAAAAAAAACATGAAAACACATTACTTTTACTTATTAAATAACGTCTTATGAGAATTTTTCTTAAATATATTGCACTATTAAGTAAAAAGTATTGAGAAATGTAAAAACTAAAATAAATACCTGTATTTTTTGTTAAAAATTCAGCCAGAATTAGAAAAATATAGCATTTTTTGAACTTACACTCATAGATAACACTCGTTATCACTCTTAGATAAAATAAAATATGTAAAACATTACTTAAATAAGATTTATGGAAATTTTTCTTTACGTTATTGCACTATTAGGTTGCAAAACTTTGTGAAATGTAGAAAATAAAATAAATACCTATACTTTTTATTAAAGTTTATCAAAAACTCGAAAAAAGAAAACATTTTTTTCTTTTGCTTTTAATCCAACACTCTTAACAAAAAAAATATGTAAAACACTAACATACAGCCCGTCATATGACGGATTAGTAAAATTTTTAATTTTCCAGAATTGTAAAGTATCCTATGAGGCAGGTTTGATTTTTGGCTGGGAATTATCTGGTACACGCTCAATAATTTGTTTATTTTCATACTCCTCTAAAGTCACCCAATGCTGTGAATGCAGTTCAGAATCAAATTGAATTCATTTAGTCAAACCGTGTGGTTATGTATAAAAAACAAATTCACAAACGTACAAACTTCTTAACTTTCAAAAATATATAACTTAAACGCTAGATATTTATTAGTCCGTAATATACATTCCTAGACTTTTATGAAAAGAATTTGTTGTTAAAACCGGTGATAATATTTTCATTGTAATAAAAATAATTGGCGATTAAATTAAAATTTCACATATATGTACCTAATCTATTATTTAAGACAAATATAAAAGAAAATTACTTACGTAATATCTAAGTTCAGTGATAAAACGTATGAAAATCATGAAGAAAACATTTAAATAATTTAAAATAAGAAATTATTAAATGAGGTGGTTAAACTAATGACGTCATAAAGCTAAAAAAATGTTTTTATTTACTTATAATGTGATAAATTGTATGTATAAAAATAAACAAGCAAACGAAGTAATTTCTTAATTTTCAAAGATATATAATATAAACGCTATATATTTATTATTCCGTGAAATAGGTTCCTAGACTTTTATGGAAAGAACTTGTTGTCATTATCGGTGATAAAATTTTAATTGAAACTAAAAATAATGGATGATTAAATTTAAATTTATTACATATGTACCTAATCTATTATTTAATCGAAATATAAAAGAAAATTATTCTCGTAATATCTAAGTTCAGTAATAAAACGTATGAAAATCATGCAGACGATATTTAAATAATTTAAAATAAGAAATGATTAAATGACATGGTTAAAGGAATGACGACATAAAGCTAGAAAAAAATGTTATTTTTACCTATTTATTATGTGATAAATTGATAAATTCAATCGCCTACTCTTAGCCGGAGAAAATAAGGCTTGAAATAATGGCATTATATGCTCGGAAAGAGGGGAATGGGTGGATTTCGAATCATAACCTTTACTGACTTTGAAATTTGCTAAGCCTAGCTAATCAAGAATCCAATATGGATGGCTCTATCCTTTCCAGGTCCAACCGCTTCATAAATTCGAGGACAGACAGATAGATAACTTAGGCTATTATTATATAAGGGATATATCATAATATCGTTTGGCACTCTCTTCATACCTCGCCCAAGGATAGATATCCTCCCTAGCTACACTTCTGGTATATACAGTGAAACTTCTCCGAGCGGCCACCTCTGTATAGCGGCCACCCTTCTAAACGGCCAATTTTTCATGGCACGGATTTTTCGACTCATAGACCTAATGGTAAAATAACCCGTATCAGCGGCCACCCGACTCCCTCTAAACGGCCAACAAGTGGGATTGCCCTTTTCATTTTTCGGGAAATTTTAATCACTCCATGCTTTAATTTTGAGCGAAAAACTTAAAGTCAGATTTATGATCAGATATAAGACAAAGGAATAACTTGAAAAGTCCATTCTCGTGGTCTCCCCCCCCCATCTTTCTAAGAAAGACTAAATCTGTTATCTCTTTTGTGTTCTCCCCCACACCCTTAGCCGAACGATGGCCGATTGGCTAGGGCACTGACCTTCGGAACGGGAGTTCGTGGGTTTGAGTCCCACTGGGGCAGGGATGTTCGTAGCCGTTCGGAATCGGCTTTAAGCAGTAGGTCCCGGTCTCAATAGCCCTCGTGTTGCAAAAAAGTAGACCGTAGTGCTTCCAAACAACCAACCAATCAACACCCACACCCTTCAGATAGGGAATCCCTATTGCACCATCCATAGAAATTTAGGGAGGAACTGGACAATCAAGCGTT
>CM063497.1:71149597-71162097 GCA_032207245.1 Pardosa pseudoannulata | reverse complement strand
AACACCACTGAACCACCGGATCGAAAGAATATGCACAAAGTATATATTGGGGGATGGAATTCTGCTGCACAAAATGCTTTATACTTTTCGTCCTAATTACACCATTTGGAGATTCATATCTTCTTCTCTATAACAATTCAAAATATAAAAAGTATTCGGTGGTGAGTCATAATTTTAAATTCCAATAAAACACACTATTCCAAGTGCATATAAGTATATATTGGTGGGTGGAATTCTGCTACATAAAATGCTTTATACTTTTTGTCCTGCATTCACCATTTTGGAATTCGTATCATCTGCACTGCAACAATATAAAATACAAAAGGTATTTGGAGGTGAATTATAGGTTTAAATCCCAATAAAACACACTATTCCAAGTGCATATAAGTATATATTGGTGGGTGGAATTCTGCTACACAAAATGCTTTATACTTTTTGTCCTGCATTCACCATTTTGGAATTCGTATCATCTGCACTGCAACAATATAAAATACAAAAGGTATTTGGAGGTGAATCATAGGTTTAAATCCCAATAAAACACACTATTCCAAGTGCATATAAGTATATATTGGTGGGTGGAATTCTGCTACATAAAATGCTTTATACTTTTTGTCCTGCATTCACCATTTTGGAATTCGTATCATCTGCACTGCAACAATATAAAATACAAAAGGTATTTGGAGGTGAATTATAGGTTTAAATCCCAATAAAACACACTATTCCAAGTGCATATAAGTATATATTGGTGGGTGGAATTCTGCTACACAAAATGCTTTATACTTTTTGTCCTGCATTCACCATTTTGGAATTCGTATCATCTGCACTACAACAATCCAAATATAAAAAGTTTTTAAAAGTAAATCATACCTTTAAATCCCAAGTAAACATACCATTCCAAATGCATTAAAGTATATATTGGTGAATGGAATTCTGCTACACAAAATGCTTTTTACAGTACAATCAAAAATATAATAAATAAGAATTTTATGGGTGCTCTCACGTATGCGCTTCTCATTTATGCAACTGTTAGTTATGTGATTCTCTTAGGTCATAGCAAAGTCTTACAGGAAGTAATGTTAAATTTCTCTCAGTTATACGACTTTCAGTTATACGTCTCTCCTGTATGATGTTTTGTTCTTATCCCCTCACTGAAACGACAGCAATTTGGTCCAGCGAATAATTTATCTGTTAGGATTTTTGAGGTTTTGTCAGTTATCGGGAATTGTTTCTCCTCTTTGTTATTTAATAAATGAACTAATAAAAAATATTAAATTGCTTGTTAAGAAGTGAAAAAGAGAATGAAAGTCAATTCCACTTTTTATGGGTACTCTCACTTATGCGTTTCTCACTTATGTAACTCTTAGTTATGCATTTCTCTTTGGTCTTGACAAAGTCCTACGGAAAATGACGTTAAATTTCTATCAGTTATACGCCTCTTTAAGCTGTACTACTCTTTGTTGGGTTAAGAAATGAAATTTCTCTCACTTGACGGCTTGAAATGAACTAAGTGTATTTCTGTGTTTTACAGGGTTTTTTCTCAGTTATCGGTGATTGTTTCTTGTCTCTATCTATTACTAATATTAAATCTCCTGTACAACAGTAGCCCTCGAATTTATGAAGCTCTTGTATATGGAATGGTAGAGGCGTCCATATTGGATTCTTGATGAGTTAGGGTTATCAACGTTCGAAATTCAACCCTTTCCCCCTTTTCTAGCATTTAATGTCATTATTTCAAGCCATATTTTCCCCGGTTAAGAGCAAGCAATTAAATTCAGCAATTTTTCACAAAATGAATAGGTAAAAATAACATTTTTGTCTAGCATTATGAAGTCATTCCTTTAACCATCTCGTTTAATAATTTCTTATTTTAAATTATTTAAATATCGTCTGCATTATTTTCATACGTTTTATCATTGAACTTAGATATTACGTAAATAATTTTCTTTTGTATTTGACTTAAATAGTAGATTAGGCACATATGTGATAAATTTAAATTTAATCATCGATTATTTTTGTTGGAATGAAAATTTTATCATAAGAATTAACAACAAATTCTATCTACCTCCAGGGTGTAGTAGAAATGATAATTTCATTCCTTTACTTCCATTGATGACTGGGGCAAAAAGATTGGGAAGAACTTAATGATAATTTCGACGTAGCTAAGAAAACTTTGAATTCTCTTTCTAAATAAATTCAATGTGATTCTAAACTGCATTCACAGGATCCGGAGACTTTAGAGGAGTATAAAGTTAAACAAATTATTGAGCGTGTACCAGATAATTCTCAGCCAAATAAAAAATAATTTTTTATGTGTCTTATAGGGTACTTTACAATTGTGTAAAATTAAAAATTTTACTGATCCTGTATAACGGGCTATATTATTTTAGTTTCGGAGAGCTACGTTCTACTTCTTTCAGCACAAGGTCTAATGAGACCGGGACCTACTGCTTAAAGCCGATTCCGAACGGCTACGAACATCCATGCCATAGTGGGATTCGAACCCACAAACTCCAGTTCCGAAGGCCAGCACCCTAACCATTAGGCCATCGTTCTGCGGGTTATGTGATAGTAGACTAATAAAGATAGCTTTTAGTGGGCTTGTTAAAAAGTGATAAAGGGTGGATATTAACTCTTTTTATTGTTTTATGGAGCCTAGGTAGCTCAGTTGTGAGTGAATCTTGTAAGATATGAATATCGATTGTGTATTTATTTATTTTATTTTTATAGAATAAACGTAGCTACATACCGGAGTCACATTTCAAGAAGCACGACGCTGCTTTTTATCGAAATCTGCTTCAAGATATTGGATTTGACGTCATAGTTTGTGAAGATGAAAAACGAACATACACATACCCTAGTGAAGAAGATTGCCGAGGTAAACAGCTATTTTGATGCAATATTTGAAATGTACTCTTACTCCTTTTTCCCCCTTTTTCTCCTTCCTCTTTCCTTTTACTCCCTTTCCCCCTCTTTAACCCTTTAAAGGTCATGAATAAAAATTCTTTCAGATTTCACGGCATTAGGTTATAGACGTTGTCTGTGAGCCTTATAAATAGGAAACATATGAAAACAAATTTTACATTTCTATAGTAGGTGGATTTTCCTTTTTTTTTTATTTTTTTTTTTTTTTTTTTTTTTTTTTTTTTTGATGGGGGGGGGGTAATTGTGAAACCCTTCCTTTCTACAGCACGGAAACAAGAGTTACGTAAAATTAATTATATTGGTAGAACAATGTATAATTACCATAGATATGATGTAATGAATAGATAATTACGTAATTTTTATTGTTATTTAGGGTAAGTGTTTTTATTTGAAGTTATAATAAGAAAAATCAAATACGAGATTTTTCATGTAAAGCAATTTTAAACTAATATATTTCAAAGAGAAAAATAAACTATGTAAAATTCTATTATATATATTGCTACATCAAAGAGTCCATAACATAGAAAATCTAAAAAAATCCTTTCTCTTCCCTCCCACTCTCCCCCTTTCTTTTACTCAATCAACTTTCTCCCTAAATCCCAGGGCCGTAACTAGGGCGTGGCAAAGATGGCATTTGCCACAGGAGCATGAGGGCACCGCACCGTGAGGAAAATGGGGTCCAAAAGAGGATGATTCGCCTCGAGTAGAAATAAGGAAAAGTTGAAAAATAATTTTTTTAATTATAAAATCTAATGCGTTTAAACATTTTTTAAAGAATTTTCTTGTTTTTTAAAATGCTTCTATATTCTAAACTTGTTATAGATTCTTACAAATTTCTCCTAACACTCCTAATATGCCTTAATGTAAATCAGGGTATTCGTTTTAAATTTTGAATGTATAAAAGTTATTAAAACTGAATTTAAGTTTAGAAATTCGCCAAATTTTATTTATGAAAATTCAACGTCCAAATAAAAAATAATTCCCTCAAATAAACTATTCAGTTTATCAGCAAAACAATACCTTCAAAGTGTTCAAAAATATTTTTATGTATTAATAAGGTAAAAATTAAAGAAAAATTTAAAAATTATTATGCTAGAAACATTTTAAGAATTAACAAAATATTTTGCTAGTTCATTCTGAATGTATGGTATAGAAAAAATGTTTATATATTTTCTCCCTATATTTGACGGTAGGGCCGCAGAATAACTTTTTGACAGGAGCGCTAAAGGACATAGTCACGGCCCTGCTAAATCCACACAGTTACAGTTAACAATAGTATGAGCTAACACACGAAGAAAGAGAGCATGTTGAAAGCTATATGGGGGAAATACACATTGATTAACAACATGAGGTATAACGACTACAGTCGAAAAATGTTTTACTTTATTTACAGCCGAACGCTGGCCGATTGGTTAGGGCGCTGATCTCCGATACCGGAGTTCGTGGGATCGAATCCCACTATGGCATGTAGCCGTTCGGAGTCGGCTTTAATCAGTAGGTCCCGGTCTCATTAGCCCTCATGTGCAAAACAGTAGACCGTAGAGCTCCAAACCAAACCTTTATTTGCATCATATTTCATACATATGCATTTATCATAATGAATGGCATGCTACAAATCATCAACGATCAAAATACATTAAACACGTGGTTGAAATCAAAGCGATCGTAGCTACTCAGAGTCAAAAAGCAACAATATACAGGTTACTATACTTTCATAGAAATTATCGCCAAGTGAAAAAATGTGCCAAACACGAGCGCATGCGCTGTGACGACTCTCATAGGGAGCCTATTCTAGATCGAGCTTTTACATCTACAGGCCCCCTCGGAGAGAAAGTAAGGAAGAAGGAGTGTGGAGCTTAACTTCTTCTGCACCAGTTTTTTTGAACCATTTCTTTTTTACACCAAGACGCCATGTTTGGCATATCTTCGACCAAGTGTAGTCCCATTGGCGTAATGGCCTAAATAGCATTTTTAATTCCTATTTACACCTTTATTTAATTTCAAAATAAACAATTTTCAGCAGGAGGAATTAGGTTTTTTTTCAATTTTGCATTTTCTTACGAGTAAGCTACTTATACGTGCGGCAGCCTAGACGCTCTGTCGATCTCATCATAATAGAAGCATTACTTCTTCAATACAGCTCAAGGTACATCAAAGGATCACCAATGTCCTGAGTCATGGTTGAGCCTTCCTTCGCCAGTCTATCCGGAATATCATATTTTAAATTCTAATGGGATGGAATCCATTGTAGATGGAGGCTACAAGAACTGGACAGGGTCCTGAATTTTTCTGTAGTCCAAATTTCCTTCTGATACCTAATAAGTCTCAAAAAATAAAACAAATAGATAGTAATTTATAAAAAAGTGTGATTAATTTTTAATAGCATTTAGTATTTAGGAAGTTTAAATATGTTTTATGTTCTTCACAACGTGAATCTCTAATGCATCTTCTAGATAATGAACGTTTACGGATTTAATGACTTCGTTTAATAGAGGTCCAACTGTATATTTTACAGCATTATAGGAAGTATCTGTTACCAAACAAAAGAAAGGTATTTACTTCTAATTATTTCTCTTTCCAGCTGCAACGTATTCAAGATGTGCTCTGACCAGCTACATTCCTGACGAACTAAAACCCGAATTCAGAGAAGATAGTTTCCAAGGCTTTCTGAAGTACAACGGTCGCAGTCCCGACGGAAAGCCTGTGCTGTATTACACGACTCTGACACTTCTAATTAAAAAGCCTTAAATAGAACGATTTTATTGTCCTTTCAAGCGGCTTACCTATTAGCAGTTAAACTGTGCAGTTTTTTCCATGTGATGCAATAACAGAACGATAAATTGTAATAAACTGCAGTTTGTGCGAGTATTTTTTCTTCCTGAGAAATTGGAATGTCTGAGAAATTGTTAAAATAATTGCGCTGTTAACTGCGTAAATGCACAGTTTACTCCGTTTACACTTAGATTTTGATATGGTTGATACTTCATATAAAATATTCTTTTTGTCGTGAGTTATAGGAGAATCCCAGACAAATGCCATCATGAAAAAATTTGTATAAATTGGAATACAAATAAAGAAACAAGTTTACAAAAAAATATATATTCTCATGTTATGTCACAAAGTTACATCAATCGATGATACAAATGGTACAATGAAATAATATCATGGCAAATAATCTAAAAAATAACAAAATTAAACTAGTTATATGAGTTTCTTTCGGTCGAATGCATTCATGGCACAATGAAACAATATATAGGGAATATTAAAGCCACACCCCTTCTAAATATAAACACAGGAAAAAGGGCAGGTGCAATCGAGATAATGTAAACATGCAAGCGAAAAACTTGAAAAACAATTTTACAGACTCCTCCTCAAATTCAGCTTAATTTCTTTTTTTAAGCTGTGTTTTATTTTTAAATTATTAGTTTTGTAGATTACAGGTATGGGTTTTTAAAAGTTTCATGTAAATTATATATTTGTAGTAAAGGCTAATAAATACACTTTATTTTTTTTTATTATGTTCCCGACTAAATTTTCTGTTTAAAGGTAGCTGGAAATGGCGTAGAACACTAGTTCGACGAGATTGACTCTATGTTATTCTTTGAGCAGATGTGATTTGCAGTTCCCTTGCTGTGACGTCACTACGTTGAGTCTTAGTCAATGTCTTTTAAAACAGCAGCAGGTGTTGATCAAAAAGCCGGTTATTCCTGTAAGGGCCGATCTCACCCAAGTCGTTTAACGGCTCACCGCGATTAACCCATTGCTCCAACCAATGATGGAACTTAATTTCCGTTTAAACAGAGATTAATCGCGGTTAGCTGTTAAATGATTTCCGTGAGACCGGTGCTAAAAGCAAATTAGTTTGAAAAGTTACTTTAGCCTTCAAAATTGTGAAGGTTACTATTTTTCATTAAACAAAATTGTTTTCCCCAAAACAATTTTTGAAGTTTGCATCTGTTCTAATAATTATTCTGTTAAAAAACGTATATTTTCCAATAACTTTCCAAAAGGTACTAAGATCCGGTCTCACCAAAGTTGTTTAGTGGTTAACCGCGATTAACCCTTTGTGCCAACTAATGGTGGGACACAATTCTCTGTTTAAACAGAGATTAATCTCGGTTAGACATTAAACTAATTTGGTGAGACTAGCCCTAAAAGCGAATTCTTTGCCGAACAGTTCGAGATTATTCGGTTTTAATCTTCAATTACACATTTCCCAGTTTGCGTCTTGGTTTTCTCTAACGGCTTTTGTAGTAAAATTTCTATAGAACTGTAGATCATAACTGGTTTCCCTTCAGAATTTCGCTCGTTATACTTCAGGAATCCTTTAAATAAGTCATTCGTAAAATCCTCTTTCAGTTCTATAGGGATATGGTTGGTAAAAGCGCAGAGTACATACCACATTTCTGCAAAGAAAGTAAATAAATAATGTAATTTCAGTATGTTAAGATCATTAAAACGACGAGAACGTTTACATGTTTGTTAAGGTTTGTGCTTCTAGTTAATTAACCCTATATTTTGGGTTGACCTTTTCTGATATATATTCAAAAATAAGGATTTTAAATCACCAATTATAAAGGACGCTTCCATTCCATTCTTAGTACTCTAGGAATCCTCCTGACAATGCCCTTTCCTTTAAGGTGGAATATAGGTATCTAGGTTACCATTTAGTTAGTACCCCAATTTCAACCCCTTTGTGGTGAAAAAAGCATCAATTAAGTGAGAGCCATAAAAAACAACTTGAATTTCATTCCATATTCATTCAGCTTTCTCAGAAGAGTTGGGCTGTTTTTAAGTACTGAGAATATCTCAAAGAGCCGTCCTGGTTTATAAACGGGGTAGAATTGATTGAACTTTTTGCGGACCTTTGGCTTATGACTGTATTCTAGAGTTTTATGCGTGATTGTTGACGCTCACTTGATAATTTTGCCTCGTCTAGCACTGGCAAATAAAAAAAAAAAGTTGGTGTTTTCCCCAAAATTATGACTCTAAAAATTTAAGGCAAGACATATATATATATATATATATATATACATATATATATATATATATACATATATATATATATATATATATATATTTGTGTGTGTGTGTGTTAGGTTTGAAAAGTTAAATTAGGGCTTAAAAATGAGAAATAAAATAGACGCGGGGTTTTTGCCCTTGAGTTTAGATTTGAAAACCCCTGTGAATTTTCTCGGGCCTAAAGGAGAGCTTTCGACTATAAATTAACGTCGGCATCTTTGAACTCTCAGATTACGGGAAGTTATGTGACAGTAGATTCCTTAAGGAATCTACTGTCATATAGGGTTTAAAAACTAGCTTCACTGTACCCACTTGTTGTATTTGTTCTAATGTTTATCTCAACATAAGATCTGAAAAGAATTTGAATTTACTGAAACCTATACATAGTTGTACATAATTATTCCCATGAATAAAGAATTTAATCCAGAGTAAATAGATGTCCAGCCTGTATCATTGACGGCGACGCCTACCCTTACTCTAGTACGTCACAATATATATTTAATTAGTGGTTAATAAAGGTGGGAAATAAGGTAGAAAATTAAGAAGTCAGATCCATACAACCATATTTAAATTTTTGCCCTCTGACAACACTTAGTATAATGTGTTGTCAGTGAGAACATGAATATTTGATAGTGTCATGAATAACACATTATTTTAAAAGAGTAAAAAAGGACATATAGTTTACCTTTGCAAGCCTTATCATTCTCAAAGGTAAATTTTCTATCCTGATATTCTGCTAAAAGCACTTTAAATCCAACGTTTTCGAAGAGCCTGCTGAAGTACCCTATTCCATATTTCTTATGATGTGATTCTGGTACATATGAATAGACATCCTAAATTTAAAAAGAAGGAAAGTACAAGTGAATATTATTATAATGAAAATACAAAACATATAATTCTAAGACCTGATCTTACCGTAGTCCGATTGAGCTGACCTGGATAAACTGTTATATACTTATGTGGCGTTCAATCGTCCATTAGTTCTGTTCATTGTTTTTTCAATATATGGGTGATTGCCGATATTATTAGCAACTCATCTCTTTACAGCTCCTCAAAAATTTGTTGACCATTTTATTGTTAAGTACAATATACGTAGGTCAACTTTGCTCCCTATGAAGGGACAATATAAATAACAAATAAGTCTTACATGGGATTTTAAACCACAACCTTCAGCTTGGTTGCCTAAAGCCCTAACCATTATACCGACATATATATCTATACCCATCTATTTATCTCTCGCTGATTATGGCCGAATCCGTAGGGTGTTAATCATTGGTACCGGAGTTTGTGGGTTTAAATCCCACTGTAGCATGGATATCCGTAGCCATTTGTAATCCGCTTTAAGCATTAGGTTCCTGTTTTATTAGCTTTCATATTAGCAAAAGAAAAGACTCATATTAGTAACTCGAAAAGAAACTCAAATTTCTTTCGTAGTTTTTGAAGGTACGTATACTACGTGATTGTAAATACTACTAGTTTTTCAGAATCCTCGAAGTTTCTTTGGCATCTAAAGATTTTACCTACATGTCAAATATTACTGGTTCCTCAGCCTTTCCCGAAGTTTTTTTGGTATCTAAAGATTTTACCGACAATTGGGGGATAAGTCTCTAAGCATGTTAAACGAGCACTAACCTCCAATCTTTTCAGGAGAAACTCAGATACCTATATTGCATGCCTATTGGTTTTGCCGATCCAGTGTATTTCTCTGCCTGAAACAACCAACGCGTATTTCCTAAATGCAAACATCCTCTTGTATGTAGTCACATGATGTTGTCAACCAATCACAATTGCGTTTAATAATTTGTAAATTCAGGGATCAGAAAATCCTCCATTCCATAATATCACTTACGGGTGATCCTGGGTTAATTCTCGACAGAAAGTAATCCTAAAATTTCGGGATCAATGTGTTACCCTCTGTTTAGTAAATATGGACATGAATGATCCTTGGTGAATCCTGGATTGTAGGTAATTTTCGGATTCGGGATCCCCGTGTTACCCTTTGTTTGGTGTATACGGCCATTTATATAGTCAAAATGTATTCCTTCAGACATAAAAAAGGCATTTTTGTTCAATACTGGAGATAAAAATTTTCGCTTCTCCAATACTTCATTTATATTGTACAAGGAAGTACTAATATGAAGTGAAAGGTGTTGAAAAATGGAAATTCACATTACTTATTATTATTCAGCTAAAATTTAAAGAAATCAAAATAAATTTTTTATAAAAAGAAAATTAATTATTGAAGCAAAATTATCAAGCATGTGTAAGCTTTTCTAATGTTATTAAATAAACTTTTAAGCCGAGCTTTACGTTACAAAACTAAGCGTGTTGTTTCCTCAATTCCTAAAGAGTAAAAGGTCCAGAAAGCATTCAACCTGTACTATCTTTAACTCGTGGAGAATGACTTGTATAATGATGTGGTTATGTTACAATCTAAGTTCAACCACGGATTTTGTTGTTGTTTTAGGGCCGTCTCACCAAAGTCGTTTAGCAGCTAACAGCGATTAATCTCTGTTTAAAAGGAGTATCGTGTTTTACTACGATATTAAATTAATTATACGCTTAGTTTGAGCTATATTTATATTCTTATTCCTTAATCAGGAATAATAATCCAATTAAAAGAAACGAAACATTTTCCAGTCTTCTTAGAACAACAACTTTTATTTCATATGTATTTTATAAAAATTTTATAGCAAAACCAAAACTTGCAAACGATAAACTTGTAACAAACTGCAAACGAATTTTAAACTAAAAATAAATCATTGAGTCTGTGCTACCACAGGAGAATTAGGTCCCACTGACTGACGCATTAGGTTAATCAAGGTTAGCCGTTAAACCACTTTGGTGAAACCGGCCCTTAATGGAGTGACTACAATTTACGTAGGTAATCTCATTGCCTAGTAAGCCAATTCAAAACAGGTGCTTTCTTCACTTAGTAACGGCGAGAGTATAATTTTCACCATGTCACATATTTAAATATGATTTTCTACAAGCTTATGTTCGGACTTGAATAACACAAAATTATAAACATAAAATATTTATAAACAAAATTTATGCGTGATGTAAAGATCAGACATATGATTCCGATAAAAAGTAATTGTCTTTGAAAAATATTTTGATTCTAATATTTCTTCTTTACATTATATTTTGTGATTGGTTACTATAGTTACTAGTTGTTATTGCTGTGTTATTTATGTTTTCTAAAAGTTTGTGTTTCAAAAAATGGCAACGTTATTATTGGGTTTATTTTTTTTTTTTATTATTTTTTTTTTTTTTTGAGTTTAGAATTTTTTTCTGAAGTTGATGTTATAAGAAAAATGGCGTTTATTTGTCGGTAAAAGAGAGTTTTTTATTTAGAGTAAAAAGAGTGATATATATTTGAAGAGTCTTTATTTTGAATAAAAATTATTATAACTGTGTAACTGAAATGAAATGGATTAAAATAATAAACGTGATAATAGTTGAATTAAAGTAACATAAAAAATGTGTAGAGTCATTCTCTTGAAAATTATGTATAAGGCGATTTCACGCAGTAGGGCACATCTTAACTTATGACAATTCTGGCTTTAGTTTCAAAGGGAAGAGCAGTTTATTGTTTGTCTACTGGTTGTTGTAAACATGAAAATGAATGGGAAGGGCATTTTAGTAGTTTGTGAAGTTGCGACAAATTGCTCTATACGAAATGTTTTGTTTCATTATTATAATTGTTAAAAAGTGACCGATTTAAATGTACTTTATAGTAACTAGACAACTAAAATCAAACAAGTTACAAATATAGAACACAAATTAGTAAAATATATTTTTTAGTGTTTGTAATATGGCACAGGTGAGTGCGTATAGTATTTTTATGAGAACGCTAATTGTGAATATTAAAATATCCGCTTAAAAATGACCAGGAGTATTGTATACGAAGTGTTTTAAATAACTATTACTATGTTATACTTATGGTATACAAAACATTGTAAACAAATTGGTGATATATATTTTTCAGATATTGTAATGGGGCATAAGTTAGTATAATGTTTTCAAAAGAATGCTTAATATGTTTGAAAATGGTCTGGAGTATTGTATGCGAAATGTTTTAAATAACTGATATTTATGATATACGGAATATAGTGAACAAATTAGTGAAATGTATTTTTCAGTGATTGTAATACGATTATAGGCTAGTATATGCAATGTTTTCAAAAGAATGCTTAATGTGTTTGAAAATGGTCTGGAGTATCGTATGCCAAATGTTTTAAATAACTGATATTTATGGTATACGGAATATGGTGAACAAATTAGTGAAATGTATTTTTTGGTGATTGTAATGTGATTATAGGCTAGTATATGTAATGTTTTGAAAAGAATACTTAATCTGTTAGAAAATGGTCTGGAATATTGTATGCGAAATGTTTTAAGTAACTGATACTTATGGTATACAGAATATGGCATAAAAAATGGTGAAATGGGTTTGTCATTGATTGTAATGTGGCACAAGTTAGTATGTGTAATGTTTTCAAAATAATGCTTAATATGTTTGAAAATGGTCTGAAGTATTGTATGCGGAGATC
>CM063497.1:71028701-71149497 GCA_032207245.1 Pardosa pseudoannulata | reverse complement strand
AAAACAAAAATTTTTATCAAAGATGACTTCAAAATCAGAGAAAGGTATCGCGGTTTAAAGATAAGATATCAACTATACTTTTTTTATGTCTGCCTGCACGAATTGTTTTTTTTTTTTTTTTTTTTTTTTAGTTCTTTTTATCAGAGTGATCTTTAACAAACATTAAAATCAAATGAACTAAGTTTATTACAGTTATATATTTACAAATGCCTGTTCTGATTTTCTTTATTAATAATCATTAATGCAACTAAGTTCAGATTGTTGATTATAGCTGTTAATTTGTGTGAATAATTCAAACTTCTAATACTTTGTTAGAAAAACGTTTATTTATTATAGAGATATTAAATGTCTTCTATACAGAAATACTGATATTCATTACACTTGGAAATTTATCGAAGTTTTCATTCCTGATACCGATATTGATTAGTTTATTATTCGATAAAAAATTTCTTTAATAATCTGATTTTTATTTTAACACTAGATTTACGGATGTTGATCATATACCTATTTTTACTGAATAAGCTGTGGTAGCACAAACTCAATGATTTATTTTTAATTTAAAAATCGTTTGCAGTTTTTATTTATTTATTTTTTTTTTTGAAAGTTTAAGTTTTGCTATAAAGTTTTTTTTATAAAAATATATATGGAATAAAAGTTGTTGTTCTAAGAAGACTGGAAAATGTTTAGCTTCTTTTAATTGGATTATATGCCTGATTAAGGGATAAGAATATAAATATAGCTCAAACTAAGTGTATAATTAATTTAATATCGTAGTAATATACGATAAAGCCAATTTGACTCATACAAGGAAATTGAAGTTTTTTGCAAAGAGAATAGTTCCAAATTAATTTAAATAAAATGTTTATTATCAAAAAATTCATGGAAAACATTTTTACTTATAAAATCTGTTTTTGAAACACATTTTCCACAAATATTTCTATTACATTTAGCACAATGGTTTCTACATCTGTTTCTTTTGCATAATGGTTGAACTTGACAATTCTTCCGTGCGTCAGTAGCATGAATTTCTGTCATTGGAATGGAAGTGTTCTCGACTTCTTCTCTATATTTATTTCTTAGCTTTTCAGCCAAGTGGAAAATAATATCTTTTCGAGAAATATTTACCAAATCAGCTCCTTCTTTTTATATAGAACTGTTAAACCATTCTATGAGTTCAAATTCGGCTGACAACCGGGGAAAATAGGTACCACATGCTTAATACATACATAGCTTTCAAACATAAAGGGGTCATTAGCGGGGAAGATGAATGAAAGTTTACATATATTTTATTACTTAACTAAAAACCAACGTATGTTGTTGAAAAAGTGATATTAAAGCTATATATATATATATATATATATATATATATATATATATAACTCATGTCCATAAATTAAGGATAATGAAGTTCAGTGCAATTAAAGAGACAAAAGCAAAACAAATTTGACTTATTTGTAAAGTCTATTTATTAAACAAAAGGTAAAGAGCAAAAAAGATGCTATATGTTTGACATAATTAATAAAAATTGCGATTTTTACTCCCTGGAGCAAATTTCAAAAAATAACCTATTTACAGAAAACAGTATAACATGGTTAGTATGATGGTTAATACGGAGTATGTCTCCCGGACGATGCAATACAAGCGTTACAACGCCTACGCATGCTGAGTATCAGATTATCAATCTGATCTTGGGGAAAATTACACCACTCATCAAGCAATGCCCTCCGAAGTTCCGATAGACAGTTGGGAGGGGGTTGACGGGCTGCAATTCGTCGGCCAAGCATGTCCCACACATGCTCTATTGGATTCAAGTCCGGTGAGTATGCTGGCCAATCCATACGGGTGATATCCTCCGATTGAAGGCATTCGTCTACAATGTTTGCACGGTGAGGTCGGGCGTTGTCATCCATATACAGAAATTCAGGACCCATGGCGCCCCGAAACAAACGTACATGTTGTTCCAGAATGACATCCCGATAGATGTGGCCTGTCATCGTTACACTCTGAACATGCAGGTCAGTTCTGGAACCAAGAATAATTCCTCCCCAAACGAGCCATCCTGCACCACCGTAACGGTGTCGTTCAATGGTGTTCTCTTGGTGGTAACGGGTACCTGGCGCTCTCCATATGAAAGTCCGGCGAGAATCAGAATGTAAACTGAACCTGGACTCGTCGGAAAACATCACACAAGACCACTGTTGCGGTGTCCACAATGCATGCTCTCTAGCCCAGCATAATCGCAGGCGACAGTGAGTTGCGGTAAGGGGAACACATCTGACAGGCCTACGAGCATATAGACCAATGTTCCCTAAGCGTCTGTACACGGTCTGCCTTGAAACTGTCGTACCGGTAGCTGAAGAGAGCTGACGAGACAGGTCTGATGCTGTGCTCCGTCTGTTTCTTTTGGCAGTAACTGCCAAATACCGGTCATCATTCGGCGTAGTAACTCGGGGCGACCTGTGCTGTAACATCTACTCACATTACCATCATGTTTGAATCGTTGCCAAAGCCTGGAGATGACACTCTGGGCGATTCCAAGTTCCTCGGATACTTCCAGCTGGGTACGTCCACATTCCAGTCGTCCGATAATTCTACCACGTAAAAAATCATCCAAATGCTTCCTTTGTGCCATAACTATGCGGTTATTGCACTGAAAGGCTTTTAAAGCGCTTGTGAACAATTTTACTTCTTTGCTACCATTCCTTATATACCCCTTTCATACACTCTCGTCATTGTGACGTACTATCCGCGCCATCTGGTGGTTTCCTGCAATTTGCATATTCTTCTTCAAGATGTGTGTGATAATTCTACAGGTGAAATTTTTATTTTAGAGCTCAATTTCTGTGTGATTCTGAATTATCCTTAATTTATGGACATGAGTATATATATATATATATATAGTTATATATATATATAATATATATATATATTATATATATATATATATATATATATATATAATATATATATATATAGTGATCAAATTTTTTAATTGAGTCAAATTCTCGATCCGTAAATCTAGTGTTAAGATTGCATTCAACAAATAATAAAAAGAAAACCCTCAGAAGAGTTACACAACAGGTATGAGTGTATACTTCTGACTCAGCAACTATTTTGTCATTGCTGGGAACAGGATTTCTGTAGTATTATTCGAAATATTTTTATGTACTACCGAAATAAACTAGCTCAAGATTGCAGCCAACAAGTTAAAAAAAACCTCAGAATAGTTACACAACAGGTATGAGTCTGTACTTCTGACTCATCAATTATTTATATTGTCATTGGTGGGAACAGAAATTCTATAATATTATTCGAAAACGTTTTATGTACTACCAAAATAAACTAGCTTAAGATTGCAGCCAACAAATAATAAAAAACCTCAGAAGAGCTACACAACAGATATGAGTGTATACTTCTGACTCATCAATTAATTATTTTGTCATTGCTGGGAACAGGATTTCTATAGTATTATTCGAAAAAGTTTTATGTACTACCAAATAAACTAGCTTAAGATTGCAGCCAACAAATAAAAAACATCTCAGAAGAGCTGTTCTCGACTTCTTCTCCATATTTACTTCTTAGCTCTTCAGCCAATTGGAAAATAAAATCTTTTCGTGAAATATTTACTTGACTCGTCTTTTTATACAGAACTATTATAGCGTACTATGAGTCAAATTGGCTCACAACCGTGAAAATAGGTATACCACATTTGATAATACGAAATGAAGGGGTCTGCGGGGAAGAAGA
This sequence comes from Pardosa pseudoannulata, assembly GCA_032207245.1. Lineage (NCBI taxonomy): Eukaryota > Metazoa > Arthropoda > Arachnida > Araneae > Lycosidae > Pardosa > Pardosa pseudoannulata. The sequence goes on along the minus strand of CM063497.1, from coordinate 71,145,750 downwards.
ATGAAAATTTACATATATTTTATTACTTAACTAAAAACCAACGTATGTTTTTGTAAAGTGATATTAAAGTTTTATATATATATATATATATATATATAGTGATCAAATTTTTAATGAGTCAAATTGGCTCGATCTGTAAATCTAGTGTTAAAATTGCACTCAACAAATAATAAAAAAGACCCTCAGAAGAGCTACACAACAGGTATGAGTGTATACTTCTGACTCATCAATTATTTTGTCACTGCTGGGAACCGGATTTCTATAGTATTATTCGAAAAAGTTTTATGTACTACCAAAATAAACTAGCTTAAGATTGCAGCCAACAATTAAAAAACATCTCAGAAGAGCTACACAACTGATATGAGTGTATACTTTTGAATCATCAATTATTTTGTCAGTGATGGGAACAGGATTTCTATAGTATTCTAAAAATATTTATGTACTACCAAAATAAACGAGCTTAAGATTGCAACCAAAAAATAAAAAAAAACCTCAGAAAAGCTACACAACAGATATGAGTGTATACTTCTGACTCATCAATTAATTATTTTGTCATTGCTGGGAACAGGATTTCTATAGTATTATTCGAAAAAGTTTTATGTACTACCAAAATAAACTAGCTTAAGATTGCAGACAAAAATAAAAAACATTTCAGAAAAGCTGTTCTCGACTTCATATTTACTTCTGACTAAAAGCCAATTGCAAAATAAAATCTCTTCGTGAAATATTTACTTCAGTCCTCTTTTTATACAGAACTATTAAACCAATCTATGAGTCAAATTGGTTCACAACCGGGAAAATAGGTATACCACATTTGATAATGAGAAATAAAGTGTTCTGCGGGGAAGACGAATGAAAGTTTACATATATTTTATTACTTAACTAAAAACCAACGTATGTTGTTGAAATTGATATTAAAGTTATATATATATATATATATATATATTAAATTTTTAATATAATTATTATAAAAATAGTTTTAATTGATAATAATTAATAAAATTGTCTCTAAACAATATATTTTGAAAAAAAAATATCTTATAAACTATCAACTTTAATCATTAGATCATTTGTTTTCTTTAAATATAATTATTTTGTACTTTCTCACAAAAGGGTTTATTTTCTTATTTTACTTAAGAAAATTAAGTTTTCATATGAACTGTACGAAACAGATTTGATTTTTGTGCTAAATTATATATTTTTGAACAATGCTTTATAAATATTTTATAATAACATTATTTGTATTTTTCAGGAATAAATTTTAAAATATCAGAAACAAATAATAAATTATATCTATTTACTGTTTTAGCTATAAAATAAGTATAAAACATTTACCACATATAAAAAAAATATAAGCATTTACTTTTCTCACAATTACTTATATCTGCATTACAGCCAATATAAAAAATAAGAAATATTTATGTGATAAATTTTAAATTTAATTAACAAACAATTACATGCATAAAAATTATACACTCAAAAAAATTATACCACTTTTGTCTTAAAACACATTCAATCTGCATATAAAAATTTTATATAATTAAACTTAAATGTTTAACAAACGGTTAAAATTATTAGTATAAATTTTTTGAATATGCTATAATATAAAATTTGGTCGTAAATTATTTATAGAAAAATAACTGAATTAATTTTTAAAAAAAAAACAAAATAACACAATTTTTAATTACATTTTGTATAATTATTTAGCTAATAAAAAGATATTAAAAAAACTGTATATTTTTATATGTACAATCTGAAATACAAAGTTTTAAAATTAATAGTAAAAGGATTTGTATACAATATTTAAAAAAAAATAAAAAATATTGTTTAGTTCATTATATAAAATCAAATATAACAAAAAAACTATACCACACTCACTAAAATGCTCTATACAATCTTATCACTAAATTCTGGGAAAACTAATCTAATAAAATCCATATCACCAAATCATAGGAATAAACTTAAAATATAATACAATGAAAAATTATTTTTGGTGTTGATTTAAGTATGTCGAAACCAAATACCATCTAAAACAAAAACAGTATTTGTCATATAAAAAACACTAAAAAACAGAGAATATCAAAGAACATAATCCAAGTATGACGTACTGTACATAAAGCAACTGTTCGCCTGAAGACTCATCTGTCGCGTGATGAATAAACCATTCTATTGACCATAACTATAAATATACAGTGCAATGTTTTAGTTGAACAGTTTCGAACCTTGTCAGCAAAGGAATAGTACTTTGCTGCGTAAAATATAACACTGTCGCTAACATGTTTGAAACAAATTTCTAAAACATATAAAAGTTGTCAGTATTTTGGCTCCTTTTTTGCTTCACCATTTTAGACAAACGACCTTTTTCTTTGATAGCGTGTGGACGTAATCATCGTCTACTGGTTTCCTGTCATTCATTCTTTGCATAAGTATACAACTGTAGATCTCAACAAACGAGTCGTGCAGTTTCAAATACTTGCTCCGAGCCTACAAGCCATACAATCTGTCTATCAAAATCACTTAGATACTTTATACACACAGAAGTAAGTGAAAGAATGATTCTTCAGATTCTCCAGCAGTTAAATACAACTTCTTGATCACGTGCCTTCCACGGCATCTAGGTGAGTTCATTGCAAAATGTAGGGGTGGTCATTATGTTTTGGCTCTTGAGTGTATATTGGTGGGTGGAATTCTGCTACCAAAATGCTTCATACTTTTTGTCCTGTATTCAGCATTTTGGAATTCGTATCATCTGCACTACAACAATCCAAAATAAAAAAGATATTTGGAGGGGAATCGTAGTTTTAAATCCCAATTAAACACACCATTCCAAATACATATAAGTGTATATTGGTGTGTGGAATTCTGCTACAGAAAATGTTTTATACTTTGCGTCCTGTGTACACTATTTTGGGATTCGTATCATCTGCATTACAACAATCCAAAATATAAAAAGTATTTGGAGGTGAATCATATCTTTAAATCCCAATTAATTATACCATTCCATATGCTTAAAAGTATATGTTGGTAGTGAAATTCTGCTACATAAAATGTTTTATACTTTTCGTCCTAAATACACCATTTTGAGATTTATATTTTATTCCCTACAACAATTCAATATATAAAAAGTATTTGGAGGTGAATCATAGATTTAAATCCCAATAAAACACACTATTCCAACAAAATATAAGCATATATTGGTGGGTGAAATTCTGCTACACAAAATGCTTTATACTTTTCGTCCAGTGTGCACCATTTTGGGATTCGTATCATCTGCACTACATCAATCCAAAATACAAAAGGTATTTGGAGGTGAATCATATATTTAAATCCCAATAAAACACACTATTCCAAAAACATATGAGTATATATTGGGTAGTGGAATTCTGCTATACAAAATGCTTTATACTTTTCGTCCAGTGTGCACCATTTTGGGATTCGTATCATCTGCACTACATCAATCCAAAATACAAAAGGTATTTGGAGGTGAATCATATATTTAAATCCCAATAAAACACACTATTCCAAAAACATATGAGTATATATTGGGTAGTGGAATTCTGCTATACAAAATGCTTTATACTTTTCGTCCAGTGTGCACCATCTTGGGATTCGTATCATCTGCACTACAATCCAAAATATAAAAAATTTTTGAAGGGAAATCATACCTTTAAATCCCAATTAAACATACGATTCCAAATGCATAAAAGTATATATTGATGGGAGGAATTCTGCTACACAAAATGCTTTATACTTTTTGTCCTGAGTACACCATTTTGGGATTCGTATCATCTGCACGACAAGAATCCAAAATACAAAAGGTATTTGGCGGTGAGTCATAGTTTTAAATCCCAATTAATTATACCATTTCATATGCATAAAAGTATATCATGGTGAATGGAATTCTGCTATATAAAATGCTGTATACTTTTCGTCCTGCTTGCACCACTTTAGAATTCGTATCATCTACACTATAACAATCCAATATACAATCTTAATACACCATTCCAGATACATAAAACCATATATTTGGTGGGTGGAATTCAGAGACACAAAAGGCTTGATACTTTTCATCCGAAGTACACCATTTTTTGTATCAGTATCATCAACAGTACAATCAAAAATATAAGAAATAAGAATTTTATGGTTGCTCTCACTTATGCGCTTCTCATTTATGCAACTTTTAGTTATGCATTTCTATTTGGTCTTGGCAAAGTCCTACGGGAAGCAATGTTAAATTTCTCTCAGTTATACGATTTTCAGTTATACGCCTCTCTTAGCTGTATGATGCTTTGTTGGATTGAGAAATGCAATTTCCTCTCACTGAAACGACAACAATTTGTTTCAACGAACAACGTATCTGATAGAATTTTAGAGGTTTTGTCAGTTATCGGGGATTATTTCTTTTCTCTGTTATATAATAAATGAACTAATAAAAAGAAATACTAATTTGCTTGTAAAGAATTTAAAAAAAGAATGAAAGTCAATTTCACTTTTTATGGGTACTCTCATTTATGCGTTTCTCATTTATGCAACTAATAGTTATGCAATTTTCTTTGGACTTAGCAAAGTCCTAAGGGAAGCAATGATAAACTTCTCTCAGTTATACGATTTTTAGTTATACGGACTCTCTTAGCTGCATGATGCTTTGTTGGGTTAAGAAATGCAATTTCTTTTCACTGAAAGGGCAACAATTTGGTAAAACGAACAACGTATCTGATAGGATTTTAGAGGTTTTGTCAGTTATCGGGGATTGTTTTTTCTCTCTGTTATATAATAAAAGAACTAATAAAAAGAGATACTAATTTCCTCATTAAGAATTTAAAAAGATTTCACTTTTTATGGACACTCTCCCTTATGCGCCTCTCATTTATGCAACTCTTAATTATGAAATTCTCTTTGGTCTTGGCATAGTCCTACGGGAAGTGATGTAAAATTTTCTCAGTTATACGCCTCTTTAAGCTGTATGAAGCTTTGTTATGTTAAGAAATGAACTTTCTCTCACATGAATGAGATAGTGTAATAAAGCGAACTAAATATCTTTGGGTATTTTACAGGTTTTTCTCAGGTATCAGGGATTTGCTTCTTGTCTCCATCTATCACTAATAATAAATAGACTAAAAAAGATAGCTTTTAGTGTGCTTGTTAAGAAGTGAAAAAGGTTGGAAATCAACTTCATTTTTTATGGCTACTTTCACGGATTTCTCATTTATGCGACTCTCTCAGTTATGCATTACACATTTTTATGTTTGTTTCGTCACAGAGTCTCTGTCGCTCAGTCATCAGTGAGTTTCGTAAATGATGAATATCAATTGTATATCTATTTATTTTATTTTTTTATAGAATAAACGAAGCTATATACCCGAGTCACATTTCAAGAAGCATGACGCTGCTTTCTATCGGAATCTGCTTCAAGATATTGGATTTGACGTCATAGTTTGTGAAGATGAAAAACGAACATACACATACCCTAGCGAAGAAGATTGCCGAGGTAAACAGCTATTTTGATGCAGTATTTGAAATGTACTCTTACTCCTTTTTCCCCTTTTTCTCCTTCCTCTTTCCTTTACTCCCTTTCCCCCTCTTTAACCCTTTAATTTCATGGCATTAGGTTATAGACGTTGTCTGTGAGCCTTATAAATAGGAAACATATGAAAACAAATTTTACATTCCTATATTAGGTGGATTTTCCTTTTTTTTTTATTTTTTTTTTTTTTTTATGGGGAGAGGGGTAATTGTTGTGAAACCCTTCCTTTCTACAGCACGGAAACAAGAGTTACGTAAAATTAATTATATTGGTAGAACAATGTATAATTACCATAGATATGATGTAATGAATAGATAATTACGTAATTTTTATTGTTATTTAGGGTAAGTGTTTTTATTTGAAGTTATAATAAGAGATTTGAAAAAAAAATTTCAATTTTACAACTCCTCTTCAACTTCCACTCAAAATACAGTTTCTTTTAAGTCAAAGAGTTTTTTGCTGGATGAGATCCCGCCTACCCTCCCTCATCCCTTTAAAATTATTTACAATTAATTGTTTAAATTAATTTTACAATTTACACTAAATCACAAATTTGTGATGAAAATCACACTCAGTTTATTTAATTTGTGATTAAGTGAATATTTCAGTCTATTTAGTATGAATGTTATGCGTTTCCTTTGTGTTTTCTTTGTTAATTCAATTAGATATTCAATTTTTGTAAAATTTTTCCTCAAAATGTTGTTTTTGTTTATGTATCAATTTGTTGAGTTACGATCCCCTAGCCAGATTTCAAACGCCACGCTGCAAGCACGCCAATTTCGCCAAATGTGGTTGAAGCACCAACAAGATCCATGATTAGAAACAGGAGAGTGGGCTAAGAAGAGGAGTTGAAAAAGAAAAATCAAATACGAGATTTTTCATGTAAAGCAATTTTAAACTAAAATATTTCAAAGAGAAAAATAAACTATGTAAAATTCTATTATATATATTGCTACATCAAAGAGTCCATAACATAGAAAATCGAAAAAAATCCTTCGAATATTTTTAAAAAGAATAGAATAAAGTATTAAGATATGATTTCTCTGCGAAACCACTACACGTTAAAGGGTTAATGGCATTAAACGCTCGAAAAGGGAGGGGTGGATTTCCAACGTATTAAAGATGACAGTATTTTTCGCTGTGATATGAAGCATATTTATACCCGATATATATTTTAGAATCGCATCGATAGTTTAGGAGAAAATAAACTTTACTCACTGAATTTTGTTAACCCTAACTCATCAAACATAAAATTACTTATAATAAACATGAAAATGTCATTAAAATAAGTTTCAATACAATTCCCAGACAATGTTTTACTTTATTTACTTCATATTTCATTTTATATGCAAAATAAATTAAACAAATCTTTTTCTTCTTCCTTATTCCACTGATCTGTATCAGATCAGATCTATCATTTTTTTTTCCTAACGCAACTGGCAATACAGGCACAGCATGCCTTTATACCAATAAAAGTCTCCGAAGCTGTTACCCATATAGCACAGCCCAGAAGCACGTGAAGCTTAAGGTGCGAGGGTTGAAACTTTAATAGTGTCAACTATTTAATTACATGGAATACCAAAGTTATTCACATCACCGTGTTTTACAGTCCTTCAATATAGTCGCCAGCATTGTGTATGACCCGTTGCCAAAGATGTGGAAGTCGCAGAACACCTGTAGCAGGGCCTGCTCTGTTGATAGTTTGAATGCACCGGTCCATTGACCCAATAATCTTTGGAACAGTTCTGAAGCGAATTCCAATAAGTGGTTCCTTCATCTTAGGAATTAAGACAAAGTCACAAGGTCTTAGACTTGGAGAGTAAGGTGGATGGTAAAGCCCTAGATGATACTGTCCTGTTGTACGACCTCTGGTACAGTGAATTTTTATCCAACTTCATTGTGTTTTGAAAACATCCTGACAACACTTACTTTCGACCGCAACCTAATACAAAGATCAGTTCTTTGCGTCACTTCGCATTCGTATGACGTAGGAAGGCCGATTCTTTTTGCTGAGAGGTAAGGTAGGTATGTAGCTCCCTTGTGATATTCGCAATATTCTTTGGTTTTGTTACGTAGCGTTTATACAACATTGTTGCCACTATTAAAGTTCCAACCATCGTTACGAATGCGAGTAACATTACCCATGCTGCGTCCTCGTAATTTTAGAAGCAGGGACCAATCAGAACCCCCCCCCCAAGTTTGGCCTGCCACCACCAGAGGTATCGTTTCAAAACTTGGAGGACATTGTGGTCATGAACCTATTTTATGTGCCCCAGTCACCTTTAACAAAAACGAAGGATCTTAGGCTGGCTCCAGCGCTGAACCCGCAACCTTGCAGTTACGGGATTGTTGTTTTTGCGGACTGAGTTGATCAGATCCATGAGAGTTTGTTGCTTTACGTACTACCAAGACAAGTACCAAATTAATGCAGTTGATCAGGTGTTGTGCAGTGGCCTGTTCAATATTACACTTAGTGCAAACAGGAAGTTCCTGGTTTCATTGAAAAACATGAGGATTAATAAATGCCCTGAAATCAGTCGATCCAACGTAGTTTGGTCACTCCTGTAGCCCTCAAAAACGATTAAAGCTCCAGCACCTTCACTAGAATACCATGAATTTGATGGTGATTGCTTTCAAGAGGTATTTATAGAAGCTTTACTTTTCGAAAGTACCTCAAGGTACTTCAGATAATCACCAATAACCTGATTCATGGTAGAGCCCTCCATCACCAGTCCGTCCACAGTGTCATTATATTTTACATTCATATGGGACTAAATCCATTGTAAGTAGAAGATACAAGAACTGGACAGGATCTTGAGATTTTTTGTAATTCTAATTCCCTTTTGATCTTTAATAAGTCACCAAAAATAAAAATAAAAAAGTAGTAATTTATGTAAAATGTTTGATTAATTTTTTAACCCACTGAACGGACGCGTCGATGGGGGTTCGACAGCGAATTCCTGTTCGAAAACGGACCTGTCGACCCCTTCTCGTTCGCACTCGTATAACACACTTTTGAGGGAAAAAAAGTATTGCAAAGCGATAATAAATGAAAGAAACTAATTTTGCGTAACGGAACTCCTTTACCTTGCAGGGAAAATAACTTAAAAGTAGCCTGACAACTTTTAAACCGGCAACTCTAGTATGGTATGGTAAGTTCCGTCTGGAATTTACGAAAAGGGTGACCGTTTTGAAAGGGAAAAAGGTGGGGAGGGTGGTCGGTGGATGGGTTAATAATATTTAGTACTAGCATACAGCCCGTCATATGACAGTATCCATAAAATTTTTAATTTTCCAGAATTGTAAAGTACCTTGTGAGGCAGGTAAAAAAATGTTTTTTTTTTTTGGCTGAGAATTAGCTGGTACACGCTCAATAATTTGTTTATCTTCATACTCCTCTAAAGTCTCCCGACACTGTGAATGCAGTTTAGAATCACGTTGAATTCATCTAGAAAGATAATTTCGAAGTTTTATTAGCTATGTCGAAATTATCGTTAGGTTCTTCCCAACCTTTTGCTAAAGTAATTAATGGAAGTAAAGGAATGAAACTATCATTTCCACTACGCCCCAGGAGGTAGACAGAATGTCTTGTTAATACCGGTGATAAAATTTTCATTGCGACAAAAAATAATCGATGATTAAATTTAAAATTATCACATATGTGCCTAATCTATTATTTAAGCCAAATATAAAAAAAATTATTTAAGTAATATCTAAGCTCAGTGATAAAATGTATAAAAATAATGCAGACGATATGTAAATAATTTAAAATAAGAAATGATTAAATGAAATGGTTAAAGGAATGACGTCATAATGTTAGAAATTTTTTTACCTATTTATGTGATAAATTTACAAATTTAATCGCCTGCTAACCGCGGAAAATAGGGCTTGAAATAATTAAACTCTTGAAACGGGGGGAAAGGGAGGATTTCGAACGTTTTAAAGACGACAGTATTTTTCGCTGTGATATGAAGCATTTTTATGCCAATTTATTTTAGAATTGGACCGATTGTTAGGGAGAAGATAAACTTTACTCGTTTTGAATTTTGCTAACCCTAACTCATCAAGAATCCAATATGGATACCTCTATCCATTCAAGGTATAACCGCTTCATAAATTCGAGGACAGACGGACAGGTAACTTAGGCTATTATTATGTAGAGGATTTAAAAAGTTTAAATATGCTTTTTGTGTTTCAAAATATGAATCTCTAATGCATTTTGTAGGTAATGAATGTTTAGGGATTTAGTAACACCTTTAAATAGAGGTCCAACTGTATATTTTACAGCATTATAGAAAGTATCTGTTACCAAACGAAACAAAGGTATTTACTTCTGATTATTTCTCTTCACAGCTGCAACGTATTCAAGATGTGCTTTGACCAGCTACATTCCTGACGAACTAAAACCCGAATTCAGAGAAGATAGTTTCCAAGGCTTTCTGAAGTACAATGGTCGCAGTCCCGACGGAAAGCCTGTCCTGTATTACACGACTCTGACACTTCTAATTAAAAAGCCTTAAATAGAACGATTTTATAGTCGTTTCAAGCGGCTTAGCCATTAGTAGATAAACTGTGCAATCTTTTACATGTGATGCAATAACTGAACGATAAATTGTATAAACTGTGCAGTTTGTGCCAGTATTTTTTCTTCCTGAGAAAATGGAACGTCTGAGAAATTGATAAAATAATTGCGCTGTTAACTGCGTAAATGCACAGTTTACTCCGTTTACACTTAGCTTTTGATATGGTTCATACAAAAAATATAATATATAAATTCATATAAATATAAATTCCTATAAATTCATATAAATATAAATTCATATAAATATATATTCATATAAATTCATATAAATATAAATTCAAATAAATTCATATAAATATATATTCATATAAATTCATATAAATATAAATTCAAATAAATTCATATAAATATAAATTCATATAAATTCAAATAAATTCATATAAATATAAATTCATATAAATTCATATGAATATAAATTCATATAAATTCATATAAATATAAATTCATATAAATTCATATAAATTCTTCATATAAAAAATTCTTTTTGTCGTGATTTATAGGAGCATCCCAGATAAATGCCATCATGAGAAAATTTGTATAAATTGGAATACAAATAAAGAAACAATATTACAAAAAATATATATTCTCATGTTATGTCACAAAGTTACATCAGTTAACGATACTCACTGCACAATAAAATAAAATATTATGGCAAATAATCTAAAAAATAGCAAAATTAAACTAAGTTATATGAGTTTCTCTCGGCCGAATGCATTCATGGCACAATGAAACAATATTTAGGGAATATTAAGGCCACGCCTCTTGTAAAGAATATAAACACAGGAAAAAGGGCAGGTGCAATCGAGGTAATGTAAACATGCATGTGAATGACTTGATATTCAAGAACCTTGTTGAAAAACAATTTTACAGGCTCCTCCTCAAATTCAGCTTAATTTCTTTTTTTAAGCTGTGTTTTATTTTTAAATTATTAGTTTTGTAGATTACAGGTATTGGTTTTTAAAAGTTTCATGTAGATTATATATTTGTAGTAAATGCTAATAAATACACTTTATTTAATTTTTTATTATGTTCCCGGCTAAATTTTCTGTTTAAAGGTAGCTGGAAATGGCGTAGAACACTAGTTCGACGAGATTGACTCTATGTTATTCTTTGAGCAGATGTGATTTGCAGTTCCCTTGCTGTGACGTCACTACGTTGAGACTTAGTCAATGTCTTTTAAAACAGCAGCAGGTGTTGATCAAAAAGCCGGTTATTCCTGTAAGGGCCGATCTCACCCAAGTCGTTTAACGGCTCACCGCGATTAACCCATTGCTCCAACCAATGATGGAACATAATTCTTCGTTTAAACAGAGATTAATCGCGGTTAGCTGTTAAATGATTTCCGTGAGACCGGTGCTAAGAATATTTCTTTGCCGAATAGCTCGAGATCATTCGGATATTTAATCTTCAATTACACCTTTCCCGGTTTTCGTCTTGGTTTTCTCTAACGGCTTTTGTAGTAAAATTTCTATAGAACTGTAGATCATAACTGGTTTCCCTTCAGAATTTCGCTCGTTATACTTCAGGAATCCTTTAAATAAGTCATTCGTAAAATCCTCTTTCAGTTCTATAGGGATATGGTTGGTAAAAGCGCAGAGTACATACCACATTTCTGCAAAGAAAGTAAATAAATAATGTAATTTCAGTATGTTAAGATCATTAAAACGACGAGAACGTTTACATGTTTGTTAAGGTTTGTGCTTCTAGTTAATTAACCCTATATTTTGGGTTGACCTTTTCTGATATATATTCAAAAATAAGGATTTTAAATCACCAATTATAAAGGACGCTTCCATTCCATTCTTAGTACTCTAGGAATCCTCCTGACAATGCCCTTTCCTTTAAGGTGGAATATAGGTATCTAGGTTACCATTTAGTTAGTACCCCAATTTCAACCCCTTTGTGGTGAAAAAAGCATCAATTAAGTGAGAGCCATAAAAAACAACTTGAATTTCATTCCATATTCATTCAGCTTTCTCAGAAGAGTTGGGCTGTTTTTAAGTACTGAGAATATCTCAAAGAGCCGTCCTGGTTTATAAACGGGGTAGAATTGATTGAACTTTTTGCGGACCTTTGGCTTATGACTGTATTCTAGAGTTTTATGCGTGATTGTTGACGCTCACTTGATAATTTTGCCTCGTCTAGCACTGGCAAATAAAAAAAAAAAGTTGGTGTTTTCCCCAAAATTATGACTCTAAAAATTTAAGGCAAGATATATATATATATATATATATATATATATATATATATATATATATATATATATATATATATATGTGTGTGTGTGTGTGTGTGTGTGTGTGTGTGTGTGTGTGTGTGTGTTAGGTTTGAAAAGTTAAATTAGGGCTTAAAAATGAGAAATAAAATAGACGCGGGGTTTTTGCCCTTGAGTTTAGATTTGAAAACCCCTGTGAATTTTCTCGGGCCTAAAGGAGAGCTTTCGACTATAAATTAACGTCGGCATCTTTGAACTCTCAGATTACGGGAAGTTATGTGACAATAGATTCCTTAAGGAATCTACTGTCACATAGGGTTTAAAAAACTAGCTTCACTATACCCACTTGTTGTATTTGTGTTAATGTTTATCTCAACACGAGATCTGAAAAGAATAGGAATTTACTGAAACCTATACATAGTTGTACATAATTATTCCCATGAATAAAGAATTTAATCCAGAGTAAATAGATGTCCAGCCTGTATCATTGACGGCGACACCTACCCTTACTCTAGTACGTCACAATATATATATTTAATTAGTGGTTAATAAAGGTGGGAAATAAGGTAGAAAATTAAGAAGTCAGATCCATACAACCATATTTAAATTTTTGCCCTCTGACAACACTTAGTATAATGTGTTGTCAGTGAGAACATGAATATTTGATAGTGTCATGAATAACACATTATTTTAAAATAGTAAAAAAGGACATATAGTTTACCTTTGCAAGCCTTATCATTCTCAAAGGTAAATTTTCTATCCTGATATTCTGCTAAAAGCACTTTAAATCCAACGTTTTCGAAGAGCTTGCTGAAGTACCCTATTCCATATTTCTTATGATGTGATTCTGGTACATATGAATAGACATCCTAAATTTAAAAAAAGAAAAGTACAATTGGATATTATTATAATGAAAATACAAAACATATAATTATAAGACCTGATCTTACCGTAGTCCGATTGAGCTGACCTAGATTAACTGTTATATTTTTATGTGGCGTTGAATCGTCCATTAGTTCGGTTCATTGTTTTTTCAATATTTGGGCGCTTGCCGATATTATTAGCGTTTCATCTCTTTACAACTCCTCAAATATTTGTTAACCATTTTATTGTGATGTACAATATACGTAGGTCAACTTTGCTCTCTATGAAGGGACAATATAAATAACAAATAAGCCTTATATGGGATTTTAAACAACAACCTTGAGCTTGGTTGCCTAACGCCCTAACCATTATACCGACATATATATCTATACCTATCTATTTATCTCTCGCTGATTATGGCCGAATCCGTAGGGTGTTAATCATTGGTACCGGAGTTTGTGGGTTTAAATCCCACTGTAGCATGGATATCCGTAGCCATTTGTAATCCGCTTTAAGCATTAGGTTCCTGTTTTATTAGCTTTCATATTAGCAAAAGAAAAGACTCATATTAGTAACTCAAATTTCAGTCGTAGTTTTTGAGGTATGTATACTACGTGATTGTAAATACTACTAGTTTTTCAGAATCCTCGAAGTTTCTTTGGCATCTAAAGATTTCACCTACATGTCAAATATTACTGGTTCCTCAACCTTTCCGAAGTTTTTTTGATATCTAAAGATTTTACCGGCAATTGGGGGATAAGTCTCCAAGCATGTTAAACGAGCACTAACCTCCAATCTTTTCAGGAGAAACTCAGATACCTATATTGCATGCCTATTGGTTTTGCCGATCCAGTGTATTTCTCTGCCTGAAACAACCAACGCGTATTTCCTAAATGCAAACATCCTCTTGTATGTAGTCACATGATGTTGTCAACCAATCACAATTGCGTTTAATAATTTGTAAATTCAGGGATCAGAAAATCCTCCATTCCATAATATCACTTACGGGTGATCCTGGGTTAATTCTCGACAGGAAGTAATCCTAAAATTTCGGGATCAATGTGTTAACCTTTGTTTAGTAAATATGGACATGAATGATCCTTGGTGATTCCTCGATTGTAGGTAATTTTCGGATTCGGGATCCTCGTGTTACCCTTTGTTTGGTGTATACGACCATTTATATGATCAAAATGTATTCCTTCATACATAAAAATGTCATTTCTGTTCAATACTGGAGATAAAAATTTTCGCTTCTCCAATATTTCATTTATATTGTACAAGGAAGTACTAATATGAAGTGAAAGGGATTGAAAAAAGGAAATTCACATCACTTACTATTATTCACCCAAAATTTAAGAAACCAAAATAAATTTTTCATAAACAGAAAACTAATTATTGAAGCAAAATTATAAAGCATGCGTACGCTTTTCTAATATTATTAAATAAACTTTTAAGCCGAGCTTTACGTTACAAAACTAAGCGTGTTGTTTCCTCAATTCCTAAAGAGTAAAAGGTCCAGAAAGCATTCAGCCTGTACTATCTTTAATTCGTGGAGAATGACTTGTATAATTATGTGGTTATGTTACAATCTAAGTTCAACCACAGATTTTGTTGTTGTTTTAGGGCTGTCTTACCAAAGTCGTTTAGCAGCTAACAGCGATTAATCTCTGTTTAAAAGGAGTATCGTGTTTTACTACGATATTAAATTAATTATACGCTTAGTTTGAGCTATATTTATATTCTTATTCCTTAATCAGGAATAATAATCCAATTAAAAGAAACGAAACATTTTCCAGTCTTCTTAGAACAACAACTTTTATTTCATATGTATTTTATAAAAATTTTATAGCAAAACCAAAACTTGCAAACGATAAACTTGTAACAAACTGCAAACGAATTTTAAACTAAAAATAAATCATTGAGTCTGTGCTACCACAGGAGAATTAGGTCCCACTGACTGACGCATTAGGTTAATCAAGGTTAGCCGTTAAACCACTTTGGTGAAACCGGCCCTTAATGGAGTGACTACAATTTACGTAGGTAATCTCATTGCCTAGTAAGCCAATTCAAAACAGGTGCTTTCTTCACTTAGTAACGGCGAGAGTATAATTTTCACCATGTCACATATTTAAATATGATTTTCTACAAGCTTATGTTCGACCTTGAATAACACAAAATTATAAACATAAAATATTTATAAACAAAATTTATGTGTGACGTAAAGATCAGACATATGATTCCGATAAAAAGTAAATGTCTTTGTAAAATATTTTAACTCTAATATTCGCCCTTTACATTATATTTTGTGATTGGTTACTATAGTTACTAGTTGTGATTGTTATATTATTTATGTTTTCTAAAAGTTCGTGTGTCAAAAATGGCAACGTTATTATGTTATTATAAGGCAATTTGTCGCAACGTCACGAACTACTATAATGCCCTTCCCATTCATTTTCATGTTTACAACAGCCAATAGACAAACAATAAACTGCCCTTCCGTTTGAAATTAAAGCCAGAATTGTCATAATTTGAGAACTTGCCCTACTGCGTGAAATCGCCTTATTGGTGTTTTTTTTTTTTTGAGAGAGAGAGAGAGAGAGAGAGTTTAGAATTTTTTCTGAAGTTGATGTTATAGTAAAAATGGCGTTTATTTGTCGGTAAAAGAGAGTTTTTTATTTAGAGTAAAAAGAGTATATTTGAAGAGTCTTTATTTTGAATAAAAATTATTATAACTGTGTAACTGAAATGAAATGGATTAAAATAATAAACGTGATAATAGTTGAATTAAAGTAACATAAAAAATGTGTAGAGTCATTCTCTTGAAAATTATGTATAACGCGATTTTACGCAGTAGAGCACATCTTAACTTATGACAATTCTGGCTTTAGTTTCAAAGGGAAGGGCAGTTTATTGTTTGTCTATTGGCTGTTGTAAACATGAAAATGAATGGCAAGGGCCATTGTAGTAGTTCGTGAAGTAGCGACAAATTGCTCTATACGAAATGTTTTGTTTCATTATTATAATTGTTAAAAAGTGACCGATTTAAATGTAATTTATAGTAACTGGACAACTAAAATCAAACAAGTTACAAATAGGGTATACAAATTAGTAAAATATATATTTTAGTGTTTGTAATATGCCACAGGTGAGTGCGTATAGTATTTTTATGAGAACACTAATTGTGAATATTAAAATATCCGCTTAAAAATGACCAGGAGTGTTGTATTCGAAGTGTTTTAAATAACTGTTACTATGTTATACTCATGGTATACAAAACATTGTATACAAATTGGTGATATACATTTTTCAGATATTGTAATGGGGCATAGATTAGTATAATGTTTTTAAAAAATGCTTAATGTGTTTGAAAATGGTCTGGAGTATTGTATGCCAAATGTTTTAAATAACTTATACTTATGGTATACAAAATATGGTGAACAAATTAGTGAAATGTATTTTTCGGTGATTGTAATGCGATTATAAATTAGTATATGTAAAGTTTTCAAAAGAATGCTTAAACTGTTAGAAAGTGGTCTGCAATATTGTATGCGAAATGTTTTAAATAACTGGTATTTATGGTATACGGAATATGGTGAACAAATTAGTGAAATTATTTTTCTATGATTATAATGCAGTTATAGGCTAGTATATGTAATGTTTTCAAAAGAATGCTTAATGTGTTTGAAATTGGTCTGGAGTATTACATGCGAAATGTGTTAAATAACTGATACTTATGGTATACAGAATATGGTGAACAAATTAGTGAAATGTATTTTTCGGTGATTGTAATGCGGTTATAGGCTAGTATATGCAGTGTTTTCAAAATAATGCTTAATGTGTTTGAAAATGGACTGGAGTATCGTATGCCAAATGTTTTAAATAACTGATATTTATGGTATACGGAATATGGTGAACAAATTAGTGAAATTATTTTTCTATGATTATAATGCAGTTATAGGCTAGTATATGTAATGTTTTCAAAAGAATGCTTAATGTGTTTGAAATTGGTCTGGAGTATTACATGCGAAATGTGTTAAATAACTGATACTTATGGTATACAGAATATGGTGAACAAATTAGTGAAATGTATTTTTCGGTGATTGTAATGCGGTTATAGGCTAGTATATGCAGTGTTTTCAAAATAATGCTTAATGTGTTTGAAAATGGACTGGAGTATCGTATGTCAAATGTTTTAAATAACTGATATTTATGGTATACGGAATATGGTGAACAAATTAGCGAAATTATTTTTCTATGATTATAATGCAGTTATAGGCTAGTATATGTAATGTTTTCAAAAGAATGCTTAATGTGTTTGAAATTGGTCTGGAGTATTACATGCGAAATGTGTTAAATAACTGATACTTATGGTATACAGAATATGGTGAACAAATTAGTGAAATGTATTTTTCGGTGATTGTAATGCGGTTATAGGCTAATATATGTATTGTTTTCAAAAGAATGCTTAATGTGTTTGAAAATGGTCTGGAGTATTGGATGCAAAATGTTTTAAGTAACTGATACTTATGGTATACAGAATATGGCATAAAAAATGGTGAAATTTGTTTGTCATCGACAATATTTGCTAATATTATGCTTTATGTGTACAGATTGAAGCTATAGAAAATAAATGTAATACATTTTATGTTTTGTACTATTAAATAATGTACTACATTTAAGTTATCTGTAGAAATTTTTTGCGGTCCATTTTACCCCGTGCCATGGACCATTTTACCCCGGGGTCGGGGTCAAATGGTCCACTTTGTCACTTGCTATTAAAAAAATTATAATAAAAAAAGTAATTATAATAATTGGTTTTGACTGAGTGTAATATAAAGCCTAATATATAGGCAATGTGCATATATATTTTCAGATTCAATAAATCATTAGTTTGAGAGCAAATACTCAAACACAAAAGCGGACCATTTTACCCCGGTTTCCCCTATGGTATACAAATTAGTAAAATATATTTTTAATGTTTGTAATATGGCACAGGTGAGTGCGTATAGTATTTTTATGAGAACGATAATTGTGAATATTAAAATATCCGTTTAAAAATGACCAGGAGTGTTGTATTCGAAGTGTTTTAAATAACTGTTACTATGTTATACTCATGGTATACAAAACATTGTATACAAATTGGTGATAGGCATTTTTCAGATATTGTAATGGGGCATAGATTAGTATAATGTTTTTTTAAAAAATGCTTAATGTGTTTGAAAATGGTCTGAAGTATTTTAAGCCAATTGTTTTAATTAACTGATACTTATGATATACAGAATATGGTGAACAAATTAGTGAAATGTATTTTTCGGTGATTGTAATGCGATTATAGGCTAGTATATGTAATGTTTTCAAAAGAATGTTTAATGTGTTAGAAAATGGTCTGGAGTATTGTATGCAAAACGTTTTAAATAACTGATACTTATGGTATACAGAATATGGTGAACAAATTAGTGAAATGTATTTTTCGGTTATTATGAGGTTATATGCTAATATATGTAGTATTTTCAAAAGAATGCTTAATGTGTTAGAAAATGGTCTGGAGTATGTATGCGAAATATTTTAAATAACTGATACTTATGGTATACAGAATATGGCATAAAAATGGTGAAATGTGTTTGTCACCGATTGTAATGTGGCACAGGATTGTAATGTGCCCAATTTTTAGTTTTAATCTTTGTTTAATTTTCAATTTTTCATTTTCTGTTTTTAATTTGGAATGATGGATTTTTAATCAAACTTTTGTTGATCTATTGTGTTCATTTTTGTATCTTACTCAATCTTCTACCTGCTCATTACTAGTGTTTCTGATGCCCCTATTACAAACTAAGCATGATTGCGTCATATGCTACTCGTATTAAGACCAAGAGCCTTTCGTTTTTTAATGAGAACCTCTAGGTTGAAAGAATGACTATGCTCAAGTGAGTCCTCGTATTTTAGAAGCAGGAACCAAGCAGAAGGATAATAAACTTGACCTGCCATCCTTAACCACCCTTTTTCGGGAACTTGTAAGCTGTTATGAACATATACATACCCCAGTCACCTTTAACGAACATGGTATATCTTAAGCAGACTCCAGCTCCGAAGGTCGTTGCCTTTGCCAACTGAGCTACAGCGGCTCAGTGTAAAATGTTCTTCAATCAGTTTTAGACATCTTATTTTTTTACTTTATCCTCAAAATTTTTACTTGTAATTCTCTTAGTTCGACTGAGGTTTATTTTTACACCTTGTCTGACGCAGTTTGTCCCTAAAGAATTTTGCGCTACTAAACTCTAATTAATCAACGAACCTTGAAAACATTTTGGATAGTAGCGGGTTTGGTTTGGTTAGGAGGGTTACAGCCTACTATTTTGCAACACGAGGGCTATCGAGACCGGGATATAGTGCTTAAAGACGATTCCGAACTGCTATGAACAACCATGGCACAATGAGATTCGAACCCAGAAACGTCGATTCCGAAATTCAGCCCCCTAATCATTCGGCCCTCGTTCGGTGGTTAGTCATGGGAGTAAATAGTTCTGCTGAAACATTTTAATGATTTACCTGAATTAGTATGCAAAATATCATGAAGTTTGGTTTTAGCAATTTCAGAATGCTTAACTTCCGAACGGTCAAGGGGCTGATTTTCAGTGCCGGATTTCATGGGTTCGAATTCCACTGTAGCATGGATGTTCCGTAGCCGTTCGGATTCGGCTTTAAGTAGTAGATCCTGGTATTATTACCCCTCGTGTTTCAAAAATGTAGACCATAGCGCTCCAAACCAAACGAAACCAGAATACATAAAGGATACAGAGGCATACTGTAACAATGAGTTACACTACTGAACAACGTCAGCGAGGGAGGCTGACGAAAGCGATGTCAGTGACCCCCCCCCTTTGACCCCATTGGACAAGAGGGGTTGCTAACTCAAATCAGTCTTTTTTGGCCCTGGCAACTCTCTGCCTCTGATATATCTATTCACTCCGTCTTGGCCTGCTTTTTCTCTGAAGGGACCTTCAAATCTACCGAACAAATCTGAGGACTACTGTTGCCAGGGCCAAAGACGACTGACCCGCGTTAGCAAACCCTCTTGTCCAATGAGGTCGAAAGGGGGGTCACTGACATCGCTTTCGTTCTTCGGTCAGTCTCTGAGCTGGCGTTGTCCAGTAGTGTAAATCATTGTTACATATACATATAGATGTATGCAAAGAATTTTATTGATAGTCAGACAAATTATGGCTAGAGAAATAGAGGAAAATACCTTAACTTACCTTTATGTACTTATTCCACTTTGGATTGCTGTAAAGCGATTCATAGCAATCCCAAGTATTACAGGTAACAGCAATGAGCAGAGCTGCTTCACCTCCAGGTTTCAGCAAGTTGTAAATATTGCGCGAGGCTTCTTCTAAGTTTTTTGTCCAGTGTAAGCAGTAGATACTTATAACTTTGGTTATTTGTTGAAACCATTTTTCCACCGTGTCTCTGAAATAAATTGAAACTTGGATTCTATACTTATAAGGTTATGTTTAAGTGATATTGACTGGAGAACTGGAACTTTTAGGTTCAGTTATGTTAATTTTATATAATGAACCTGTAGTTTTTACAGGCATGTATTTTTACAATAAAGCGGAAACTTGTTATAACGAACTTCAAAGGGCAAAAGGATTTACTCTTTATATTTGGCTGTTTATTATATTCATACAGTTAAGAAAGATAATAAACCTCACAAAATTGATAACACAGTAAATACTAAGTGTATAAAATAATCATTGCTGAAGTAAATTTAAACTTGAACTTTAGATATAACCTTCAAAAATTTACTCTAAATTCAGATTTTTCTTTCTTGTTTTATTTCGTATAAATATCGCATGATTACCTGAAACTGTAGACATTTTGTGTATAGTGTGCAGTTTTGACCCATATATTATTTTGAGAAGTGCGCCGTAGATACTCGTTGTTGTTGTGTTGTTGTTTTATGTCACTTGGTCAAACCAAACACGATTGGTTACTCGTATTAAGGCCAAGGAACGCGCCTTTCGTTTTAATGAACACAACAAGGGTGAAAGTAAGACTTCTTGCTCAAGTGAGTCGACAGGATAGTGACGTTATTATGGACATCGGATGTGGTCCCAGCGGCATCTGCGACAAGTTTGAATTTTGAAGTAATTTTGAAGCAGGGACCAAGCAGAAGACCCATAGGTTTAGCCTGCACCCCCCCCCGGGAGGTATTGATTGAGAACTTGGATGATGTTGTGACCACGAACCTATTTTACGTACCCCAGTCATCTTTAACGAACAAAGCGGGTCTTAGGTAGGCTCGGGCTCTGAACGCGCAACCCTCCAGTTACGAGAGCTTTGCTTTTGCCGACTGAGCTACAGCGTCTCTAGACACACGTAAAAATGGTATATAAGTTTGGATGATGATCTGATCCAGTCTGCTATTGAATAAGATGAAACTTTCGCCTTAAGCTGTAAACATTATTATGTGTATACCGCATTACGTATTATTACATGGAAATGCGTATAATTCTGGATTTATAATTCAGCAGTTTATGTTCTGGTTTATAATTCTGAGTGGTGATCTGATCCACTCTGCTATTGGATACAATAAAGCTTTCACTTGAAGCTGTAAAAGTTACTACGTGTATACTGAGAAGATTTGGCCCCGCGTATTGTTTCAGCCGAACGATGACCGATTGGTTAGGGTGCTGGCCTTTGGTACCGGAGTTCGTCGGTTCGAATCCCACTGGGGCATGGATGTTCGTAGCCGTTCGGAATCGACTTTAAGCTGTAGGTCCCGGTCTCATTAGCCCTTGTGTTGCAAAAAATAGACCGTAGCATTCCAAACCGTGTATTGTTTTAAAAAGGAAGTATTAAACACTCATAAAAGTGGTACATAATTCTGGATGGTGGCCTCATCCAGTTTACTATTAAATACGACAACAAACTGAAGCAGTAAACATTATTCCATGTATACCGCACAGTTTTGGCCATTTATATGGATTTAAAAACTTCGCATTGGAAACACGTTTAAACGGTTTGTAATTCTGGGTGGTGATCTTATCCACTCTGCTATTGGATAAGATAAAACTTTTACCTGAAGCTGTAAACATTACACTGCGAAGTTTTTGTACGTTTATTTTTTTAAAAAGTGCGCATTAGACACTCCTAAAAGAAGTACATAATTCTCGATAGTGATCTGATCCAATCTACTATTAGATATTATGAGTTACTATTAAATAGTTCGGAATCCGCGTTAAGCTTTAGGTCCCGGTATCATTAGCCCTCCTGTGGCAAAACATTAGATTGTAGGATCCAAACCAAACCATACAGAGAAGATCGCTTTATGTTAACTAACTTGAAAATGTATCGTTGCCACTTACTTGTTCTCGATGTCAGCGATGTGGTACTCCACCCTCTGGTCTTCGTTCTTTTCTTTGGCAAGTTCAATCATGTTTTCACTGATGTCCACTCCGATGAACTTCTTCAATCTTGGGAAGGTGGACAAGCAGAACGTGTCGCAGACGCCGCTAGGACCACATCCGATGTCCATAATAACGTCACTATCCTGTCGACTCCAGTCCATTCTACGCACGAAATTCTCAAGGAATGTTGTCGAATCTTTGATCTGCAGCTGCTTGTTGGTATCGTAGAGTCTAGAGTTTCTATTCATGGCAAGTAAGGCTACGATTGGATATAAAAGAGAGTTTAAGAAAGTGATTTTCACATTTTTTCCATAGCAGTAGTACTTGATCATATACTATATCTATTTACTTGTATGTAGTACTTTTATATATCCTGAAACCTGGGTACTGTTACAAACTATACAATAACCTCTACAGCATTTACAATTTTAATCGTTCTTTCGTGATATTAAACCTTCTGCAACTCACAAAATAATCTAGCCCAGTTTTTAAAAAATAACGTATTAATAGACAATATCCAAAAATTTAAAGTATCGGACATTCGGAGAACTTTTTTCTTTAAACGTGAAACTAGTTCATGTTTTTACATTTTTAGATTTATTTTTTTAATTTATTATTGAGAATTGCACTTAAAAAATATATTCCTGGAGAAATTTTTATAAAATTTCTAATAAATGAAGAAAATTGAGTAAAAAAATCTGGTTTTTTCAAAACGTCTCTTTTTTAATAAATTAAATTATTTCTATATTTTTTATGCAACCCATTTCTCATACACTAGACTAGTAAATCAACTAAAATCTTTGATTAATCTACATTTGGTAAAAAATTAAGGTCCATCAAAATCGTACACATTGAATTTTTAACGAATTTTCATCACATTTATATCTAACTATGAGTGTAACATCATTAAAAATTATAAAAATTTAAAGCTTTTAGGTCATTCACTAGCAAATACTATCAAAAACATTCATAATAATTTTCAACAAAATATTTTAAGAACTTTTTGAGAAATCACATTTCAAGTTTCAACATTTTATTAAAAATACCGTTCTGAGAAAAACGCATTTGAAATTTAAGGAAGCAATTTTAACTATTAAAAAATTAAAACACGTTTAAAACTCCTCACACTTTCTTGCTTTAAAACTTTCTAATTGCTAAGTTGCTAATTATTAACCCCTTCCGGTATGATTTAATAATGAAAAACTGTGCATGAAATAACCATTTAATTTTTATTTAAAAATTTTGTTTCATTTTACAATTCTTACATATTCTTAATTAAAATCCCCTTTTTACATAGTGTTAAATAATATCAGAAACAGTAAAATTAAGAAAATATCAAAGCAAAACATTAATAAGGTATACAGATAATAGTCTTCAAGCTAGTGGTACTTTTCAAAACAAAGTGCAAAGGAATTCTTAATTGTTTACACCGCCAAGTAGTCTCACTTTTAATTTGATTCTTGTAACACACACGGCATTTCTTAGTAGGTTTTCTTTTATTCTGACTCATTAATTTGGCAATGACTTGTACCAAGAAATTCTAAGTAAACAATATGCAATAGTGACTTGTGATTTTCACAAGTGATAAAAGTATTGCCAAATTCAGTACACTAGAAATTTTAAACTAAATTAATTATCATATTTAACAGTAACTTTAATCGCATGACGAGTGTAGCTCGTCATTGTGCGGTATGGAATGAAAAACTAATGACGAGCTAGACTCTTCATTTTACCTGAAGGGGTTAAAAATACTAGAAAAATGTTTAAATTAATCTTCATGAAAATTTAAAATATTTTGTTCAAAAAATGCTCTTTGAAAGGCTTTAAATTCACAACTTCCGGTTCCGAAGTCGCTACTTCCGGTTTGTCTTGACAGCTGTCACTGATGTTTAAACAGCTGTAACTTTTCTTTAAAATGCCGTAGAGATAAAATAAAAACAGATTTAGAAGCCTTAAAGTTGAAATTTTACAACAGAGGAATAAAAAAATTATGACTTTTGGCAAAAAAAAAATGACGTTTTCAACGTAGACGGTTACCTTAATAGAGACTGATAAATAAAGCACTTTAGACATTTTGAAATCACTAATGTGACGATGGCAAAAATATCAACCTGGAAAATGGGATTTGTGTTTTAAATAACGTGTCTGTAATACTAGACTCAAGAATCGAGTTGGTGTTACATGGGCCCTTGGTTTTTTTCGGCGGCCGAAGACGGAGACCCCGAGAGGGGGTGGGCAAGTCCTGTTCCATGCAGGTTCTACAGGAGGGGGGGGCGAGAGATGCGACCCCGCCCGCGCCAGCTGCGGAGAATTACATTTTCCCGTGGAGGCTAAAACTTGACTGAGGGGGATGCCCCGGCTCCTCGCGAAGAGGAAAGGGGGATGCCCGCTCGGATCGACGGAGAACGGACATTCTTGTGAAAGGAGCTGAGACCGAGAGAGGTGTTTTCCGCTCGGCCCTATTTTTTTTTCTCGGTCTTATTTGAGCTCTGTTTTTTGAGTATGATTTGAAGTGTACATGTTTTAACAATTCTTCTTAATAATAAATGTTTAGTCAAGAGTTTTGTCGCTGCTGTGTTTAATTGTCGGCCATATTGGCTTTAATCGAACCCGAGATACCTGCTCCAGACAAAGTAGGCGAGCAGGTACAGAAACGAGGCTTGCAGACTTCAGAAAGTGCAGCCGAGGACGTTCGAGCCGCTGACAGTGTTGTTGTTGTTTCTCATGCCACTTGGACAAGCCAAGCACGATTGAGCCTGCAGGCTCTCGTATTAAGGCCAATGGCTGTGCCTTTCATTTTATTGAGCACTATTAAGGGGAAAGAACGTCTTCGCTCAAGTAGGTACTCGTAATTTTGAAGCAGGAACCAAGCAGAAGACCCACAGACTTGGCCTTCCACCCTCAGAGGTATTGATTGAGAACTTGGAGGACATTGTGACCACGAACCTATTTTACGTGCCTCAGCCACCTTTAACTAACACGGCGGATCTTACGCCGGATCGGGTCCCGAACCCGCAACCTTTTCAGTTACGAGATCATTGCCTTACGAGATCATTGCTAGCGCAGCTCCCTTAAACAACGTTGTGCGGCGAAAAGGAAGAGTTGTTGAAGATGCATACCGTGTTTATTCGAATATATCACTCAAATTTGCTTCTTTATCGTATTATTTAACCATTAATGGTGTAAGAGTCACGTCCATCTCTGTCGGTGGTCAAGCAAACTTTTGTTCATTTCAACAATTGAAAATGACAGTATTGTCCTCGTAATGGTTTTCTTCATATACGAAGGTGTCAAGCGTGTCGTTTTGCCAACTCACCGACAGAGAAGAGAAATTTTCTTTTGATCGAATCGGCCAGGCGCCAGAGGAGTGTCGGCTACCCCAAGGACAAGGGTCAAAGGGGGAGAGTTAATCTCCCCTAAAACTGAGGTTTCCTGTTTGGGAAAGGAAGAAGCGAAAAGGATTCCCGGCTGAACTTCGAAGAGAGCAAATTGATCTAGAGTGATCTCCTCTCTGGACGATAGGTTGCATCTGCATACACTTTAATATTTACTTAACCCTTTAACGGACAGTGGTTTCGAAGCGAAACTACCTGTTAAATTCTTTCTTTACTTTTGAAAGACATACGATGGATTTTTTAGGTCTTCTATATTTATGACATTTCCTATTCACATCAGAAAGTATACAAGAGCTCTATACTTCATTTGAAATATACGTGGTTAAATTTACTTTCCCTGGAAAAGTCAGTAATATGATTTTTACACTTATAATCCCAAATAAAAAATATCTATCTAAACAACACCTATAAATTGTTTATTTGGTTTGGAGCGCTACTGTCTACTGTTGTGCAACACGAGGGCTAATGAGATCGAGACCTACAGTTTAAAGCCAATTCCGAACGGATATGAACATTTATGCCTGCAGTTGGATTTTAACCCACGAATTTCGGTACGTAAAAACAGTGCTCTATCGTGTGTACATCGTTCGGCTGTAAATTGTTTCGTTTTTTCTTTAATATACCCTTTTTGTGATAATCATTGTTTCCCCAGCATAATTGAAACTTTATAAAAGTATTTTCACTTTAAACACCCCACAAATTCCACCCTACCCCGTCAAGAAATGTAAAAAAAAATATGAATTTATATTTATAAAGTTCATAGATACCATTATTGAACTAATTTCATTAAATACCAAAGAATTTATATGAGTGACCTTTAAGGGTTAAATGGGTTTTTTGTCTGTTGTAATAAATCAACATTGTTAACTTTTGAACATCTACGGCTGTTTATTTCGTCTCCATACCTGCTCCTTATACGAGACCCATGCGAAGTCATCGCCAAATGACTAGGTTGTGACGGACATCGGAAATAAAACATCGCAACCGCTCGGCGAGGCTAACAAATGGGTTAACCTTTTAAAGTTCATAATTAGAAATTCATGGACATTTAATGGGAATCGTTTATAATATTACCTATGAAACTTATAAATGTGAAAATTAATGAAAACAAGTATATCAGGAGTTGTAGATGTGAGCAGTAGTTTAACTGTAAAACCCTCCCCCTGTATGGCATTAAAAATAATGCTTCCATAAAATTTAAATTATATTGGAAAAATAATGAATAATTATCATTAATATTATGCAATAAATAAATATATAAACCATTTATAAGTGTTGGTTCATGTAAGGGCTGTATCCCAGTGTACGGTACGCTATTTTGGCGCCATTTCTCGGGCGATACTTATTTTCTCCTTGTCAACTTCACCCTTTCTCTCCCGTTAAAAGATGGTAACCCTTTCTCTCGTTTGGTTTGTGTGCGTTATCGGATCCTCTTTGGAGTAACTTGCGCAATAAATGATGTGATGTCATGATGATCTAATTCTTGTTTGATCCAATTATATTAAAAGTTGTAGGAGGTAAGTTTGAATTTCAACACTTTTTGCCGTTAATTTAACGGTTTTGCAGCTTGCTACATTTCAATTTGTTTTTCACCAGTGGAGTGGTTAAGTTCTGCATTCTCTTCAACCGTATTTATTTCAAAAATTTTATTTGTTCTAATTTTATAGTCAAGTTTTCCGATTTTGCGATGGCGAACGGTCGGTGTCCCGCTGCGTGTTAGGCTTAGGTACTTGGCGTGTGCTTCGCGGAGTCGTGTTTCGCCAATAGTCGCCAAAAACAAGATGGCGGACAAGGAGCGTACCGTTCACTGGGAATTAACCCATGTAAGTACTTTTATTTGGGATTATAAAACACGAACAATATAATTCCTGATTGTTTCAAGCAAAATAAGTTTAAAAGGGTATATTTGAAAGTGAAAAATAAATTATGTAATTTGTTAACATCTATAGATAGTTGTCAACTAACATCTATAGATTATCTATAGATAGTTTGATAAGTGTCAAAAACGTAGAAAATCTAAAAAGTCATTCATATATCTTTAAACAAAAGAGGAAAAATAATTCTAACAGCTGGTTTCGCTGCGAAACCACTGTCCTTTAAAGGGCTAAGGGATCATACGACTCTTAAAAGTCGAAAAACTGTAAAATAATTATAATTTTCGACTTCTCATACCTTAAAAAACTATCAGTTTTACAAACATATTTTTTAACATATTTAGAACAAATTATCATCTTTACATATTTATCTTATTCATTTATGAAACATAAAAAATATTTTTGTTTGAAACTTTTAAATAAGAGATATTTTGTTATTAACAAATATGATGTAAAAGCTAACGCACATAACTAAAAATATAATTAAGTTAAAGACAAACTTATTATTTTAAAACATACTTTAATATCTCAAAATAAATGTGCATTTATGATACATATGGATTTTTAAAAAATATTGAAAACAATTTTCTACTTTAAAAAAAATAAAAATTTATCTTAACAAAAAAAAAAACAACATATTTTGGGGCATATACAAGAAAATTTAGGTTCAATCGGATGAAAATTATATTGTATACAACCTGTAAAAATTTCATGAAAAAATATTAAAAACTTTCCGAGATAACATGCTTGTTACATGAAAAGAAAACACAATTTGAGAAAAATCAAGTAAAAGTTTTGTAAGTTAAATTTATTTACAATAAACAACTGACATGTTTTTCTTCATAACTCCTCTCAATATTGGAAATTTTTTAAGCAGATTGTTTTAAGATGTTCAGAAATAAATTCCTTTTCACATATATTTTTTCTGAAAAATTTAATTTTTTGTCGAGTTAACAGTTGTATTACACCTTAAAAATTTCCGCAATATAGTTAGCAAATATATAGAAAATGAAATTATGAATCAATTTTACCTTCAGTACTTTTACTTTAAAGAGTCATTTTTTTCTAGTAATGTTGTTTTTAAATATTTTTTAAGTGAGATTAATGTATAAAAATAAATTTATTTAGCTTATTTTCTAAAATACTTTTTTCACATATATTTTTTCTGAAAAATTTAATTTTTTGTCGAGTTAACAGTTGTATTACACCTTAAAAATTTCCGCAATATAGTTAGCAAATATATAGAAAATGAAATTATGAATCAATTTTACCTTCAGTACTTTTACTTTAAAGAGTCATTTTTTTCTAGTAATGTTGTGTTAAAATATTTTTGGGAGTGAGATTAATGTATAAAAAGAAATTCATTTAGTTTATTTTCTAAAATACACTGGGTTGCAAAACTTAAGCAACAGGTGGGTTTTTTCCATAACTCCACGAGAAATCATCTGCGAGACATGACATTCAGAAATGCGGGAGAGTATTATGTACATAAAGGATGACGAAAGCATCGACGCTAAAAAAGGAATAAAATGCATACGGTATGGAATCAAACAAAAACAAGCTTTATTGAACCCATAGTGTAACGGCGTGATTTAGCGGGGTATCGTCATCAAAGAACTTTGCTTTGAGAAGTGGACTTGTGTGGATACAAAAGGATTGTTTTCCACGGCACCACGATGTCTACACTGTTGTGACTTATAGTAAAAGAACAATATGCCAGACGACACGGCACCTTTACTGACAGCCAAAAATAAGATCGCGGGAACGACAAATTATTTGCCGCTACTCAGATGTAGTCGCTAAGAATTCCAGGGACCCCAGGCTTTGCTGCCGATGATTGTTTAACCCGGACCAATCCAGTTGTTCGAAGGTGAGGTCATTGCTAAGTGATCCAATAATGAAATGGCGGGTGAGACCCCTCTCTTAGAGGCCCCTCCCCTAGAAAGAGACGAGATTTGTTTTTTTTAGAGAAGTTAGTTAGCGAGCAACCAGCTAATTTAGAGGTCGCTTTGACCAGTCTCTCTACCGGAGAGTTTTTTGCTATAATCCCACCTTGGGATATTTCTTTAAGGAGTAGCCCGCATCGGCTAACTCGGAGGTCGCCTCGGCCAGTCTCTGCATCGGAGAGTTTTATTTAGCGAAATCCCGTCTTGGGATATATCTCTTGCTGAGATTGGAGCGATACCCTGTGCTTTGGGTTTCCTTTTTATAATATAATCCTCTTCAGGACTGTTTGCAGTTCTTCAGAACTAACTGTGCTTAGATCTCCTACCTGAACTTCAGAGAACTTTCGAGAGAGCTACGAATTGTTTCTTCCGTCTAATCACCCCTATTTTGGCAGAGACTGAATTTAGTTTAGATACCCGTCTCTTCTCAGGCATACGTGTACTAATCACTTACCTGTGATTAGAAATAGTTTTTTTTTATAGTGGTGAAATGATGTATGTAGCAGAAGTGTAAATAAATTCATTATTCAAGATACACCTGATTCTTCCTTGTGTCACCTGAAACAGGGACCGGATACGTTACAATAGTATCGTGACTCATGATTGTCTATCCAAGATGAAGAACAACAAGCTGAAGGTCCTTAATATGGAATAGGCCTGTAACGACTTCAGTGTTCTAGAGTGAAGAGGTAGCGTGGAGAAATATCACATTCACGATAAAATTGGAAATCACTTTTATTTCTTGAGTAAATACGGCTATATACAAGGGAATTCTAATCTCCCGAAACAAGTCGAAATGCAAAGGATTATTGCCTCTATAACATCACCACGATGATCACAGTCGAAAGAAAAGAGATTAAATAATCTCACACAACTGGGGTGGCTTTTCCAGGGTGCAATGCAAACCCAATTGATCCCCCGTTTGTTATCAGAGATTCTGCCGCTCCCTATATGAGCGGATTTTAGGAATCTCCCGAACTTAGGGCCATATTCACCACGATTTTAATACTCGGATCTAACCGCGAATCAGCATTTTCATATTCTTCAACAAGAATCCGCGGCTTTCAGCTCATTTTAATCTCCTGTTTCTGACCCCGAATTTGGAGATTAATTACCTAATGATTACAATTTTACGACTTGCGTTGAAAACAAACATGGCCGATATATTTTCAGATATAGAAGATCTCGAAGTGTTGAAGTTTTACAAATGCTGGAAAAAACAAAAAGGCGGAGGAAAAGATTTGTGCATCCAGAAGAGAAAGATTTGTGCATCAGAAAGAACAAATGATTTGGATTGTTTGGATGATGTGGACTTTCGGTCGCGTTAGCGTTTTAATAAATATACAGCTGAATCATTAATTCGAATGATGGCACAATTTCAGCTCCTTCGGAAAAGAATAATGCTCTATCTTCTGCTGAAAAATTTTTGTTATCATCAAGGTATTTCGCTACTGGATCTTTCCAGATTTTTCACAAAAGATTCTGCCTCGGTTTCATCAAAACTCTTCCTTTTTTCTTCCATTCTTATTTTGGAGCAAATATCAGTTAAAAACTACAGATCCTTACTAAATTTATAATTTCCTCAACGATATTTATGTCTGGTTGAGTAAATATGTAAATCAACTTAGCATGAGAACTATCCCCGGAGAATCTCGTTTATTGACCAATCAAAACATCGCTTACATATTTGCAATAATTAATCTATAGATCAGGGAATCCACTCATGGTGCATATGACACCAGTTGAAATCACAGTTAATGGCGTGTGATCGCTTATCTACCGATTCCCTGATCCGATCTTTGATCCTGGATACCCTGATTTTGGTGAATATGGCCCTTAATCACTAGAAAGCTGGCTCCGGTCAAAAGACGAGAAAGCCTCCACGAGGTCAAAGCACCTGCGTAAAAAAATGTCCAAAAGCCCCAAGTCACAGCGACACAGCGAAAGTGGTTCATAGAACTTCCTGGGCCAAACCCTCTAGTTCTGACCTACATAGGAGATTACACAAAACAACTAATGATTACAATTTGGCTACGACTTGGGCAAGGGAATAAACTGGGCAATGGTTGCTTGAGTTTTGGCAAGGAAAAAGTAAAATCAAAAGAATTATAATAATTAAAATAAAACTTAAAATTCATAAGTTCATTACAAGTTCAATTTAGTCTGAACCAAAGATTAATTTTAGGAATCTTAACACAGTTAGGTGACAAGTAAATGAAGTTTTTTTTTTCATAAAGATGAGAAGTAAAAAGGAGATAGCAAAGCTACAGGATCACAAAAGCTTATTCTCTAAAAGCAGAGCTTTGCGAGGAGATTACTAAGAGATCCAAATGGGATAGCTCAGAGCCAATAGAATTTATGAGTTTCGACCAATGGCAATCTTAGAAGATGACCCACCAAAGTGTGGCCGCAGCACTAGCTGCTGATCGAAAAATTGCTCCGAGTGGAAAAATTGTAGGCTTTTTATACCTGGGGGTCAGTTACGGTCCCGCCAACCTTTTTTTTTTTTTTTTTTTTTTTTTTTTTTTTTGGTCAGTTAAGATTCTAGTTACTTGAGAACTCCAACTAAGGTTACAGTTACATTTTTTAGCTGAATCCTCATTCGTTGGCTGTCCCGATTGCGGCTTCTCCAGGTAATCCTCCAGGGGTCATTACCAGCAACCGATCAGGTCTTAACACCTATTGAACTAAACTGTCACCATCCCAGATACTCTGTCGCTGCGCTATTGTAGCCGGTTGGAACAGGAGGCTTCAAATCAGCTGACTTCGGTCTTTAGTTCTGGCCCTCCCCTGACTGTAATGGTTGCTTCGCACCGTCTTCGCTTACTCAGAACCAGCTTGTCCAACATTTCTTGCGATAGAAGTGCCCATTCCGCAATCAGCATCTGTCTGAGTTGTTGGGTGATCTCCGGAGGATGTAAGCGTGCTGCAATGCGTCTCCCCAAAAGCATCGCATCCCCCCATGTTCGATAGGATTTAAATCAGGGGAGTACGCTGGCCAATCCATTTGAGTGAAATCTTCACTTTCCAGTAACTGCTCAAAAGCAAGAGTCCGATGTCCCCACGCATTGTCATCCCACCTGCTGCTTAAGTTTAGCACACCAGTGTAAATTCGAATTTAAATACCATTTTTTTGGAGGGAAGTATATTTAGTAATAGAAAGGAAAATATCTTCCCATTGACACTTAAATAATGAAATTGGTGGGAAGTATACTTCCCACGTCCTTGTAAAGGGTTAAATTAATTTACATGAGAAACTTAATTAAAACTATACAACAATTATACAAGTTACAATTCGTGAAACAACGAAAAAAGTCATTGTTTCGCGATACTAAACGTTCTGTAACTCGAAAAAATAATTTACTTTTTAAAAATTAATACCCTGTTTTATAACAAATGCGTAAATAGAAAATGTCAAAAAAATTTAAAAGGGACTGAGAAAGAAATGTACCTCAGGAATTTTGAAGTCACTAATATGATAATGACAAAAAAAATCAATCTAGAAAATATGATTTTTATCATATGCAACGACATACCTTATTTTCTCCACGAGTATACGCGTTATCCTCATAACAATGAACACAGATTATTACAAGAAGTATACTAATCATGTGCTAAAGTTTCAATGCTTTTCATGCATTACTTTTTTATCCTTCAATTTGTTGACGGCCCACTATTTAGTTTCGGAAAAAATTCTTAGCTGAAATATATGACGTCTACCATCCTGTTTACACGGCTTCAGGATACACGGATTCAGGATAATTCCTCTTGTATTTTTCTAGATATTCAACAAAATGTCCGAAATCGCAGGTGACCGGTCATCACTGACAATATAATGTATGTAAAGTCACTCGTATATAAAATTTGAGGTGTACATTGTACATGATGAGAAGTTAGAAAATACTTACAAAAACGTCTGAAGCAAAAAACTACAGTTTAACTCTAACAGGTTTAAAATAACATGTACTCGGAAGAAACAGAAGGTTATATAGAAAAACGTTAAAAAGTAACAGCAATATTACCTCTGAATAATAAAAAAAAGTACTAAAATATCACATGTGTCAGACACTGTTCGATTCAATATTACTTTTCTCAAACAATGCATTGATTGTCATTCAATCGTCTGCAGAAAAAATGAGTTACATAATTTTTTTTTTTTTTACATAAAGAATGCTATAGAAACTCTTTCTGCATGAATGATAAATAAAATAAATGAGTGACAAATCAGAAGTATACATTCATATCTTCCAGTGAAACCTTGAATGCTATCTTTACGTATTTCAAACATTTTAGAATTAAAATACTAAACTGTTAAACACTGAAAATAAATTTAATGTGCTATAAATCCATTTATAAAATGAATGAGAAGATAAAACAAATAAATGACGAGTCAGAAGTATACATTCAATTTATCCACTGAAACCTAAATGTATTCCTAACGCTTCTAAAACATTTTGTACTTCAAATAATAAGCTGTTGAACGTTTAAAATAACTATAATGCGCTATAAAACCGTTTATAAAATGAACCAATGAAAAATATAAATGAATGGTGAGTCAGAAGTATACACTCATTTCATCCACTGAAACCTAAAACGTATTCTTTACGCTTCTGAAATATTTTGTAATTCAAAGTTGTTAAATGCTTAAAATAGCTTTAATGCGCTATAATTACATTTATAAATTGAATAGAGGATAAAATAAATAAATGACGAGTCCGAAGTATACATTCATTTCATCTACTGAAGCCTAAAATCTATTCCTTACGCTTCTGAAATATTTTGTAATTCAAATAATAAGCTGTTAAATTCAGGAAAGAGCTTTAATGCGCTATAAATACATTTATGAAATGAATAGAGTATAAAATAAATAAATGACGAGTCAGAAGTATGCATTCATTTCATCTACTGAAACCTAATATGTATTCCTTAAGCTTCTGAAATATTTTGTTATTCAAATAATAAATTGTTAAGCTCTAAAAATAGCTTTAATGCCCTATAAAACCATTTATAAAATGAACCAATGAAAAAAATAAATTAATGGCGAGTCAGAAGTATACACTCATTTCATCCACTGAAACCTAAAATGTATTCTTTACGCATCTGAAATATTTTGTAATTCAAATAATAAGCTGTTAAATTCAGGAAAGAGCTTTAATGCGCTATAAATACATTTATGAAATGAATAGAGTATAAAATAAATAAATGACGAGTCAGAAGTACGCATTCATATCATCCATTGAAACCTAAAATGTATTCCTTACACTTTTGAAACATTTTGTAGTTTAAATAATAAGCTGTTAAACGCTTATAATAGCTTTTATGCGCTATAAAACCATTTATAAAATGAAGAGGATAAAATAAATAAATAAATGACGAGTCAGATGTATACAATCATTTCATCCACTGAAACTTAAAAGGTATTCCTTATGTTTCTGAAATATTTAAATAATAATCTGTTAAATGTTTAAAATAGCTATAATGCACTATAAAACCATTTATAAAATGAATCGATGAAAAAAATAAATGAAAGTCGAGTTAAAAGAATACATTCATTTCTTCCATTGAAATCTAAAATGTATTCTTTACTCTTCTGAAATATTTTTTAATTCAAATAATAAGTTGTTAAATGCTGACACATGCAACTCTCACACTGCGAAATACTTGATTGATTCCTTTCCTTTCGCCACCACTAGCTGGCGCACTGTTGCGATACAAGGCAAACGTTTATTGGATAGTCGAAGGACAACTCATTTTTAAATGGGTGTTCCTATTACTTTCTCTTATACCTGTATCATAAAATATGTCCAAATCGAAGCACTTCAGTTATCGGCCATGAGACGTTTTGAACGCTTACTTATTTTGTATTCAGTGTCTTTCCTCACTCCACTACGTTAAGTAAAGATGCATATAAAGGGCCGTCTGAATCTCCCTGTTTTATCATTTTAGTATAAACATTTTAAAAGTACACTATTTCTTTTAGTCTTTGAGTTTTATAATAAACAGTTTTAGTTCACCAAAACTTTTTTCTTTTTTTCTACCTAATTCTAAAAAAGTTTGCCTCTTATTGCTTACAACTACACACTTGATTGAACGAAAAGGATCTCAGCTTTTGTGATTTTGTGATGGTTATTTGCGGTTCGTTACAGTCGAATTGCCTCAGATGACCATCAGACCATGGAACCTGGAACTAAGCCAGGGCAAATTGTATTTATAATTTCACAGTTACCATTATCAAAAATTCACGTCAGGTTTTAATAGTAGTTCTCGTTTCCCCATGTGTGTCAATGAGCGCTGAGCTAGCACGGCAGGAGTACTGATGCATTTATTGAGATTTAATTCGTTGATTCGGTTAACACCTATCAGTATTTCGTACTCTTGAAGTGTTTGGCTAAACGTGTGCTAAATTTAAATATAATGCGTTCTTTTTATTCAGATTGCCAAAAATATGAAGTCTTTATCAATTCTGAAGGAACTTGTAAGTGAGCCTTTTAATTTGTTGTTGGGTTATTGTTTATGTTTGCAAATCTAATTGTTTTCAACATTCGTTTTCGTTTTAATATGTAACAAGAATTGAAATTTGAGTGCATTTTTATCTTCAATTTCAAGTACGTGCGTGTTTAATAAATTTAAATAGATGTTCTACGCATTCACATAAGTGGCAAGTTTTTTACTATATTAAGTAATACTGTATAAAAACTAATGTTACGAATATATGTCCTTAATATTTACTTGTGAAATGGCAATTAATTTCTCTGGTGCAGCTTTAATGCTAATTATAATTTAATAACTACATGTCAAGATTTCATAGTCTTATTTAATTATCTGTGTAGCCATATACACGTACGACAAGCACTAAATGTTTTAATTGAATAATTGCGTCAATAATTTGGATTTCTATTTCAACTATAAGACCTCAACTTCCTCGCATTTTCAGATTATTGAAATTATAAATACTTACTAATGACAAAAGTAAATCTTTAAAACATCGTATCTGGAGTTGATTTTACATTACTAATCAATGAAAATCATTGTTTGATGTATACTGTGAAATACAGTAAGATTATAGATATGTGTTACAGTTGCTCAAGCAATTAATAATATTAGTAGATTAACTTTGAATATTAGTAATATCTTATTATCATATAACAGATTTTCACGTTTTGAAGTTGTCTTTAAGTGTTTCTTTTCACTTTAGTAATATTATTTGTTGTCATAAAGCAAATTAATGATATCTACAAAGCAGTATCATTTTTCTTTGTATCACATCTTATAAATTTGTAGTAGTTTCTACTTGAAGTGAAATTAGTTTTCTTATTTTAATTTCTTTCCTAAATCTAGGTTCAATATGTAATTTAGTTTCAAGAATAATTATTTTAATTTTGCACATAATTCATGTAAATTTTTTAGTCTTGATAATTCTTTGAAATCTTATATTTTTAAACTCTTTGATTTTAAATTTTCTTGGTAAAGAATATTTATCTTATCATTACAAATCAAAGTCTGTTGTTTTATTCTTTTAAAAGAAATGAATCAGTTATTATATGTAGTTTGATGAAATAAAGAAAATTCCACAGATAAATACCTTTTAAAATGATTATGTAAATTCAAATTTTGGTAATTATTCTATTGAAGTTTATTTAGTTTTAAAACATTTACTATCCTGATCTGAATTTGTTTTGTAAGATAAAATTTTCCTTTTATTACTAAACTTAATATTTTGTATTCATAAAAACCACTAAGTTAACAATGTTTGTTGCAGAATTTTAATTCCAAGCAGTTAACTATGTAATCAAGCATTTATATTTGAATGGAATTATCTAATTTCTAACTTAACACTTTTATTGCCAAACACATTGTCATATGTTTTAGTAATGATACATAATTAAATACATTAAATACAATAATACAATTAAATACATAACCTGATTCTTATATTTAAGAGTATATACCTTATATCTAAGAACAGAGTTGTAAAAAACCAGGGTTTTTTAAGAAAAACCCAACTTGGGTGGGTTTTATTGAGTTTTTCTAGGTCTTATTGGGTTTTATTGAGGTCTGTTTTTAAGAGAAGTCAGGGGAAGTACCATATTTTAGAAAAGATTAAATTGCTAAAACTGATTACTTTTTATTAATTAACTTAATATTCAAGACATTATAATTTAATACAAATAAATCAGAGTAAAGGCTGTAAAAAAGTTTTCTGACATCACAACATAAAATTTTTCATATTGACATATACCACATATTTGAATGTTATTTTAACAAAGTATTATTTATTATCTCTATTCTTTCAACCCTTTAAAAAAATAAATAAATGGTTAATTCCCATCATGAATTATAAGTTAAAACACCCCAAAATATTTCCTCAAAGTATGTTTAATGCTGATGTAATTAAAAAATTTAGTGCAGCACAGTGGTGGAAACTAATTGAGATGCGTGTTACGGATGGAGATATGATAGATTTTTGCCACTTTATGGTAGTCTTAAACAAGTGCCTGGCTAGCTGTGCATCACTGGAGCGAGTGTTCTCTACATGTGGGTTGGTTATGTCGAAACTTAGAAACAGGAATACAAAAAGCATTGAAGTTAGTATTTTACACATGAAACCTTTGCCTTTTTCTTTATGGATTTCACAGACAATTTTTTTTTTTCAAATTGTTATGTTGGATTTACCATAGTTTAGCAGATATTTTTCTGGATTTCGTTATACTGTATTAGGGTTGGCACATTTTTGCCAAAGGTAGAAAAAACCGTCCTGGCAAAAATACATTTTTGCCACTTTTTGCCAAGTGGCAAAAATGGATATATTTTATTTATGGGATGTAACTATTTTAACTTTTACTAATTTTAACTCTAATCTAAAGATACATAATATAATGTTTTTTTAACATAGAATATTCAATGTGTTATTGAAACAGTAATCTAAATCTAAAGTTATACTTCCTAGAGATACAAAAAAAAAAAAAAAAGATAAAGATTGATTTTGCAAGTTTTTATGTGCAATGTTGTTTTTAAAATAATTATTAGCTTATTTCCCCTATAAACTGTAGGTTTAAACATTTTTAGTACTTTAGTTTTATTTTTAGTACTTATTTTTAGTACATTTTTCTTATATGCATATATAATATATATATATATATATATATATATATCTTATATATGCATATATACACATTACAATTAAAGACAACATTACTATATTAAATTGATAAATAAAGAAAACATTTTTTATCCCATGCCTCCATCATATAAATTTATTTGCAAAAATAGAATATTGTATTTTCATTGGTAACATCAATGAAAATTATTTTAAATTTTTTAAATTGTCAAATTAATACTAATGAAATACCTAATTATTTTCTGATTTAAGTCTCAATTGTATTATGTACAAAGTTATTTATTTTATTTATTATTAAATATTTTGTGCATTTTTAAAATCCAGCCAATTTTTCTAGATTTTGACATTTTTTCCGGTTTTTACCAGGTTTTTTCCAGTTTTTGCCACTGTCCTGGCAAAAATACTATTTTGCCCGCAAAATGATCAACCCTATACTGTATATATATATTTCCTCAGAAGAATTCTTTAGATATGAAAGAGGGTAAAAAATTTAAAATAAGTTTCTGAAAATAAATTTAAATATCACCAATTTTTAAAAAACCCACTTCAGAGTGGGTTTTATTGGGTTTTTTAGACTGGGTTTTAAACAGAAAAACCCACCTGGGTTTTTCTGGGTAGGTGGGTTTTTTGCAACCCTGTCTAAGAATCAGAGCCTAATGATATGTATTAAAAAATTTCATTAGAGTTTTATATTTTTATAAGTTCTCATTAAAATATGATAATTCAAGATATAGAAGATGGTTTGTAAGACTGTGTGTCTGCTTTGTTATCTTATGTTTATCACATAATAGAGTAGAATCAGTAGTAAATATGTTAATCTCATTTATAACTTGACTAATATTTTTTCAAGGAATATACTAATACAATTGGATGTAATAAAATAGCCTGATGGATATATCAAAGAAACAGGTCTTATATCTAATTATGTTTTACAAAAGATTGATTAAAATTAAGGCATACAGTTTGATTAGTTTTCATCAAAATTTGATAATTCCAGATATGAAGGTTTATAAGATTGAATGTATCTGCTTGTTGTATGTTAATTATGGCTTGACTGAACATGTGAGTGTCCCCTGCCAAATGGACGATAAAGTGTTAAGTATGGCAACCCATACAATTTTCTCTTCTCTTCGCCGTGTCGTTTTTAAATTTTTAATTCCAGAGCAGGTGCTCTTTATGCAACCATTAAATAACATATGAAATATGCCTAATTCTCATTGGGTTATAAAATTGTGAAATTAAATTCATTGGTTGGGTGGTCAGCAATGATTTCACCGATAATTCAAACTGGTAAAACTCATATTCTATTATTTCCATTAGGATATTGTTTCTTGCTGGTTTATGGTACCATTCTCCAGTAGTTCCTTATGTCTAATTATTTTTATCATTTGGATGGATTAATTAAATGTAAAACTGAATTACTGTTTTGTAATGGGTTTCCTGTTAAGTGTGTACTTATAATTTTTTAAAGTGCTTTCTCATGTTTCATAAACCGAAATTTCGGTCTAAGGCATTGATGCCTTAAACTATAATATATTAGTTGTACCTACATTTCCAGTGAGAGATGAATGGTTGATAAAATTTAAATACTATAAATCAAAAATTTAAAATTGTAAAAAGCACTTGCATATATACTTAATTATTTATCTGAGTTTATTTTATCTATTGAGTAATTGATTTATCTGGAAATTAAAATTATAATTTTATAATGATGAAAAGGAATGTATTTTTTTTATTTTTCTTTTAAAGTGATATTTTATGTTCTTTCTATAACTCTCTTGCTGGAATTGGATGGTTTGGTGTTTTATTTTTATGACCGGGGGTGAAATGCAGATATTGTTTTCTATAGCTAACACGTTTTAGTTTATTTTGCTTGTTGATACAATACAAAATATTATAAAATGGAAAATAAAGTTAATATATTAATTGTTACAACATTCATGGGGAATCAAGGGGGGGAACCTTCATTAAAAAAATGTTCAATACTATAGATTCCAAATGAATCTTTAAATGTAAAAAAAGTACTAATCTTTTAATGTTTTTTAAAAATTTGAGCTATATCTGTGAGATAGTTTTTATCATTTGTTATGGGTTTTATATCATATAAAATGAAATTTTTAATTGTGTTGTTTCTAAAAGTCAGAAATTGTTTTACGAATCTCAAAAAAAAGAAAAAGAAAAGGGTATTTTAATGTTTCAAAATTAGCTTCCATAATTACATTAAATATTCACAAACAATATTTATAAGAATTCAAGTATAACTTAACTCTTAATTTACCCCTTTTATTGGTGTTAATTGCACTATTATTATATTTTTCATTTCCGTATCTTACTATAAGTATAGCTACTTTATTTCCATCGAAAATCTGCTCCCACTCATAACACAACCTTTGGGTTACTTCATGCAAGAGGCTTGGCACAGTTGGTGATATTTAAAAATTGCCAAAAATGGGAAGGGGCACCCGGTTCTTCAGTAGTACCATTAATTATATATAGAATAGATTTTGTTAATATCTCAACTCTGCAGCTTGACTTATTATTTCAAAGGAATGTTCTAAGATGTAATAAAATAGCTTGATTCTTATACCAAAAAAACTGATTGTTATACCTAATTATATGTATTTTTAAAAAATCTGGTTAAAATTTATGTATTCATTTTTATTAGTTTTAATGAAAATTTTATGTTTCAGGATGTGGAGGTAGGGTTTTTAAGACTGTGCATATCTACTTGTACAACATTATGAATGTGATAAACTGAGGTTATTCTATCAGAAGCAACCATGTTTTCTGATTACAAGAGTATACGTAGAGCTTACACACCACCAGTCACACCTATTGGGGGACGTAAACCTAGACCAATTTCAGGCAGTGATGGAGATGTACGCATAAAAATGAATTTCTCTCCCTCTGGTATTCTTCAGAATTTTGCTTTTCCAAGGCCATTCCGAAGGAGAAACAAATCAAGGGTATATATTCTTTTTCTTTTTTGAACGTAACTCCTTATAAATCAATCTATCCTTAGCAGTGATATATTAAAATGCTTAATTCAGATTGATTTAAGAAAATAAATTCATTTAAGTTATCACTGCTAGGGAAGGAGAAACAAATCAAGGGTATATATTTTTCTTTTTTGAATTTAACTCTCTATAAATCAAACTATCCCTAGCAATGATATATTAAAATACTTAATTCATATTGATTTAAGGAAATAAGTTCATTTAAGTTATCACTGCTAGGGAAGGAGAAACAAATCAAGGGTATATATTCTTTTTCTTTTTTGAACTTAACTCTTTATAAATCAATCTATCCCTAGCAGTGATATATTAAAATGCTCAATTCATATTGATTTAAGAAAATAAATTCATTTAAGTTATCACTGCTAGGGAAGGAGAAACAAATCAAGGGTATATATTCTTTTTCTGTTTTAATTTAACTCTTTAGAAATCAATTTATCCCTAGCAGTGATATATTAAAATACTTAATTCAGATTGATTTAAGGAAATAAATTCATTTAAGTTATCAGGTATTTGATTTTAATATTAAAATTTATTATTAATTTTAAAAAAAATTATGCCAAATATACTTACCACCATCTACTAGAGATGAATTTAAAAAGAAAAAAATCAAATTTTTTGTTTTTTTAATCAAGTTCTTTTTATTTAAATTAATTTTTTTTATTATTTAAATCATTTTTTCATTCAATTCATGCTTTTTTACTTTTAAAAAATTCATTCTGAGTTTTTAAAATGCATTTTTTGTATTTATAAGCAATAAAATTTGTACACATAAGTATAATTAGTCCTTTTAATAATTATTATATAATTCTTGTTTATAGCCTTTATTGAATGTTGTTATATGAATTATTATAAGCAAAATAGTGTATACTTTATACAAAATAAATTAATTTAAATTACAAAAGATATAACATTTCAATGCTTACACTTTAAAAATACTAGCAGTGATTTATTAAAAATAAATTCCTTTAAATAATCAAATTAAGGTTATTCAATTTTTAAAAAATTTATGCCAAATATACTTACTACCATCTACCAAAGATGGGAATTTAAAAGAAGAAAAAAATCAGATTTGTTCGTTTTTTAATCAGGTCTCTTTTATTTAAATTATTTAAATCATTTTTTCATTTAATTCATATTTTTTTACTTTTAAAAAATGGATTTTGAGTTTTTAAAATGCATTTTTTGTATTTATAATTAATAAAATTTGTACACAAGTATAATTATGCCTTTTAATAATTATTACATAATTCTTGTTTATAGCAATTATTGAATGTTATATGAATTATTATAAGCAAAATAGTGTATA
Organism: Pardosa pseudoannulata; assembly: GCA_032207245.1. Classification (NCBI taxonomy): domain Eukaryota; kingdom Metazoa; phylum Arthropoda; class Arachnida; order Araneae; family Lycosidae; genus Pardosa; species Pardosa pseudoannulata. The sequence goes on along the minus strand of CM063497.1, from coordinate 71,102,502 downwards.
CTTTATACAAAATAAATTAATTTAAATTACAAAAGTTATAACACTTCAATATTTACACTTTAAAAATAAATTTCAATTTATAATATTTATAAATTGCAGATGACATAAAATACAAAATGATAAATATAAAAAAATTCCAATAATTAGTCATGGTACTCATTGTGTTAGCTGATACACATGGAGAAAGGACAGAATCTATTCACTTTTTTCAGATTCATTTAATGTAGTATTGTGCAGTGTGATGAATGTTATGAGATATCCTTTGATTTCAGAATATTATATTTATTTTTATGAATATCAATAGATATTACTGAATATTTAAAAAATATTTTTGACATTGTAAACAACATTAAGAAAGAACATTCATGAAAGTGAGTTTCGTAAAAACTAGCAAATTTATTAAAATTTATTTTTTAGAATATTTCTCTTTTAAGTAATACAAACAATACTTAAATGTTTTCTTTTAAAGAATTTCAAATTTTAATTTTACATCCTATTGTTCAATATTAACAGATGTAAAAATTTTAATCTCTGACATTGATTGATATATTTGTGCTACTTGGATAGACAGAAAAGCAGTTTGAGTTAAAAATAAAAGTGTTAATAAATTAACAAAATTCAATGTGTGGTCATTTAAAATACCTTTGGGGATCAGTGTCTGACCCAAGGATCTTAGGCTCACCACATCTAGAGAGTACTATACTATCAAATTTAGATTTTCTGTTTCTCTAGTACTAATTAGATGTTATATTTTTAGGACAGGTATTCTGAGAGTGACATGACTGGCTCCTTGAGACCTAGAGAATTAATTGAACTAGCCAGTTTTGGTGTTGTAGAATTAGAGCCTGCTGAACGAGGAATTGGTCATCAATTTCAAGTATCTAATTTGAAAAACCCTACTTGGTGTGATTGTTGTGGTGATTTCATCTGGGGTTTGTACAACTCTACAGACTGCTTGAGATGCCTTAGTATGTATTTCTAAATATACTATAAATGAATGATTTCCATATTATCTATTACTGATAAATTATCTTAAATTAATCTTGTTGATAATTTAATAGCAGTTTAATTAGTTGTATTTGAAATGAGGATTGGTTTTTGACGTAACAAGCATCAAAACTGATTTAAACTGTCAAAAAACTGGTTGAAACTAAGAATAGGTAAATTACAGCCCATGGATCAGCTGCACCCTGCCATATATAAAAAAATATACAATAAATTACAATAAGGAAAAAGTATATTTATAATTCAAGTATAGTACTAGTTACTTTTCTCTCTGATTTAATTATAAACATAAGGATGGTTTCATTTCAAGTTGGAAAACATAGATATTTGAGGACTTTGTTTTCTCATTAACTAGAAAAATTCAGTGTTGATGAATTAGAGCTTGCATTTGATAAAATGTTTATTTTATGCTCTGCTTAGAACATTTCTTTATTGGTATATATTGTCACGAAGATTCGAATGAACATACCATTTAGCCTAACAGATGAATTTATTGAAGCAAAGTAGCAACTCGCAATTTTACAAGATTGAGAAGTTGCCTACAACTAGTGAGTATCAGCTTTTATACCCAAACGGAATATTTGAGAAATAACTAATTTACATAATAAAGAAAGATCTAGAATGTTTGAGAACATAAGGCAACAATAAATAACATTTTAAAATTAAAAATCCATACTTTGGATCAACCGCCATGGCAAGCATCAAACCCACAAACTTTGGGTCTGGATCTTGTGCTTTGACCATTCAGCCACTGAGCTCATTGGCAAAGTTTCTTTATGCAGCAATATCATAATGTTACTTATTTCACAGAAAGTTGGTGGACCATTTGGATTAATGGTGAAATTGTTAAAAAATATTCTTCTGGAGCTTTTTGGGGTTATTTTAGGTATTTGAAAATATATTTCTGACCCCAAATGTCTACTGAAAAACATTATGGATTCAGTTTCAAATGAATGGACATTGAAATTATCTATGTGTTTTTTGTTTATTTTCATATTATTGGAGAGATGCACTGCAATTAATTTCCTTTTTAATCTCTGGAGCATCCCAAGGTCATTAAACTCCAATCTTTACTTAACTGTCACCCTAGTACAGATTAAAATTATTTTGTATGCCTTTCAAAAATCAAAGAATCTACCAGTGCAAAATTCATTCCACTCATTTAGGTAGACTATATATTCCAAAATAGAACATTAGTTGGATTTCATAGAACTTTATATTAAATTTTCTCTTATGAAACAGTGATTTAAATCAAATTTCACTGAAATATATTAATATTTGTATTTTTAGGAAACATTTGATGCATACAATTGCTACAAGATTTGTCAGCTCTCTGAATATGAGTGATATTTTGTACGATGATTTTCATAAAAATTAATGTACTACAGATAAATTGTGGATAACAATATTAATTAATCAAAGCACTTTTTGTCCAAATACAAAATATTGTTATAAACTTTGATTTCATATTAAATTAAAATTATATGGGTTTAATTTTTGTAATATTGACATTTATACAATATACTTTTATGTTAATAATATTTACAGTTTTGTGTTTTTATAGTTATTTACAATTTTCAACTTTAGAAGAAGTAGCCTCTTATGAAAGTGCTACTACTGGCCACTGGCCTGTAACAAAGTTCCTAGTTTTGCCTTATAAATTATTTCTATACCTCAATGTGGACTTCTTAGTGATTGATTCTGACTTTGACCTGGTTTAAGTCCATTTTTAAACAAACTGGAATTTTTAGTGCCCAGAATATGTTGAGCTAAGATAATAATTGTGAGAAAATGGTGCAGCTCTTACTGTATGATGACAGATTTTATGTCACTTAGATGTCAGATTTGGTGCTGTGAAGACAGTAATGCCGCCTAAGACTTTGTATCTGATTGAATGTGATTTTAGTGGACTTCTAGCCACTACTGACTTTAAGTTTTGTGTGTGTTTTGATTTTATATGAAGACCTGATATTGCATTAATTTGCTTACACTAGCCCCAGCAAAACAAATGAAGACTCTTTGTTTAAAAAAAACTGTTATAATGATATTATAAAATCTTGTCGTGTTATAGATATATGCACATATCTGTTCTGAATCCTACTAATTTTGTAATAAAAAAATTTTAATGTCTATTAATAACTATAACTTTTTCTGAAAATATATTTTGTGATAGCAATAAAAAGGGAATCATTTGTATATAAAACATTTAAACCTTGTTTTTGAGATTTTCTATATTTAGTTATTTGGTAAAATTTTATTTTTAGATTGTGAAATACATTATTATGTTGGAGAATTAGTTATATTTATTAACACAAGCTTTTAACATAAAAATGCATTTAATATAATTTTAAAGTTTATTTCTAAAAGGTTACTTAATATAATCTAAAATTATTAATCTAAAAAGCTTATTTACTCAATTTAAATAAGTAATTTTATATAAAGGAATGAATGAAGGTTGGTTTTTTGGAATAATTTTTAATTAAATCATCAGTAAAATACTGTACATCAAAGCACTAATTTTTTGGTAAATTATTTTAGACTGCCATTATACATGTCACCAACGTTGCCAACATCTAGTTACTCTTGATTGTAAAGGGTCTGGAGATACACAAACTACAGATCTTAGTGAGCTAATTGATAATACACTAAAAAATGACACTCTTGAAAAAGTAAGTTTATATTGTGATTTTAACTATTACCTCTTTGTAAAATATCATTCTTAAATGTCTTTTTGGTTATTTTATTTAATAACTATGCTTTAAAACGTTAATTTATCCAACTCTCTTTGACCTCTTGACCTTTTTACAATTTGAATGTTGTTCATACAATCTTTAAAAACCTAAAAATACTTATTTTGCCTTGTACATGCTATTTTCTTGTCCTTTTTCAGATCTTAGAAGATGAAAAAATTTCTTAAGTTATAATATTTTAAATTTATGATTAGTACTGATATTTAGGAATTTTTTTTTTTTTTTTTTTCTTCTTTTTTTTTTTTTAAAATGTAGCAGTCGTTTTATCTCAGATCATTTTTCCACTCTGTTTCACAGCTATTTTTGTAATTTTACTATTTCAAGAGCACAATTTCTTTTTCTTATCTTTTTTTCCCCTAATCGTATTTTTAATTTTCATGTTGTGGTGTTTCACAAATAAATAACAATTACACACTAGACTGGTGCTTCATCCCTCCCTCCCCTTCTGCCAAACGATGGCCGAATGGTTAAGGTGCTGGCCTTTGGAACCGGAGTTCGTGGGTTCGAATCCCACTATGGCATGGATGTTCATAACCATTCGGAATCGACTTTAAGCAGTAGGTCAAGGTCTCATTAGCCCTAGTGTTGCAAAAAGTAGACCGTAGCACTACAAACCAACCAACCAACCCTCCCCTTCCATTTTCTAATCCTGTTAAGGTTGCCTTTCCAGTGCTATTGGGGTATCTGGAACCACTGGAATGTGTCATTGATAGCATTTTGCTGCTTGACTTGCAGCTGATTGGCCAATGTATTGGATGGCGTTGTGATGTTATTCTATTCTATTTTAGAATAGTACAGTGCATGTAGAGTGTAAGAGGCGTAAATAACCCTGCAAATTAGTATTAGCATGTATCTATTTAATTATCATTCTACATGGCCACAATACAGAACATACATCATATCCTAGTTACGTTACATAACACGTTCTCTCACCTATGGTTTCTCATCTGTCAATTCGTTGTGGTTGCCATCAAGGATGACTCTCACACCACAGGCATAACTTAGCATGGGTTTTTGCTTGCAGCTAATTGACAAATATATTGGAGAACATGGTGCAGTTTCCACTGGCAACCTTTTTTTCTGAAAATTTGGTTAGTGAATAAGCAAGGGAATGCATGAAAAGCAACAAATATCAAGAAAAAAAAAGGAAGAAGGTGGAAATTGTTGAAGAAATTTCTGAGAATGCACCTTTTTTCCCAAAACTCTACACCTACCTTTTAGAAAAAAGAGATAAAAGTTTCCTTGCTATCACTCTAGTGTGATCATGATCTTCAAAACATATAATTCGTTTTATTGTTCATACTTAATTTTTTTTTTAATATTCTTTAGATAATAAAATAATAATTGGTAGCCAAAATAGGTAACATTTCCTCCGACAAGGCAGTACAAACATGCCAGGCCATCTTCAAGAATTGAAACAGAACCTACTTTATAGAAGCCTTTTACTCTAACCATTGTAAAACCTTTTTTCAGTAGTTTTATTTATTTTGCTTAATTTTTTAATAAATTTTTAATTTTTTCGTAATTTTTTAATTTATTAGCTGCCAAATATTTTAATTTGTAATTTATATTTTACTCCCTAATTTATTTTCAATTTGTTCTTTAAATCAAATTTGTTTTTTAGAAAAAGAAATTGAAGAAAATTACAAAAGATTTGTAAAGATTTTAATTTTGTAAATAAATTAAAATAAATAGTATAAATGTTGAGTTACAATTATTTTGTTTTCTATTTGTTTTTGTATAATTATGACACTGCAAAATTGTTTAAAGTGAAAAAAATGCATGAAAATTAGTAAGTATATATAAAATTCATATTCTTTAGTACAATGTATGTACTATAAAAGTTGATTAGGAGCATATTTTAATAATATTAATAATAAAAAAATTTATCACTGTCTTAATTGAACCTAGACAAAGGAGTGTAATCAAGTTATAAATCTGAATGTATTTGTCATTCATAATTTTCTTTCTTAGAAAAAAAAAAAAATTATTTATAAAAAACTGCACCTTCTTGAAAAATCTTAATTTAATATTAAAATTAATCTTAAAATAAAATTAAATATTAATTAATTAATAATTAGTATTAATTAATAATTAAATTTAATATTAAATTATTAATCTTAAAATTTAGTCTTAAAACTTCCCTAATTGCCACTTTAAAGATCTATATGAACCTTGTCAGAATACAGCTTTATGGCTATTATTTTCCTTTTTATTTTCAGGTGTTTTTTTTTTCTTATTTCTTTCAAATTCAATATTCTAAAAATTTTCTTTGTTATAAACTAGATATTTTCACCTGTTTGTAATTAGTTGATATAAATATTTTTCCTTGGACAGCACTTTTATGGCAGCTTCAAGCCTTCTATGAATTTTAAGAGCTATTTTAAAAATAAATCATTTACTCTTCATTTTTATTAAAACAAAGCAGTAACAATATGATTATACTGATAATATCTTATTGTCATCTGAAAATGCTAACAGGAAAAGCAAATTCAAAATTGTTCCAGTACAAGTGTAAATAACATTCTGTTGTTTTTTAATGTTTCTAGTTTTAAAAAAAATGTTTATATATTTTTTTTTACTTCTAGGAAAGACTATCACCTTTGTTTTTTGAGCGTTTAGACAATGAAGAGTTACGCCGTCGCATTGAAAAATATAATTCCCTCCATCAAAGCTCTGATATGGTTCTTGTGAGTATATTTACGTTATCTTCTTGTTTACAAAATGTACCAAAATTTTTAATAGATAAGCTGCTCTGACATATAGGCCACGTACATGATAATATAGACCTAAAAATAAGAAATTTAATTGGAAAGGCTGCACTAGCATATATGCTGTACACATAATTGACTAAAAGAAAATTGTAGTTCATTGTTTCATAACTTTATTGTAACTATCTACTCAAATATAATTATACATACATGTACTCAAATATAATTTACATTATTTTACCTTATCAATATAATATTCTAATTTTGTACAAGTAACTTTATGCACAAAAAATGTATGAGCTTAGATGTTTTTATATAATATTATTGGATTTTATATTGTCAAGATTAGCTATTGCATTCCTTTATTATAATTGCCTTTATTGTTTATTAATGTTTCAGCAAGCAGATGGAGAAACACTTCATGGATTTATTCGAGTCCATATGAATCTTATCAGACCTATCAATGTGATTGCTGGAACTCGTCCACCATCTATCTATGATATTTTAAAAGAAGAGGATGATGGTGGACGTAAGACTCTAACATCTTTTTACTTACCTCGAGACACAGTAAAGGCCTTGCATATTACTAGGTAAGGCAAAATTTAAAGTTATCAAAAGTTGTTAATTGTTTAATAAGTATATATTTCTTAGTGGCTGTAAACTCACCGAGCGGTTTGCGATGTTTCTACTTCCAATTGTAAGTCATACCCTAATTATCTGGATATGATTTTGCATGGGTCTCATATAAGGAGCAGGTATGGAGGTGAAATAATCAGCCGTAGATGATTTCAAACTTAACAACTATTCATTTATTTAACAGCCGAACGCTGGCCAATTGGTTAGGGCGCTGATCGTCGGTACCACAGTTCGTGGGTTCAAATCCCACTATGGCATGGATGTTTGTAGCCGTTCGGAATCGGCTTTAAGCAGTAGGTCCCAGTCTCATTAGCCCTCGTGTGCAAAACAGTAGACCGTAGCGCTCCAAACCAAACCAAACCAATCATTTATTTAACAAAAAAGCTTTTAGAGAAATATTAAAGTATATAAGTAAAATCGTCCAGAGAGGAGATTACTCTAGACAACCTGCTCATCTCAAAGTTCAGCCGGGAGTCCCCTCCCGTTCCTTCTTTTTCAAACAGGAAACCTCAGTTTTAGGGGAGATCGAAACCTTCCCCCTCCTTGACCTTTGTCCTTGGAGCCGACGCAGTCACACAAAGCACAATTTCTCTTCTCTGTCAGTGCGTTGACAAAAATGGCACACTTGACACCTCTAATCGTCCGTGCGTCAAAAGGACCATTACTGGTACAATCCTGCCGTTTTTCAATTGTTCTGCGTTTTGAAATGTTCAGTGCCTTACAATGAGCAAAAGTTCGCTTTAACCAATGCTCTTCTTGACCCCCAACAGAGACGGACGTGATACTTACAGTGGCTTTTTATATAACTTAATATATATTTAATTTATAATTCTCTTTCAAATGCCCATCCAGGGACAGATATGAGCTGAAAATATTTGAAGTAATAAAGAATTAAATTAAACCTGAAATAGATTTACTCATACATCAATATATAATGTCTTATTAATGTAAATTAATGTCTTATTTATTATACCTATGCTAAGGTTTACATATAAAATAATACAAATATTCAAATCAGGTTTCTCATACCAGATAAAAAGGGTGAGAATTTCTCACACTTTCTCCAAAACAGAGTGAGATTTCTAAAACTTTACAGAAAATGCTGTTATTTATTGAAAAGAAAAGCATTCTTAATGTCTTCTTATCTTTAAAATTTGTGGTTAACACTTAACAGACATACCAACTACTCCGGATTCTCCAGAGTTGCTCTGGAGAAATGAGAAAATTTGATAACTCTGGAAACTCCTCAGATTGCTCCGGAAAAAAACAAAACTTTTGAGGAGCTAAATTATTACAATTCAGCTATTAAATACAAAGTTTTGCAAAAAATAATGCTGAATATTACTTTTTTCACACAGCAGGTTAAAAGTTTTCAGTACTGTGAGGAAAAACCAAACTGAATTTAGGTCAAATTTGAGTAGACAAACTGTAGAATCCTGATGATAGAAAAATGGTAATATTTTAATCAGGGTCAGTGTTGCTATAAAAAAAACACTGTTCTGAAAAATAAGTTGTTAAAGCTAAAAAAGCTACTCATACACTTTTAAATGCATAAAGTTTAATTTACCTTTTACAATTTACTACTGTGTAAATATTTTAAGTTTAATTATAATTTAGAAACCAATAAGTTATGTACTTATGTATAATCTGTAATTAGCATGTTAAAATTTCAAGCTCCACTGTTGCTTTTGATACAAGTGTCTGAATATTGCCATGTCTGGATTTACTCATATATCAATATATAATGTCTTATTAATGTCTTATTCATTTATTATACCTATGCTAAGGTTTACATATAAAATAAAACAAATATTTAAATCAGGGTTCGTATACCACAAAAAAAAAGGGTAAGAATTTCTCTAACTTTCTCAAAAACAGAGTGAGATTTCTAAAACTTTACAGAAAATGCTAAGTCATTGAAAAGAAAAACATTCTTAATGTCTTATCTTTAAAATTTGTGGTTAATACTTAATTACAAATTAGAGATGGTCAATAATTTTTACATCTAGTAATTACAACCATTGCCATTCAGAGTATAAAAAATCACCAATTTTAGTGACACATACATATGTGTTTATGTACGTCAGAAGCAAATGGCTCTGTCAGAAATTTTACAAGTGGTCATAAGATTTTTTACAGATTTGTTTGAATTGGCCACAATGAGCACAGTATCTGTCAATACGAAAACAGTAGAAATAAAAATTATGTCCAATTGGCATCTTTACTCAAAACTATGTAGGTTTTTATTGTATTTTATTTTTTATTTCATTAAATCTTTTAATTTTAGTAATGCTTTTATTACATAGAGAACAAATTATGCATGAACATTGATATGCAAAAACTCAATTTAAAAAAAAAATGGACATAGTGCCCTTTATTTTCCTATGTACAGATATATAATTATTTTTATGCTTATGTAACTGGGGATAATCTTTTATTAGCTCTGAACTACTCAATATTAATTTTTTAATTTCTTTCAACGTGCTTCTACTCTTTAGTATATTTTATTACCTACAGGAACCTTGTATTTTAAAATCATTGTAGGCATGATTTATTTATTATTTTTTTTTATTTAAGTGGCACTGACATTAATAAAAAAATGCCATTTGCCAAAAAATATTTTAAATATTTTTTGGCAATTGGTTTTTTGTTGTTGTTGTTTTTCAAAATGGGACTCTTGTGCATTAGACAAATTATGTGCTGAATCACAAACAAAAGCCAATAGTGAGCAAAGAAACTTGGTAATATATAAAATGATAGAAGGCTCATATGAATGTAAAATTTGTTGTCTTAGTTGTGTGTACATAAATAGAAAGTAAATGGCTTTTCTTATTTTAGTGAATTTTCTGCTAGAGAAGTAATTAATGCTTTACTGAAGAAATTTAAAGTTGCTGACAATTCTCACAAGTTTGCCTTATATGAAAGGACTTATACTAAAGGTTCCAATCAAGGTAATGTTTTCATGATTCATTCTTTATATCATATTTTATGCAGTTTTAGAAAAAAGTATACACTTGTATAAGAGTGCAGATATCTTAGTGGTATGGGTAGAAGTTAAAAAACTTTCTAGTAGATTATGTAAACATGTTTCCATTAGCTCTAAGTATTAAATTTATGTTATGGCTTTCCCACTCCCTCTCCAAGCTTATAAGCAGAATGTTAAAAAGCTTGGAAACCCATTTGAGATATAGTAAAAACATCTTTTTAGCTTTGTTAAATATTGATGAAAATGTGTTTTTCAATAAACGTATTATAAAGTAAACTGTTGCTTGATTGGTGGACACCCTGAAAATTCCTAGTGTAAGTTAGATGAAGATGGCTTTCATATATAATAAAAATAGATATAGTATGTTTATCATAATCTATATTTTTTAGCTTTGTTGTTGGCAAAATTTCTAGAACTATAGTATAAGTACCATGATATTATTGTTATGTCTCAGTTGATAAAGTCTTAATATCAGTATAATCTTAGTATATTTATTTTTTTCCTTTAACTGTTATCTAAAATTAAATTTTAAATTAATGTAATTTAATGAAAACTGAAATAGATCTTTTTATAATTTTATAGCTAAATTTCGTCGAATACAAGACAATGAATATCCTCTAATGCTGGCTTTATTAAATTGTGATGAAGACAAACAATTTGTTCTGCAGGAGAATGAAACTGAAGATATTGTAGTAAGTATATTTATCATTTTATTATTATTACTATGAGACCCATTGACAGAAATTTCTTCAAATAAAATTTCAGTTTAGGAATTCTAAGATGTGGTGAGAAAACTTAAAACTTCATGTTCAGCTTGCTGAAATCATTAGTTTTATAGTGTGAATTGGCATTTCTCTTAACACAAAAAAATTTATCTTCTGGGATTGAACAAAATACAGGAGACATCAGTTGCATAGGTGCAAGTGTCTGTATTATGCATCATCTGAAGAATTCGTTCTATTAGATTATGCTAATGTGTCTACAACCCTAATTAAGGCAGACACGACACTAAACAAACATTTCTCTAAGCTAAAAAATATCATTGATGCAAATTCTGACAATGAAAATGAATTGAATAATGCAACTCCTGTTTCCACAACATCCAAAATGAGAAACATTATAAAAAGTATGAGCTATTATTTAGACACACATTCTGACTGTGAAATCATTAGTTTGCTCAAATCATTAGTTTTATAAGAGTGTGAATTGACATTTCTCTTTACAAAAAAATAAAAATTTCTTAACACAGAAAAAATTTCCCTTCTGGGAATGAACAAAATACAGGAGACATCAGTCGCATAGGTGCAAGTGTCTGTATTATGCATTATCTGAAGAATTCATTCTATTAGCAGGCTTGCAATTCCGTCACTTTTTTTACAATTGATCACTTTTAGTCGCTTTTTTAAGTAAACAGTCATTTTTTTCATGGTGTATCACAGCAAAAGTCTGTTGTTGAAAGAAGAAAATCTGAATTAATAACAAAATATTTTAATAAAAGACCAAAAATGTGATGCTCTAATCTTATTTTTCTTATTAAAATGTAATTAGTCATATGGTTTCCAGAATTTAGTGATTTTAAAAAGTCGTAAAGAAGTTCCTGAAATCTACATTTGTACTGAAATGTACATTTAATACATTAAAGTAATTTACGTCAAAGCACACATTTCTTTTTCTTTTTCTTCACAATTTTTGTTTAGATATTCTAATCTAGCTATGTACATATTTCAAAACCTCATTAATATATGCAGAAAATTGTGATTATAAAATTAATGTATTGTGTGTATTCAAATCTAATTTATAGATTTTCTTGAGTAGAAAGCAATGTTGAGTTGTGTTAAACAAAATATTTAACCTTTTTTGTATTTGACACGGAAATCATGTCTTGCATGAATCATTTGATATAGAGTTAAAATAAATAGAAAAATCTTAATAATAGCATCTATAATCAAGAGGAGAAAAAAATATTTTTTTTTTCAATGTTTAGTCACTTTTTAGTCACTTATTCTGTATTATTTGTCACTTTTCTCACCTTTTTGAAAGTACCTCAGCAGTTGCAAGCCTGTATTAGATTATGCTAATGTGTCTACAGCGCTAATTATGGCAAACACAAAACAAAACAGACTTTTCTCTAAGCTAAAAAATATCATTGATGCAAATTATGACAATGAAAATGAATTGAATAATGCAACTCTTGTTTCCACAACATCCAAAATGAGGAACATTATAAAAAGTATGAGCTGTTATTTAGGCACACATTCTGAATGTGAAATGGATGACACCTTTTTGAAAGTACCTCAGCAGTTGCAAGCCTGTATTAGATTATGCTAATGTGTCTACAGCGCTAATTATGGCAAACACAAAACAAAACAGACTTTTCTCTAAGCTAAAAAATATCATTGATGCAAATTATGACAATGAAAATGAATTGAATAATGCAACTCTTGTTTCCACAACATCCAAAATGAGGAACATTATAAAAAGTATGAGCTGTTATTTAGGCACACATTCTGAATGTGAAATGGATGACATTGAGCAATTTGTTTACAATTTGATGTTAAAATGACAATGCAAAGACAAAATAAAAATATTTTTCAAAGCTCAATGTTTTTCAAGAAACTTGAAAATTTGTATTAATTGTCATTAAGTTCTTATGAATGTCTTTGTTTCATTGATTTTTATTAAATATATGCATATATATGTAAGTAAAATGTACTCCTTAAGGTATCCGTCTACGTTCGGAGAACTTTTTTTTTTAAATGTAGCAACTAGTTCATGTTTTTACATTTTTAGATTTATTTTTCATATTACCATAGAGATTTGCACTTAAAAAATTTATTCCTGTAGAATTTTTTATAAAATTACTAATAAATGAAGAAAATTTAGTAAAAAAAATATGCTTTTTCAAAAGGTCTAATTTTTTAATAAATTAAATTATTTCAATATTTTTTGATGCAACATATTTCTTATACATTGGACTAGTGAATCACCTAAAATCTTTGCTTAATTTACATTTAATAAAAAATTTTGGTCCTTCAAAATCATACACATTGAATTTTTAACGAATTTTCATTACCTTTATATCTAACTATGAGTGTGACATCATTAAAAATTATCCAAATTTAAAGCTTTTAGGTCATTCACTAGTAAATACTATCAAAAGCATTCATAATAATTTTCAACAAAATATTTTAAGAACTTTTTGAGAAATCACATTTCAAGTTCCAACATTTTATTAAAAATACCGTTCTGAGAAAAACGCATTTGAAGTTTATGAAAGCAACTTTAACTATTAAAAAAATAAAATACATGTTTAAAATTCCCCACACTTTCTTGCTTCAAAACTTTCTAATTGCCAAGTTGCTGATTATTAAAAATACTAGAAAAATGTTTAAACTAATCTTCATGAAAATTTTAAAAGTTTTTTTTCCAAAAAATGCTCTTTAAATGGCTTTATATTTCACAACTTCCGGTTCCGAAGTCGCTACTTCCATTTTGTTTTGACAGCTGTCACTGATGTTTGAATATCCTTTGACATGAAATTCTTTTAACATGAAAAAATATTTCAGCCCTCTCTATTTTATGTTAAATGATTTTCACTGTATGTATATCAGTAACATTCTTGTCAAGAATAATGCTTGATTGCAAAAACATTCTAGTATAATTTCAGTATTTGGGTATTGCTGTATTTGGGCTAAAGCAATTCTTGAAGAAGAATGTGTCAATACCCAGTGGCATTTGATTGGACAAATAAAGAATGTTAATAAATATAAGAAAATCTCTGACTACTTGCTGTTAATTTTAATAATTCCACATTGTGATGTAAAGTGTGAATAGATTTTTAGCTTTATCATAAAAATAGTCACATTTCTCTTATCCAATTACAAATGAAACTTTTAAAAACTTGTTGATTTGCAAATTAAGGCAAAAGGGACCCTGTTTTGAACTAACATTTGATTCTAATTTTTTTTTAAAGAAAGCTAAATAGCAATGTTAAATGTAGTGCAAAAGAAACAGTTGTGAATATTTTAAATGCATAAATTACCATTTAATAACTTTTCTTTGGTGTCATTTCTGTCATTTTTGCTGTTTAATAACTTTTCATTGAATTTTTTTTCAGTGTTTTTGTATCCTGATTTCTCAAATATGGTAAAAAATTAACCATGTATCAAAATTGAATATAATTCAGCTTTCTTTTTTACAATTTTTGATTATTATTATTATTATTATTAGAATGGTGCAAAGGTTATTACATCAATCAATAAATATAATATGTAATTGCAGGATTTTGGACTTTTTTTTTTTTTTTTTTTTTTTTTGTTTAGAAAATTTGCATTTTGATATTGTTTGTGCAGCAAAACATATCACTTAGAATTTTACTTAAGTAGTATACAGTGCCATATTATTGGCAGGGTACACAGGGCACGTGCCTAGGGCCCACTGATTTCAAGGGCCCAAAAACTTTTAGATCCAGAGGTAATTTTGAAAAAATAAATTTTGTAGACTTAATAAATTCATGTTTTTATTCTATATACAAATAGTATGAGCTAAATTATTATAAGTTTTTCATTATTTCACAGAATACCCTCAAATATACTCAGATTTGTCAGTCATGGGTTTGTACTTAAAAACTAAAGGCAAGAATACAGGTTATTTTGCAAATGGAATCCATCAATCAGATGTCTAGATTGAGAGCTTTTTTCAAATATGTTTGTAATCGCAAAATTGAGCTTTCTGATTGGTGGATACCGTTTTCGAAATGGAATATGACCTGCATAATAGCATTCCTTTTCAACCCCATGGTCAAATAAAAAGATGTTTGTTGCATTATGCAAATCTATCAGCTATACATTAATAAAATGTAATAGTATACAAGGGCCCAAAACATATTCTCTGCTCTGGGCCAAAATCTTGATAATCGGGACCTGGTAGTAGATATTACATAGGGGTTAGCATGTCACACTTCCATTCAGTAAGCTTGGGTTTGATTCTATAGTAAAGCTTAGAGCTACTGCAGCCTAACCAAAAGGACCACATTCCTTGAGGGGACCACAGCACGAATTTTTTATGCTGCCTTCAGCACACATATCCAAACTTCAAAATTTATATATAAACCAAAATGAAAACAAAAATTTCTGTAACATCTAAAACTGGGGCAAAAAGAAACTAAAGAGGTTGCCAAGTTTTGATAGTGGCAAGAAAAAAACAATTTAAATTTAAATTTTGAGTAATTTCTTGTGGTTTTTATAAATTTCACAATTTTATACTGACTTTTCTAGATTACTGCTGTGGCACCCAGTTTGTGAATCCCAACACTAGACCATTTGGCCAGTTATTTTAACTTAGACTGCAATGACAACAGTTTAACTCTGGAAACCTTATCTGGAGATAGCACTTTTTTATAAACTTAAGAAATATAAACTTACACAGAAATTAAAAAGTGCTATTTTTGGCAATTTATCTATTGCTTCCAGCTTACGTAGAACATACTTTTTTAGAAAGATTAGCCAATCTGCTACAGATGTAGTATTGCTATTTTTGTGTAATTATAACATGGGTAAAAGTCATTTTAAATTTGTTTGTCCATTTTTTTTTTTCAATTTAAAATTTTCGCAAATTTTTTTATTTATTTATTTTTTCTGTTTTCTAAAAATTGTTTTGTTTATTTTGGCCAATTTGGCAATTTTATGTTACCAGTATTAAAAAAAAAAACCTCACCAAGATCATAAACTACAGCTGTTCCATATAGATCTGTATATAGGTTGATCCCCTACTTCAAGTCTATTAAAAGTCATAAAAATTTTAGGCTTATATACAATAATTTTGCTGTAGACCTATTCTCTTTTTTTTTTTTTTTTTTTTTTTTTTAAATAATTTAAGGGGGCACAACACCTTTAAGCAACTTTAAATAGAGGAGTTTTTTTTCACCTTATCATATGTTTTAATCGTTATCATAAATACTTGGGATTTTCAGCATATTTTCTGTATTTTTGTATAATTAGTTTTTGCTAAATTTACTTTATTTCTAAAAAATAAGAACTTTTTGTATAAAGTGAAAAGTGAGACCTTGTTTTAAAAATTTTTAATTTTTCTGACACATTGTACACAGATTTACAACAAATCAAAGTGTGTCTTATTAATAATATTTGTTATGAACAATAATTAATAGGTATAATTCTCCACCAATTAAAATATTTAAAAGTATCAGAAATATTACACCAGAGGATTGAATTAAAAAAAAAAACTAAAATGCTTAAAAATTCCATTTCAAATACTATAAATATTAAATGATATATAAGCAACAATGAAAAAAGTAAGAGTTTCACTGTATGTCTATAATGTATTTACTGTGAAAAATTGAAATTAATATGTGCAATAGTCTTACTTAGTTAGCTTAAATTGCAAAAGACACTATTTTTAGTAAAATACATTAAAAATTTTTATAGTTTCCCTAAAAGCTATATTAAATGCAAAGATTGTATAGTTCTGCAGGTTTCAATTCGAATATTTTAATAGAGTTTGTTTTAAGCAATTCAGAAATATTGAAAGATTTTTAAAATGTAAAAATATGAAAATAGTTTTTGAAGGTTTACAGGTGATTTGTTCATGGCTTCCGTGCACCTGGAAAGTCATGGAAAATCATGAATTTAGACAATGGATTAATTTTGTCATAGAAAGTCTTGATTTTTCAAGTAAAATGAGTAAAAGTCATCCGCTAAACTACCGATTAAAAAAAAATGCATTGAATTGTTTAATTCTATTTTTACTTGTCATTTGGCTGAAGTTACTGAGTTTGGTATTTGTATTATCCTATTGACCCTATTGCCAAGTAAAATTTGTTCACTGAGGAAACTCAAAGCAAGAAAGCTTAATGGGTGGGTAAATGTATATTGTGGTTTTATCTTAAATTGTAGATTAAAATTTTATTAATATAATAATAATTGTTTTTTAATAAAAATTAGTTAAGATTTTCGTACAAAATATAAGTTTATCTCTAGGGATATTGTATATAAACATTGTAGGGTTATCATGTTTAGCTATTATTCATGGTCACCTGGATAATACCAAAGTACCCTGAATTCAAATTGGAAACATTTTGATTGAAAAATTGCTATATGATTAAACTTAGGTATGTAGATACAACAATTTATTTTTATGTGAGTTTATTAACACTTATAAAGTAAGTTTATAGTTTTTTTATGATAAAATTCCTGTAATTTCTCTAAAAGCATATATTTTATTTGTATGTACATCAGAAGTTTTATTCATATATACTTTAACGAAAGCTTTTTAAAGTCATGGAAAATGATCTGCTAAATTGGGAAAAGTCATGGATTTGAAAAATTTTATTTTGGCAGATACCCTGTTTGTTTCTTTAAATCAATTTTTGAAGTTGTATGGGGTTTTTTTTTTTGGGGGGGGGATACCCTGTTGTACTTCATATTTTGAAATTCAACTCATTTAGGGCAAATCACAACACAATTAGGTCACTTAAAATTATCAAATGGTTCACTTGGAGACAAGCATGTTACAGCCTGCCAACTCCTAATCTAGAGTGAGAATTTTATCAAAATAAGCATTCTTTTTTGTTTTTGCAGTGGGAACATTTTGCCATTCCAGAGCTGAATAACTTTTTGAAAATCCTCGACCTTGAAGAAGAGGAGTACCTCAATCAGGTTAGGATGAAATACAGGATTCTGCAGGAAAAAATTCAGGAAGCTATGGATAAATTTTCACCATCTAGTAGAACACTGGCAAGTTAGGTTAACTCTAGCCTGTAGTAAAACTATCCTTTCTGGAACCCGATTCCAGGTTTTGATCTGTGATCACTATATTTTAGACAATTGATGGTTGCCCATGTCGATCATTGGCAGCTGTTTTAAATGTTTTTGTAACTGATTAATGAAAATTAATATATTGATTAGGTAAGTTGTGGGGGTTTTCTAAAAGAGCTGTTGTTTAAAATGTTCTCTTCATTTAGAGGGAACTTTTATTTTCCTGTTTTTGTACCCATATTTGGGCAGCTCTTTCTCTTTTTAGCTCTTTTTTTATTATGTTATTAATTGATCATTGATAATCTAGTGTTCATTACTTATAGTATTTTATTTTGTATCCTAGAGATTTTATTATTTAGGTTTTATTTTTATTTAGTGGAGTAATATGTAGATCACATATCTGTTACCCTTAGAGGATTTTTGCAAAGGGACAATACATAAGTTGTATTATAAATAATATGTATTTCAATAATAAAATTTATATAACACCAAATAATAGTTTATCAAACTAAGAAATGAGTTATGAATTTGGTAAAATAATTGCATATGTATACTTGTATTATACAACTTTGAAGTTCAAACTGGAGCATATCAGTGTTGCATTAGCCCATAAGAGAAAATATTACTGTCGTATGCAGAAAGTGGTTATCAAATCAAATGAAAAATGTTTATTTTCCTACTGGATTTTTTATTTAATGTGTTTTGTTTAATCACAGTTTAACTAGGAGATGCAGCTATGAAATTAATTTTTTTAATATTGAAGTACATTCTGTTAGTTACACTTAAAATTTCTTTAATATTTTGCATTTATTTTAATTATTATTAGATTTTACATAACTTACATTATTTGATTTCAATTAAAGTTTAAAAGTTGATTTTACTACTTATAAAATCACTAGTTGAATTGTCATATGTATTTGTGTGTGCATACTTACATACACCCAATTCGACAAATTTTATTTATATATACATATATACAAAATATACACATATGATTTTTCTTTTCCCAAATCTGTAGTCTCTTGATAATATTGGTAGAATTTAAATGTAAAACAAATTAGCTATCAATTTTGTAGGGTTTTTTATTTATTTAAATCATCTATTGTTATATCATTTATATTTATCATCTAGAGTTGTTTTATTTCTAGTTCATTTTTATTTGCATTTAATATATCAATTCATTAACGCTGGATTATCAATGATCTACAAGTTTTATATTTCTAACTTTTCTTTCTTGTATCAATCCCTTTTATGCAAATATTCTAGAGGATTTATACTTAAGTCAAGTCATGAATATATATATAGTTGGGTAGGTAATGTACAGGAAATAAATTGTGAAAATATAATATATTTAGTCTTTATGGCACTTTGTTTCCTTTTATCTTTTGTACAATAACTTTTCATTGGTGCATAAAGCAACAGGACTTATTTATATATTTATAGGGAGAAAAGTATACCTTCTATGAGTATAAAATTGTACTATCAGTGGCCAATTTTTTAGCTAGTGGGTTAGCAACCAATGTGATAAAGATTTAATGATCCCCATTAGCTTTTTTAAACTATCTTAAAATAGTATATTACAATTTTTTAAAAATTACCAATTTCATTTTGGTAGAACAGTGCCTACTGGTACCAAGGACAGTTGGTTTAAATTCCGTAATTGACATAGATGTTTGTAGCCGTTCAGAATTTACTTTAAACAGTAGATCCTGGTCTAACTAGATGTTTGTAGCTGTTCAAAATTATCTTTAAGCAGTAGATTATGGTCCCTGTATTGTAAACATTTGACCATATCACTCAGTACCAAACCTAAATTACAATTCTTTTAGGTCACAGTAATCAGTAAAGAAAGTTTCTGCACTGGTTATAAAGTTTATTCTGTAATTTAAATTAATTAGGTCACAGTAATCAGTAAGGAAAGTTTCTGCTCTGATTATAAAGTTTATTCTGTAATTTAAATTAATTATGGAATTTTATTCTATCTCCTTATTAATGAGTTTAACAATTGTATGAAATATTTTAGCTGCCTTGAAAATTTAATTCTTTATAAGCCATGGTAAATGCATAACCATATATATACTAGCATATAGCCCATCATATAATGGGCTATTTAATTTTCCATAATTATAAAGTAACCTATGAGAGAGGTAAAAAATGGTTTTATGGCTGAGAATTATCTGCTACGTGTTCAGTAATTTGTTTATGTTCATACTTCTCTAAAGTCTCCCGATACCATGAATGCAGTGTAGAATCATGTTGAATTTATTTAGAAAGATAATTCAAAATTTTCTTAACTATGTCGAAATTATCATTATAGAATGGACAGCAGAGGTTTTAATATTGACAGTGATTATTTGGCGATATATATGAATACTATTCCAAATTTAGGGAATTGATTGCAAACCGTGTGGTTATGTATAAAAAACAAACACACAAACATCTTAATTTTCAAATATATATAACTTAAATGCTAGATATTTATTAGTCCGTGAAATGGACTCCTAGACTTTTATGAAAATATTTTGTTGTTAATACCGGTGATAAAATTTTCATTGCAACAAAAAATAATCTATGATTCAATTTAAAATTATCTCATATGTACCTAATCTATTATTTAAGCCAAATATAAAAGAAAACTATTTATGTAATATCTAAGTTCAATTATAAAACATGAAAATAATGCAGACAATATTTAAAGAATTTAGAATAAGAAATTATTAAATGAGATGGTTAAAGGAATGATGCCATAATACTAGAAAAAAATATTTTTACCTATTTATTATGTGATAATTTGATAAATTTAATTGCCTGCTCTTAACCAGGGAAAATAAGGCTTGAAATAATGGCATTAAACACTCAAAAATGGGGGGAAGGTGTAAAATTTGAACGTTTTAATGACTCCCTTTGAATTTTGCTAACTCTAACTCAGAAAGAATCCAATATGGATGTCCCCTATCCATTCCAGGTCCAAACGCTTCATAAATTTGTTTACAGACGAACAGATAACTTAGGCTATTATTATATAGGGGATGTAATGGGTTACTATTTTTAAGTGTCTATGATAAGCTATTTTACCACTATTTAACTTAATTTAATAATCTAAATTAATTTATTTTCTTGAATCCATTTCAGTTCAAAAAGTATTTTAATATACTAAGTTGAGATCAAATTAACACACAGAGAACATAGGACATTTGAAAATGATTGATAAATATGATTTTGTTCTAAATATTTCTAATGAAATGAATTTTGAAACTTTTTATACTACATCTAAACTGTATGCTTTAATTTATAATGCATAAAAAATTAAAATTTATACATTTGAAAATATTAAAATAAAGGTGTTTTATATGCTACAACAAATAAAAAACTATACATGCTCACCACATAATTAAAGCATATGATTATACATGAAAAATTACAGTTAAAATAAATTAATAAAACACTTAACTTTAAATTAAAACAAAAATGTATTCAGAAAGTTATATAGACATTTAAAAAAGAGGATAAAAAATCAAAATTTAATAAAAAATATTTAAATTGTGTTCACATTTTTTAATTGTGAAAGAAATATACATAAAAATTGTATTTTTAAAAAAATTTGTATACATAAAAAATTGTATTTTTGTGTGTGTGTTTTAGCATTTAAAATATAAAGAGAAAAGCATAGTTAAAATTTTAGAAATGTAACATATCTTTTTTTTAAGTTAGAATGTGTGTAAGTTCTAAAATTTGGAAGTTTAGAAAATCCAATTTAAAATGTCAGTACCAATCAGAGTGACGTACAAACTGCCATATAAAAAGTATTAAAACTCAGCAATTAATACAAAATGTTTAATGCAGTTTATTTAAAACATATAGGAATGTTTAAATATTTAAAATATGTTAAGAATTATAAATTAAATTTTTAAAAGTTTTAAGGTCCTGTACCTCCTTAATCTAATAATTTAGAATAATTTATTCTTTTTAATCAATCTCAATTTGAAAAGCATTGTAATATACAAATGCTGGAAAAAAATTACCATTTATAGAGGATTAAATAGGAAATGCATAAATCTGGCTTATTTTACTTGTAAAATCCTTTTACTCTACTCCAAAATGTTGCCGAACAATGGCTGAAGGATTAGGGTGCTTTGGTATCATAATTTGTGAGCTTGAGTCCCACTGTGTCATGGATATTCATAGCCATTCAAAATCAGATTTAAACAGTAGGTTCCAGTCTCATTACCCCTTGTGTTGCAAAAGCAATAGATTGTAGTGCTCCAATCCAAACCAAACCACCCTAAAATGTTATATGTATTAATACATAAAGTTAATAATTATAAAGGCAAAGGTTCATCTCTTCTGTTAGAGTATCATATCTAGATAGATAGCTTATATGCTTCTTATCATAAATTGCAGCCAAACAATGGCTAATTGGTTAGGGTGCTGGTCTTCGGTACCGGAGTTTGTGGGTTCGAATCCCACAGTGGCATGGTTGTTCGTAGTGTTCGGAATCGGCTTTAAGCTGTAGGTCCCGGTCTCATTAGCCCTCATGTTGCAAAAAGTAGACCATAGCACTCTAAACCAAACCAAACCTTATCTTAAATTGCTGCTCAGGACTGAGACTGATTTATAAAAACAGGAGCCCCTTGCACAAATAGAAATTGAAGAGAGGGGGAGAACACCAGTCTTAACATCTTTATAGGTGTACTTTTGGAAATTTAATGTAAGTTTATAACATTTTTTAGATCTAGCCTTAGTTAAAAGAAAAATAATCAAATATATAAATAGTATATACAAAAACTTCGATCAAAATAGATTTGCTTTAAATAGTTAACACTTTATTCTTTTAAAATGAGATGACACAAAAAAAATAACACTTCCCAAATCCCATTTAAAAAAAAAAAATTAGAAAGAGCCTAGCTAAAATTTGACATCTGAAAAAAATGTTGCTAACCCTCTTTAAAAAATGCTTAAACTTGGTTATTGATAATACGCATAGACCTTTTTTCTAAAGTCCTGATTAAAGTTTAAACGGTTGAAATACATTTTTATTTCACACACCTTTTCTTATTGTGAGGTAATTTTGTTCCTAGTCCAATTTTATACTTAAATTATTTTTCTTTAAAATTTGTATATATTCAGTGTTCTAGTTTAATATTTTCATGTATATTTATGTGTGCAAGCTAGTGTTTCGAACATTAAAAGTAAATGATTGTATTTAGTTGATTTTTGCGCGTTTTTGTGATTTACAAGCACTGTTGGAATATTTTAAATGGACCATTATTTCTTTGTGTGAAATGTCTCTGTTATCCTACATATTTTGTGGTATGTAAGACTAGAAGAAACATATGTATATTACTGCTTTCTATAAGATGTGTTGTTCGGACTTTCTTATCTCCATTATTTTTCTTCTTTTCTTGAGTGTCTTCATGTTTTTTGCATGCAATTTTTTCTTATCTTATAAATTCAGTTCACTCTAAATTTAATTATATTGGTTTATTTTTAAAGATTAACCTCTGTGTAAGAATTTTATATGGTAAATCCTCGATATAACACAGGGGGTTTTGTGCTCTAGCAAAACCTCATACTTCTAGGGATTTCACATTAATCATCTCAAAATTCCCAGAGAATATTTCAAATTACTTCCTTTTGGTACTTTTTCTGTACTATAACTCAATCAAAGAATACAGCACATTCTGAATAAGCAGACTAAATAAGATGTCATATGGTCATAAAAAGAAAATTGCTTTTTTAGATAGTTTCCATATAATTCTGTACCATTAATTAAATCATACAATATGACATATCTTTTAAATTTATGTCCCCAAAGTTGCTTTCTTTACTTTTATTACACCATTAACCCCTTCCGGTATGATTTAATAATGAAAAACTGCATGAAATAACCATTTAATTTTTATTTAAAAAACTTGTTTCATTTTACAATTCTTACATATTCTTAATTAAAATCCACTTTTTACGTAGTGTTAAATAATATCAGAAGCAGTAAAATTAAGTAAATATCAAAGCAAAACATTAATAAGGTATACAGATAATAGTCTTCAAGCTAGTGGTACTTTTCAAAACAAAGTGCAAAGGAATTCTTAATTGTTTACACCGCCAAGTAGTCTCACTTTTAATTTGATTCTTGTAACACACACGGCATTTCTTAGTAGGTTTTCTTTTATTCTGACTCATTAATTTGACAATGACTTGTACCAAGAAATTCTAAATAAACAATATGCAATAGTGACTTGTGATAAAAGTGTTGCCAAATTCAGTACACTAGAAATTTTAAACTAAATTATCATATTTAACAGTAACTTTAATCAAATGACGAGTGTAGCTCGTCATTGTGCGGTATGGAATGAAAAGCTAATGACGAGCTAGACACGTCATTTTACCGGAAGGGGTTAAACATGTAAAATAAATAATTTCAAGTCTTACGCTAATCTCTTCAAAATTCAAGAATTTGCGAAAACTTTCGTCTTTTTTCCTTGTTTTTGTGTGTTGTGTAAATAAATTTTAAAAAAATTGGCATCTTTTAATTCCTGTATGCCCAAACAATTAAATTCTGTGATGCAATTAATAAATGGGTTTTATCTAGTCGAAATGTTACAGTAATCATGGGAAAATCAAGGTAAACCATTTTAGCACCTTGGAAAATTGTGTGTTTTGCTTTTTTTAGTTTTATTTAACTTGTTCTAATGTCCATTCTAAGTCAATATGAATTGCTTTCTTGTTAATTTAAAATATAGTTTTAATATTTAATATGTGCAAAAAAAGATCGATTCTTTTATGTTGGACTACTTTTTTCTATTTTTATATAGATTTGTTATTTTCATCCATGTGTTGTGAAAGCTCATTTAAGTTCTTTGTTTCAACTAATCATTGGAACTTTTTTCTGTTATTTTATGGAATATAATCCTTTTATTATTTTATTTCATACTTATGTAATGTACATTATTCTTTGTTTTTTTATATGTGTGTTTTTAACACATCGCAGTTAACTATACCTAAGGGTAGGTACTTGCATATGACAACAATATTCTTCATCTATTATGACAATACATGGTTGCAATGTATTAACGTATGTCCTCTTTTTAATGTTTTCATGCTTAGTAAAATGTAGGTCTGAGTGATAAGGATTTTTAATTGTATGAAAGCATTGATATACATAGCTAACATTAATGTTCTTTATGTGAGTTTTGAATATTGAAACACTCATTCTTTATTGTATAGTGTAATTTTCTTAATTTAGTTTCTGGTTATTGACTATATAATTACCTTCTGCTCTATTAATATTTCCTCTATGCAGGGGTGTTTGTGCTCCAGGGAAGCCCTAAAATTTTGAGTATTTCATACTATCTCTGGACATCCATAGAAGTATATTTACAATTTATTTCCTCTTATTTCTTTTTGTTTACTTTGAAAGCAAATTGTAGAATACAATGTATTTTGAATGACTCTTAAATAATCCCCCAACTACTATGTAACGCTCACTCCCGCTCTAGGGGCCACGTTGTAATAACACCCTGTTCTGGGGCACTATACTTGCCTACCTTCTTTACTGGGACAGGTATGTTCATTGACTGTCCCTGGAATGCATAACCCAAAATAAGGCTCAAAGGCTTAGATGGACAAGACACCTTTATTTACAAAACAAAATTGACAAAAAATTAAAGAAAATCAAAATGGCATATTTCTGAGTCTCTTGGCCTATTCTATCCAGATTATATGGCTGAGCATATCATATCCAGAATAAAACGGTCTTCGTGTTCTCTCACATCAAACCGATGGATGTCTCGAACTTTGGTAGTTACTCTTTTCCAAATCCAGGTGACATATTCCGCTAATTTGACACCACGTTGTACCGCCCACCCCATTCCTAACACCACAGTATGTAACAACCATCCCCACTCCTAGGGCCACATTGTAATACCACCCTGTTCTGGTGCGTTATGCTTGTGGGGGACCTGCCTGCCTACTTTACTGAGGCAGGTAAGTTCGTTGATCACCTCTAGAATGCATGGGCTAAATAAATACTCCGAAAGCTTAGACAACAGAAATTTATTTACAAGAATTATGAAACATTAGAGTAAAAACAATGTCATATTTTAAACCTCAGTGCCTGCATGAATCAGAAAGGATGAACCGAGCATATTTTTAAGTCCAAACATAAAACCGTCATCGTGTACCTCTCACATCGAAATGAGAGATGTCTCCAAGTTACAGGCCCGAATCCAACTGCTCTCTTGCAGATCTTCTCTCCCTTGGGGGGGAGGGGGGTCTGGAAACTTGAGCCATTCCGAAAAGAGCACATCCTCCTTTTCCGAGGCCCTGCAAAAATAACCAAGCAACACTGAAAAACCTTATCAGCCCCCCTTTGCCAGCCAGCTTCTTATTTTCCCTAAGGAATGCCAGGTGGAAAGGGTCAATGAGGCGATTTTGCTGATATGAAGGGCACACATGAGTCATGCGTGCAAATTCCTTACATACTGTAATGTAGTCTACGAGAACTGAATCTTAATTTTTTTTTTCTTTCCAATGCAGCTGTCAATATAGACAGATATCTTTATGCCTAACACAACTTTGAAGCTGTTACTCATTTAGAACCAACCTGAGAGCATGTATAGCTTAAGATATACTATGGATGAAGAAACATTGCCCCAACTGGGTCTTCATAATTTAAAAGTAGGAACTAAGCAGAAAACCTGTAGGCTTGGGCAGCCACCTTTAGAAATATCATATGAATTAGGAGGACATTGCTACCATGAATGTATTTTACGTACTTTAGCCATCATTAATCTCTTGCCTTATGAATTGAGCGACAATTGTGTGTGCCACTTTCGATGAAAGCTTTTCTCATGCGTCATGACAAGAAGCAGTTTCATCATGGGCTAAATTTTGCACATGTTTTTTTACAGGACAAACTGCAATGCTATCTTCAGATGTATCCAAATTGGTATCTTTTTCAGTTTCTAAGGTGTAATCAGGACACTTTCTAGCACCGTTATTAGTATCAATTTTCCTTTTTGCCATTAGGTTAAATTTTTAGATTTTCAAAAGAATTTTTTAAGAACCAACAGTTAATTATTTATTGCATATAATACTCTATTGAAATTATGCCTAAGAATAAATGATCAACTCTTATATTGTAACTGTAACAAACAACTCAAAAACAAAAACTTTATCTTCCTAAAAATAACATGTTGGATACAAGCTTTTCACTTTTGGCCAGACAGAATCATCACGTGTGTGATACAAAGTTCTCCTTTTAGGCACAGCAGTAAGATCATGTCTCCCATACGTTGTTTTAAGGCAAAGAGTTAATGATAATGGGGAATCTTTGGCTGATTCGAGCCTCAAATTCCTAACCTTTTGATTATGAGATCAATGCTTTTACCACCTGAGCTACCACTGTTTGAATCTTAAAATAACTGAAAAGGGCAAAGGTCATTTACAATTGAGAGGTCTATAAATGCTTGGGGGTCATGGAGTCTGTATGACCATGTTATGGTAGTTAAAGGTTAAAATTAGCTAAACAATGGCCAATTGGTTAGGGTGCTGGCCTTCGGTACTGGAGTTCGTAGGTTCGAATCCCACAGTGGCATGGATGTTCATAGCCTTTTGGAATCAGCTTTAAGCTGTAAGTCCCGGTGTCATTAGCCCTCATATTGCAAAAAGTAGACCGTAGCACTCCAAACCAAACCAAATTAAAGGTTAAAATTGTATAGATATGCTGTTTTCATTGAACTTTGACAATTACTTGCATACTTAAGAGAGCAGTTCAGCCATATTCATTAACAAAAGAAACTGAATGTTTGTCATATAAAGAAGTATTTCTGATAATTTAAGATTATCATCTGCTTTTATTTAATTTTTTTCATAGTAAAATTTAATCCTTTTAAGTGTATTTTAACATGTTTTCATAACTTTAAATTATTCTTTAATTTTTCTAATCTCGCTGAGCGGTTTGCGATGTTTCTATTGCCGATTGTAAGTCATTTGGGTATGACTTCGCATGGGTCTCATATAGGGAGCAGGTATGGAGACGAAATAATCAGCCCCTAGAGGATTAAACTTAACAATGTTGATTTATTATAACAAAAAAAAACATTTAAAGAAAAATATATGTAAAGTCTACAGAGAGGAGATCACTCTAGGCAACCTGCTCATCTCAAAGTTCAGCCGGGAGTCCCCTCCCGTTTCTTCATTTCCAAACAGGAAACCTCGGTTTTAGGGGAGATCGACCCCCCCCCCTAGTTGACCTTTGTCCTTGGAGTAGCCGAAACACCCTTTGGTGCCCAGCCGACATGGTCACACAAAGCACAGTTTCTTTTCTCTGACGGTGCATTGACAAGACGGCACATTTCACACCTCTAACCGTCCGTGCGTCAAAAATACCATGACTGGTACAATACTGCCGTTTCCAATTGTTCAAAAGAATAAAAGTTCGCTCGACCTCCAACAGAGACAGATGCAAACTTACAACTTTTTTTTAACTGATTTAATATTCTCCCCCTCCCATTAAGCTCCCTCACTTCAAAATGTCATTCACTAATACTTGTTTGTGCTTCTTGAAGTCTGTAGATTTGTCCAGCAATTTATTTTTGCCTCCCACAAACACCCCTGAACTTTATTTGCTTAGAATTTTTATCATTTGTGATTACTCTGACATTTTTTAATGTTAGACATTTTGAAAACTAATAATGTAGTACTTATATAGACCTAAATTATTATTGGCTATCTAGTTACTAGTTCAGTACAAATTTTTTGTTATTTAAAGTGTGATATGTTATTTTTTTTATGAAGTTGGTTACTCAGTTGATCAGAAAGAAAAGTTAAATATATTTTTTATAAAACATGGTCATGGGCCCTGTAGTAAATTTAATGTATTAAATATAAAGTAGGTTTTATTTAAAACTACAGTAATAATTTTACAATTATAAGCAACATAACTTGCAGATTTTGTATATTACATTTTATTATAAAAGACTTTTCTAGACTTCGTATGTGATATGGAATAATTTTTCATAATTATATTTTTTCCTTTACTTTTCAACTGTAATGTAATTTGCATTTTGGAAACAGCATCAAACAATATCTTGTAAATGTTAGTTTCCATTAATCTTGGATAAATAATGGTTATAATAATGAACAGATTGCTTCATTGTGTGTGTAAATTAAAGAAAGGCATTCATATGAGAATATTTCAGATAAATAGATATTTAAATATTTTAGATATAGCATATTTCCATACATGTAAACAAAAGTTAGGGAAATGTTGATATATTTAACATCCTTTAACCACCTGTATTTTAAGAAAATATTAATTATAGATTTCATCACCTGCTGTCACATAATTAGTTATTCACTGTTAATAAAGAAATGAATTAATATATAAATAGGGAATATATAAATATATAGCAATATATTGACAAATTAACTTAAATAGTTTTCCACTGACTTGCATCGATACTTTCTAAGATAACTGTCTTTTCAGGAGTAACGAAGTATTTTCTTTTTTCTTTTTTTTTTTTAAGGCTTATTGTTAAACAGTTAATTAGATAATTTCTATCTGTGTACTAACATCTGGGATTAATAATGAATTTTATGGATAACCTGATTAATAAACAATATTCCACAGCTCACTGAAAAAAGATAATTCATATTTATATAATTCCATGAATTTAACATATGTGTAAAAATAGGATGTTTTAATGCATATCTCTTATCGCAGATTTCTTTCTAATCTATTTTAATGTTGAGTGATGTTTACTTTTAATACAGGTGTTTTTGAAATAGTGTTGTACTAGATGCATGAAGATATAATACATCCCTAATGAATTATTATAAGTATTTTCCCTGTTTTTCTTTATTGGAATGTTTTTACATGAGTAATTGAGTTAAATGTAAATTGTTAGAAGAATATAATGCTAATCAGCATGTAGTTATTGAAATGTGTTGCATGCTTTGATATAATGTCACTTAGTTTCCTGTAACCAACTTCTTAAAAAATGTAAGAAGTGAACATCATTATCGATACAGGAGTTTTATTTCATCTTAATCTCCCGGTGAGTAATAAGCAATATATTTGTGAATTTTATTTAAGTGTAGAGTAATGCATTGTGTATTTTATAACTATTTATTTCTATGTTATATCAAAATTTGTTATATTTATTTCATTTTTGAGAGAATGAATAATGGTATAGTTGAATGATACATTTATTTAACAGAATAAAAATATTTTACACTACTGTAAATATATTTATTTTTTGTACAGAAAATTTACTCTGACAGAGAGGCTTTTAGCCTTTTTCTTCTAGCAGGTATACTATTTCTGAGATTTTCCAAAGTTTGTTTGTAAAATCTAATTTAAAATAATTAGCTTCTGTATAATCATAATATGATTATCACATTTTAATAAGATTCTCGGTATAATTCATGTACTGTTACAATCATATTAAATTAGCATTTATGTAATTGACTCTTAATGTGTTACTGATGCATATTGGAGTAATTTTCAGGTGTAGTTCAGTAAGTACATTTCATACAGTGTTCAAAATCTGTGAAAAGCATTTATTTAAACTGTGATTTATACTTGCTACCTGTATGATCAAATTGGAGTAGATATTTGACTGTAAATTGATTTAGCCGCATCCTGCATTTAAGGTATGAAATTTTTCTGCTAAAAATTCCTGACAGAATTCTTAAAATAGAATCCACTAAACTATATAAAGCTTTAGCTTATTGTAAGATGATTGGCAGCTTGTAGAATGTTAAAGTAGATTATAAGGGTTTCAACACTATAATCTTCTTGAGGTAAAAATATAAAGCACAAAATTTTTAGATTAAAGAGTTTTCTCTAATATATTTTGCTTTCAATGATTCAATTAATTTCATTTATTACATAATTTGTTCAATCTTAAAAATATATTTTAGAATTATTTTATGAGACTATTTTATTAACAAAATTAACTTCACGAAAAGTATAACTGAGCTTGAAATTAAAATATAAGCAGTGTGTACATTTTTTTTCTCTGTGATTTTTAATCATAAACCTAATTATAATTGCTCAAAATAATTTTTACAATATTCATCAAAATATATTGAATTATTGATATACATTACTATAGGGATATAAGGTGCTATCAAATTATACTACAGAAATCCCTTGTAAAACACAGGTCTTTGGTTTTAAATATATATATATACTATATAGGACTATATTTTTTTTTAAATTTACATATGTATAAATTAATGTTTAAAAATTTATTTACCAATCTTTTAAATAAAAAAGAACAATAATAAAATAATTATAAAATTTTGTAATTGATTAAGCAAAAGGCTATTATAAATTTAATGTAAAGTAATCAAACTGTTATATTATTTGGTTTAATGGACATAAATAATCAACTGAATCTAATATATCTTTTAAAAATTCAGAAACATTTTATGTTATCAGATACTCAGTTCCATCATCAAATGTGCTTTTTAGATAATTTTGGATTACTTAATTTATTTTTAATAAATGAAATTGTGTTTAGTATGAATTATTCCTTGACCATTTATAAAAATACCAAACACTGAAATTATCAAACAAAATTTTATGATGAGGATAAAAAGTTTATATATTTTTTATCCTGTTTGTCTTCATATCTAATAATTTAGTTATATAGTAGCTATCTTTTCCTTCTCTGGCTTTGAAATGTTTTAAAATTTTTATGTATATAAAAACCAAAATTAAAGTATTTTTTAATGTAATTTGCTTACATTTTTTAGTGTTAAAATAAATTGCATAATAATTTCAATATTGTGCGATCATTCTGTTAACAATATGTAATATAAATTTACGCACAAAAGTAAGATTATTTGTTATTTAAATTCAATTAAGTTTATAATAATTAGATTCGTTTTGTATATTTCTCCCCAATTATTTATCTTGCCCTTTGAATTACATCTCAGTATGTCCTAAAATACAGTCACAGGGATGTTTATTTTTGAGAGAATAATAACAATGTGTGTATACATTGTATTTATTGCCTTATTCTCTGCATAAGGCAAGTGATTGTTGAATAGTTAAGTTGTATAAATTGACTCTGGCACATTTACATAAGAATCGCATTCTCTGAAAATGCATAGCACGCTACATCAGGTTGATACCATATGGCACACAAATGACCTTACCGTACTGACCATGCCATATGGAAAAAAATAATTAATTTAGATAATAGAGACATGTAGAAATGTTTATTTAAAACTGTATTTTTTATTTGATAACAGGAAAAATAAAATTCCTTTGTGTAAACTACAGCTTATCCATCCAAAATTATGCTGTTAACTGCTGGCAATCATGTTTCAACATCTGATCATTAATTATCAGTCTATAAATTTAAGATGCATATTTCTTGTTGGTCTAATCTAGAATTATCACTGCCAAAATTATAATTCGGTCAAGAGTAGTGTTATATACTGAAGTAAAATATTAATCAACTGGTTCTTATTGTCAAAATATAATAGCATTTAAATGTCTTGCAATTTACTATAATTTAATATTAGTTATTCAAAATTATTTTAATATGAATGATCTTTGAAACTTACTCCATGTATTCAGAACTTGAATAATTTATATTTGTATTTATCTTATGATGCAAACTATTATCAGCTAAAAAGTGTAACACATACTATTTTTTAACTTATCTTTACAATTAATCCTATTTCAAAGGATGTTTTGTATTTTTTGAAGTTTGTTAGAAAACTGTCAATTTTACAGCTTAAAGGTTCTAATATCTTTTGATTGCTGCTAAAGTCAACAAAATTTAGAGTAACTTTAAAAAAATTATTTATTTTATAAAATGAGATTTTTATTGAATGTTAAACTTTCCTTCTTTGATATATCACATCAAAAATTTTCTAGATTTAACTGAAATTCTTTTAAATATGAAAATTTAAATTACCATTTTTTACTGTTTTCTGATTGTGCATATCATTGTATATTTGAGCTGTTATATAAGTCTGCTTATGGAAAAATATGAATTAATGGTAAATTTAGCGAGATATAGACTGTTATTTATCTATTTATTTTCTATATTGTTGTAAAAGGATTACCAATTTGTGAAATAATACTTATTGAAGAAATGGCTGGGGAATAAAAATTACTAGAAGTGAAAGAGATTTGCAAATGTAGCACAGATCTGCTTAGAGTTTTGGAAACTTACCAGAATCAAAATATCCACACTCGAAGAAAATTTTTTACAGTCTAATTTCCACTTTTGATATAACTCATTGGTGTAACTGCATGATGAATTTTCCAAACAATAGCCAAATGGTTTGGGCACTGATCTTCAGAACCAGAGTTCATGGGTTCAATTCCCATTATGGCATGGATGTTTGTAGCTGTTCAGAATTGGCTTTTAGCAGTAGGTCCCAGTCTCATTTGTTCTTGTGTTGCAAAACAGCCGACCATAGTACTCCAAACCAAACAAAACCATGATGAATTTCATAGAATCAAAATATTCTTCACAGTAGACTAATTATTGCCTAAAACATTACTATTACTTCTGTGGACAGCTTTTAAAAAATTTGTACCTAATTTCAATTGTTTGACCAAAGGTTATGGTAACTATTAAATATTATAACTGTCTATTTATTTTATAGAACATTTAAGGCTTAAACTATTTAAATTAAATTAAAAATTGACTTATGTAATACTATGATGTGAATCTTTATAAGTATAATACTTATAACACTAACACCAGTGTTCGTTTACAGAGGAAACACAGTAAAAATATAATACTTTATATTTGGACTAAAACATTTATTCTGTACACTATTAACAAATTGTTACATTACTTGATTACCATATAACATAACCAGCAATTATTTGGATTTTATATTCATCAATACACAATAATTATTACAATTCTCTTTTGTTATATGTTATTTCTTAATTAAAATATTGAATTACTAACTGAGGCCTAAATAACCATCATGAATATGTTAAGTCTATTTACCTCCAGTCATTACAGGGGAGCAGGTAGGGGTTTTCATCATGGTGTATGTCAGTTTGGATGTGCAGGACCTCGGTGCGGGATGTCGTTGCAGGCACACATGACTTCGGTGCTGGCATGCAGGCACAGGATTTTGATGTCCAGCTACTCTTGAATCCCGACTTCCCTCCTTTTTCTTCCCTCTCCTTCCCAACTCATCACCTCGGTTTTAATGTCCCTTTTTTTTTCTTTGCCAATCGCTTGTTGGTGAAAATTTCCCACATCTGCACCCCTTTGAGAGTGCAGGTGGTCTCTTTAAAATAGCCCCTTTTGTGAAAACTGACATTTTTTAGCCCCTGCCCCCATAACTCACGGTTACATCTCTGTGAGAGCTTGCTCATTACGCTTGTGCCATTCCTCCGCAGGGGTCACTAAAACTCGAAGTCAACAGCTGCACCTAAATTCTTCTTGGAAATTTCTACCACAGTTGTGCATGCATGTGCTGACCATTGTGGGAAAGTACCTCGATACAGTATATAAAACTGAAATGTGACTCTTTGACCTTTTATACATGCCCCCTTCTGTCATATTGTTACATTAATGTATTTATCACAAACCCTTAAATATCTTTATATATTGGGAAGGAGAAAAAAAGTTACTTAAACCAATTTTAAAAATAACAGCTCATATAAAATATACACGACTTTATTATTTGAAAGCAAAACAGCAAAGCATGGTTCATGATGCTACATTATCAAAAAAAAAAAAGGGGGGTAGCTCAACATTCAGCTAAAACTTCATTATTCTAAATATTTTTTAAGGTATAGAATATTGAATTTTGCATTCATTTGTTGACTTCAGCAGCAGTTGTAAAGGTACCAGATCCCTTAAGTAGACTTTGATGAAGTGATTATGATAAATAGGATTAACATTTTTCTAATATTTTTTTAAAAATTTATCTTTTGTCCTTGAATTTTTCCTTAGAAATTATGAATATTAGAAAAATGTAAATTATGGAAGTATTGAGCATTTAACATACATTCTCAAAGGTGTACAATTTTATGAGCTCTGAGAAAAATTTAGAAATTTTTGGAAACTAAGCTCTAATTTCAAGTTATAAAGTTGTATGTAAAGACAGTTCTGTATTTTTATCTTTTAGAGAGTAATTAATAAAGCACAATTAATCTTAATTTCATGTCTATTTGTGTTTTTAATTTACTGATTTACTTACATGTGATTTTGTTTCAGCATAACATTTTAATGTAAGCAATTTGTAGTATGCAATGTTCTTTGAAATCTAATTAATTTGAAGTAAATTTTGTGAATTTCAACAATGTTTCTCCCAAACACTAAATAGCATACCTGTTTAATAGGTTTATAATGTTCTAAATAATAAATTTACCTTCATAATATAATGACATTTTTTTAATGTTAATGTGTTTTTCCCCATTGGTGACATCTAACATGAATACTGTTTTTTTAATTATGTTTCTAATATGTTAAAATGTGCTTATTCCAGTTTTGTTGCCATTATCTAGAATTGTCAATATTAGACATGTTTTCTTGACAATCATTATAGTCAGATTTTCTTAAAAAATGATCTTAATAAAAAAAAAATTAAACCAAAATGTCTGAGAAGTCATAAGCTTATTACTGTTAAACTGGCTCCCTTCTAAGGCTATGGTAAATATACTGTTACGAACTTCAAAAGCTGGGTTCGAGGATTGAATGGGCTTTAAGTAAGACTACAGCACGAAAACAATCATTTATTAGCAATCAGTTGGCAAATACAACACACCGTGCGTACTCTGTAAACAGAGATATCCACTTAACGACTACCCTGTTTGGGACTCAGCTTATATAAGCCCGAAGAAACTGCTGGAATATTCCAGAAACCGGAACCGGAAGTTGTCACGTGACGCCACACTTGGCAACATTTGGCGACAAAAATAGGTTGCCAAAACTGTAGCCGATACCCATAGAGTCCCATGTTAAATTTAAGGTTCACTAACAAATTCGTAACAATACTTACCACCAAATTCAGAGCCAAACACAAAGGAAGGGGGCTCGAGCCCCGAAACTGTCATGTACTGGATTTTAACATTGAACTAGAAGTATATTTTGAAATATGAAGCTTTTCAAAACTGCACACTTAATCAAAATTTAACTTTTAAATAAAAATTTCAATTTTTTAAAATTTCTTTTTTTTTTTTTTTTTTTTTTTTTTTTTACTTTGTTTCAATACATTTTGCTCCAAATAGCTTTATACACTTACTGAAACATTACACAAGCTTATGAATAGAATTTCAGATTATAATAAATTTTAATGCAATTACTACTAAATACTAATTATTAATGTTAAGTAATAATAAATTCTAATTCTTTTCTAAATTTTATGGTGTTTATTTTTAGTTCAAAAATAATGAAATATTGGTGGGAGAGGGCTCAGTTTAGTTTCAATCCGAAAACTAAATCCTAGCTACAACCTTGACCAAAAACATTATTATTTTTATTATATGTGGTACCATGTGTCTTTAGATCTCATTGATTGATAGCCTCTAAAATAACAAAAAATTAATAAACATCTTGAACTTCATAACATACCTTTAACAAACAAGATTAGCTTTGAATGAAAAAGAGAAAACAGCATTAGGAAGCCAGTTTCTTCTGCACATTACCCTTTGTTCCTTATTATTCATTCTATGCGATTCTTTTTTAGTTTGTAGTACTTTTCATTTTTATTTATTCTATAATGATTCTTTTTTAGTTTGTATTTTGTTCGGAAAGTAATTTCGTTTTTTTCTGACAGAGGCTTTAATTGTATTTTTTTACACCCAACTTCACATTTAAGCCGTATAAATTTTATATGTTTTGAAAGCTCGTATAGCAAGGCTTGTGTGTGAAAAATTCCAATTAATTCTACGCAGTAGCTTTTGGTTGGTGCCCATTTAAATTTGAAGAGCGATAAGCAGCATTTTCGACATATCTTAGTGTTTTAGAACAGAAAGGGTAAAAATGCTGTTAAGTCAGAAAGAAATCGACCGATGTGTATGGAGAAGGTGCGTTGACAGTAAGCCAGTGCCAGAACTAGTTCACTAAATTTCGATAAGGCAATTTTGATGTCGAAGATGCACTACGTTCGGGAAAGCCGGTTGAAGCTGATAAACACGCGATAAAGGCAGTAGTTGATGCGAACCGGCGAATAACAACACGTGAGATCGGATTGAAGTTAAATTTATAAATTCAACAGTTTATGACCACTTGAAAGGCCTGGGATTATTCTCGAATCTCGATGTTTCCCCATATTTACAAAAAATCTGTGTCGCCGCATTTTACGATTCGCTTCTCAAACGTCACGAAAAATGATCTTTTTTGAAGCGCATCATCACTGGAGAATAAAAATGGATTGTATACAACAACGTCAAACGCAAGAGGTCATGGAGCAAAAAAGGATGAACCGGCTCAAACCATTTCCAAAGCCGATATTCACCAAAACAAATGTGATGCTGTCTGTTTGGTGGGATTTTAAAGGAATCGTTTGTTTTTTTTTGCTTTTACCGGATAACACAACGATTAATTCGGAAGTCTACTGTCATCAGCTGAACAAACTGAATGATGCACTTCAACAGAAAAGGTCAGAACTAATCAATAGGAAAGGTGTAGTGTTTTTCACCAAGACAACGCGAGCCCTCACACAAGTTTGGTCACTCGCCAAAATTTTACAGCTTGAATGGGATACAATACCACACCTACCATATTCTCCAGACCTGGCAGCATAGGATTATTTTTTGTTCCGGTCACTCCAAAATTTTTTAGACGGTAAAACTTTCACCTCAAATGAGGAGGTCAAAAACCATTCAATTAGTTTTTTGTCAGCAAAGACCAAATATGTTATGGGCTTAATTATGCTACTACCAGAAATATGACAAAAGGTGTTGGACCAGAACGACCAATATATAATATAATAAAGTATTTGTTTATTATACGAAAACAGTCTTTCATTTCCTCCCCCCCCAAAAAAAAAATTACTTTCCGAACAACCCAATAGTTTTGCAAAATATGCTAATAAATATTATGTAGTATAACATAAAAAGAAATGAACAAAATATCTTACCTGTAATCACCCTCTAGGTGATGGTAAACACACTTTTCACCATAAAAATTAAAAACAAACTAAGTTAATCTAATAATCTAAATGAATTTTTCTTAAATCGATTTCATTTCCAAAAGTATTTTAATATACAATTGTTAGGGAGGAAAATAGCCTTATAAACGGGTAAATCAATTTTTATATTTAACTGAGAAATAATAGATTTATCATTGTTAATGCGGCATTCATCTAAATAGAAATATCTATAAAGGATGCCTCTAAATCTGTTGTGGTTCAGTGTGTTCATATCAATCGAAAACTCAAAGATTCAATCAGAAAAGTTAAGAAAAATTTAATAAAGAAAAATAAGTTAACTTTACGCTTCAGCTATCGATGGAATCAAACTTTTATCTCTAATGCGCTATACGCGCTTTTGGAGGAGAAAAATAATACACAGTAGTAAGCGCATGCGCGTTGGACAGTTAGCTAAGTGCTATCACAGCCATCTATATAGAAGGCCTGCTCGCTTAAAAACATGGCGGCGGCCGAAGGCGGTTTCCCTCCTATAATCCTCAAGTAAATTGTGTTATGCCTTTTAGTACTTATCAAAATATTTTTTCAAAAAATAAACTAAGGATATTCAATTATTTCATTAACTTGAATATTTATTAGTAGAAAATTATTTTGCTATAGATTTTATTTGTGTGTCAATTTATATTTAAATTTTAGTTACCAAAATAACTTCATACACTACACGAGAACAGATACGATACATAGATAAAATTTTAAGCAAAGAAATTACATTTGCAAAAAATTACACAACTGGCATCTTTTTTTTTCTTTTTACTTACCTTTTATTAAATGGTCCCATGGAAATAAAATGTCTTAATCTTTATTCATAAAATATGATACTTTACGGATCACATTAAAGTTAAAATAAATAAAATCCTTAAGGATTATATTAAAGGTAATGTTAAAAAACACTGCCTTAGTATAAAATCATAGAACAATTTATCACTGACAAATTTCACAAACTCATGCAAAAATATTATGCTGAGGCAAAATTTTTACAGTTTTATTTACGTATAATATCTGATTCTGATTTGTACTACATAAACAATGAAACATAATTCAATAGTATACAGAAAAAAAAGTAAAAATGTTGTTACAAGAAATATTTAAGAATTTTTTTTTATTTTTCTCTTATTGGATTTTTCCTTAACTTCTTCAATATATTTTTCAGTCACTTTTTTAGGGTAGTTATTCAGAAATATTTTATAAGTAGTTAAAATTATATTTTTGGAGTGAAGTAAACAATCATGCAAACATAATTTAGAAGACCTATTTATATCATCTATTACATTTTTAAGATATGGTTAAGTGACTGTTATTAATAAATTGAGTTGATTATCATTTGCTATAAAATTACTGTTATATTTTAATAAAACATTTGTAAATATCTGAATACATAAATGTAACTTTAAGTATAAATACAGTTTT
The DNA here is from genome assembly GCA_032207245.1 of Pardosa pseudoannulata. Lineage (NCBI taxonomy): Eukaryota > Metazoa > Arthropoda > Arachnida > Araneae > Lycosidae > Pardosa > Pardosa pseudoannulata. Next base: position 71,063,078 of record CM063497.1, on the reverse strand, counting down.
TTTTTAAGTTCCTCTACCTAAAGCATCTATTAATTAAAATTTATTTATATAATTTTAACAGCTTGCAAATTTTATTTAGATGGGATTTTTCTACTTTTGGCTGTTAGACATAGCTATTCAAAAACTTTAAGCATGTTTATTTAATCACTTTTCTACAGGTTATATGAGAACTTACCTGTTATAAAATAGTACAGCATTGAATAAAGGTTATATTTTTATAATAAAAATGTGTAAAAACATTGCTTCTGTCGATTACTTTAGATTAATTTTTTTTCTTACATTTATAAATTTTCTTTTGGTAGTTTAATTTTTATTACATATATGTCTTCTTTACGCTTCGACATTCAAAATTTTAAATTGTAGAAAGTTAATATGAAAATCTGGAAAAAGAGCTCAGGACGTAAAAAATATGAAGTTGATAAATCAGAAACAAGTTAAAGTGCAGATAACATTGATTCTACATAGAAATTTCCCAGTTGCTATTGTAGTATGGGAAAGAAGTTGTACATCAACTTTTATTAATAAAGCCCCTTAAAAACACATTATAAATCAATGAAGTAAGGATACATTAATCTTTTATTGTGATAATAATAAATAGTTTTCCTTTAGGATAAAACAGAAATTGTAATTTGTGAGTTATCAACAATAGCCAAGTTGCAATACACAGTAAAAACGAAACTTTAACATAACTTAGAATACATTTAACTTACAGATATTAAATGTTGTATTATATAAACTCCTTAATGAGATCTAACAATAAAATGAAACTTATTTTTAAAACGACAGTTATAATATACAATATGATACAAAGCACATACTAATAACAAAACATTTGAACCATTCTAAAGTGTCGAACTTAAGAATTACCATCATTTGTATGATATACTTAATTAGAAAACAGCTCATAAAATAATAGAAGAAACAGTAGCAAAATTGCTACTTACCTTACATATAAAGGCAAGCATTATTTTATTTCCAGAATGTTGTCAGCCTTACGCCACTACGTCATCACATTTTCTGGTAAACTGTGCTCAGGCCTTCTCTCTAGGAGGTGTTGGCTATACGCGCTTTTGGAGGAGAAAAATAATACCTAGCAGCAAGCGCATGCGCGTTGGGCAGTTAGCTAAGTTCTATAGTGTTTCGTCACAAGTGACGTATGAAAGAGTTCAAGCAGTTCTCGTCGGAACAATCATATTTCATGCATCTATGTATTTGTCTAACAGAATTGGTTCTTTCACTACGTACCATGCATTTCTGTGTATAAGCCGAGAAACTTTTAGGCTTTTAAAGACTTAAAGTGGGAGGGGGTCGGTTTATATACGGAATCATAGAATAAATAGATTTTGGTGACATTTTTTGCCGTCGGCGACAAAAAGTCGCCAAATCGTCAAAAGTCTTTGAAACTGTTAAAAAATAAACAGAAAAATAACGGCGAAAAGTAAAAGTCTGAAAAAAAATTTTAAATGGGAAAAAATACAAACATTGAAAAATAAATTTAAAATAACTCTTATCTGTGTTATAATCGCTCAAAATAACCGTACTATAACAGTAGCGGATCGGCTAATCTTCTACTGAAGATAATTCTATGGCAACAATCCATAAATTGCCAAACATAGCATTTTTTTCTTTTTACCTTACACTGCTTAAATTTATGAAAAAATTATCTTTATGTAGGGTTAATAGTGTTGAAACTTCGTTAGCATCTAAGTAAAAATATTGGCCGCATGGTCTAGCGGTGTGATGTAATTAGTGTAAAATTGTAAAATTATTTTAGGAGGATGAATTTAATTAAACTTTCAAATGTAAGTTGTTTTTCCTCGCCACTTTTGAAACGTTCTAACAGATGTCTTTGTATTTGTCTCAAGGTACGACCGATCCTCTACCTCCGCGGTACTTATATTGGATACCGAGGCGAAAAAGGTTTGTAAAGCGTTTGTCTAGCGTTTTACTTTAAAACAATTTGATTGGAAAATAGTTCCCCCGTGTTACTTGCTTGGCAAAATTTTCGGCTTCTTAGCGACATGTAGAAACGTTTCAAAAGTTTTTCATTTTGGCTTATATACGGATTTTGAATTTGAGGTAAATTTTTGAAAGAAAATCTCAGCATCGGCATATATTCGGAAATATGTGGTATGTGAGCAAAATAGAAGAAAAATATGAGTTTTAATATGTGTAGAATCTTTAGTAAGATTTAAAGTGGTTAACACTCTTGTATAAGTAAGTAAGAAAGAACAAGTTCTGATAGAACTGTGGGGTTTTCATCTGTGGATGCCATCTATTTTTGTTGCAACGAAGAATTGAAAAGTGCACTGTATATTTCCGTATATAAGCTGGAAAATTATAGTTCTTTATCTTTTATTTAAATATAGATATAATGCAGGAGAGATCGGCTTATATACGGATCCGCGAAACAACTGTGTTGTATGTCTTTCTTGGCGACGTTTTGCGAAAAAGTATCGCCAAATCAGCAAAAGTAAACGAAATGCTATTTTTAAAAAAAAGCGGAAAATAATAATTTCGGCAGATAAATGAAAGTTGTATAAATTTTTAAATGAGGTAAAGCACAAAAATTGAAAAATAAATTTAAAATGTATTTTATCTGTGTTATAATCGTGTCAAAATAGCAGTTCTACCTGTGTAGTGAACCGGCTAATATAGCTTTTAAAAAAATAGTACTTAACCCAAAAAAGTATAAATTGGCAAAAATTGCAGTTTTTGAATATATTGTTTATTTTTACTGCTATATTTATATTGCTAAATTTGCGAAGTGCTGTCTTCAGATAGGGTTACCAGAGTTGAAACAATTGTCGTTGCCCTCTAATAAGTAAATTTATTGTTTTGGCGCATGGTCTAGCGCCACAATTATCAAACTGAGTACCACGGCAGTAATCTAGAAAAATCCACATAAAATTATGAAATTAATGAAGACAGCATGTACTTATTCAAATATTAAATTTTGTCTTTCGTTCTGTCGAAACGTGTTCTTATACGTAAGGGATATTCTTGATCTATCTCGATGTGCGGTGGTTTAGCGTTTTATTTTACGGAAATTTGATTGAAATATATTTCATTCGTTTTACCTGGTTGACATTTTCGGCTTATATACAAGTTATAAATATGGATAAAGTTTGAAAAAAAATCGCCCTTTCGGCCTATACAGGGATATGTTTATATCGGGAAATATACTGTATATTATTCGTTCATGAAGCTTTTCTCCTCTTATGTTAATGTATATTAACCATTTTTCCCAAATCTAATTGGTGATTTTTCTTCATCTATTTGTGAACTTATGTAATAATAAAATATGAATTTAGTAGGTCATCTATTCATTTTCTTTATTTTAGAAACATTTGGCTCAATACATACGCTCTCAACACAGTTCCTGATTCAGTTATTTATTTGTTTATCATAGTCGAGTTTACACTTCCTCTTACTCAAAACTGTTAGGCACTTTCCTGAAAAATACCAGGGTTATTTTTTAAATTGTCTTACATTTGCTGTTCCCAGTGGTAAATAAGACATAAATCACTGTTTTTAACCCCTTCCGGTATCCCCTATATAATAATAGCCTAAGGTGTCTGTCGGCAAATGTTTGAAGCGGTTGTACCTGGAACGGATACAGGCATCCATATTGATTTTTTTATGAGTTAGGGTTAGCAAAATTCAAAGCGAGTTCAAAATCTAAGCCATCCTCCCTTTTTCTAGCGTTTAATGCTATTATTTCAAGCCTTATTCTCCCCCCGTTAAAAGCAGGCGATTAAATTTATCATTTTCGATACCATTCATATATACCACCAAATAATCACTGTCAATATTAAAACCTCTGCTCTCCTTCCTATCATGTAATATGACAAGATAAACTGAAGCTGGCAACTAACATACGGTCGGTAAATAGAAAGAGTTCTCACCAGTTCATGTTTAAAGTAAAAGCAAATGAATTTCTATACTAAAATCATTCTTAATAGGATGACAAGGGCGGAGCGTAATATTTAAGTTTATATACTCTTTTAGTTTAATTCTCATATGCTATAATCAGAATCTGCCTTATGTGAAAGCATGGCATAATGGTTAGAGTGCCTGCCCGTTTTATTTTCGTAACAGCCGATTTGAAGGTTCTGTCCCCGGCGCAACCAAGTTTTTCTATATGTCTAATTAATTTTATATTTTTTGCTTTTTCTTTTAAATTCTTTTTCCTAAAGCTGTTTTATTATTTTTAACAATATTTTAATTTAATTTTCTATTTTCTCCTTTTTTTTATTTATTTATTTTTTTTTTACTTGAATTTTAAATTTTTAAATTTCATTTTTGTTACTTTTTGTCGTTTTTAGTTTATAAAATTAATTTTTGCTAAGAAATGAGCTTTAGAATGTTTGCTTCATTTCTAATATTTTATTTACATTTTTGACAATTTTTAAAATTAATTTTTATTTTTACTTAAATTTTTTTTATTTTCATCTTTTTTTTTAAAGTTTTTAAAATTAATGTTTTCTATTATAAACTTTATACATCAAGCTCTCTATAATGGGAAGTAAACAGACTGATTTTTAAAAATAAAACATTGTTTAAAAAAATGTTATTCGATATAATAATGTAGAAACTTACATTTTTCTATCAAAGAATATTCAAAAGTTTAAATTTTACCATTCCTCTCAAAAGTATACAGCAATATTTAATAATTATTTCACTTAGTAAAGAGTAAAAAAGAATTGCTGAATATTCTTTGATAGAAAAATATAAGCTTCTAAATTACTATATTGAATGATATTTCAATGCGTAACTTTTTCATGCTTAAATTGGGCTATTTACTGTTCATTAAAATAAACTGAGAATAAACATTGTCTGAATAATGCAATGTTATTGCATATTTTTACCAGTTATTGTTAATGATTTTAAAAAAAGTAAAAGACCATACAAATTTTAAAAAAATCTTATTTATTGCAGCTACAATAGGTGTAATCAAAATTTGTATTGATTGATTTCTGTTGTAATCAACGGTAAACCTTCTTTAATATTTATAATTTCTTCTACAGTTGGATTTTTTAAAATGCTTCCAATCTATCTTTATTTTCGAGTGGAGAAATATCGACTTTGTTTCTTGATTTTCTGTTTAATATTTATAGTTGAAGAAGCTTTCCTTATTTTAATGCTTTTACTATTATTTTCTTTGTATAACAAACATTTAATATGGCATTGCAATATTTATGGATCTTATTTTCTTCTTCATCTGTAAAATGGCATTCTTTGACACGCAGAAATATTACCTAATTTGTTTTGTACATATGCCTGGCCTTCTGCAAATTCAGAGGTACTGGGAAAAACTTGAAAAGCTTCTTCTAAAAGATTTTGACTGTACTCATTTTCTTTATTTTCTGGTTTTTATTTTGTATTCATTGCTTCATTTAAAAGAAATTGGGCCACGGCATGGATGACATGGATTGTCAACAAACTCATAAGCATGGATGTTATTTTCAAATCCTTTATAATTAACAATATCTTTCCGCAATGTTACATGATTACTCAAATTTTTAAAATCATCACAAAAGGATGGTGGAATGAATGGGAAATATTTTTATTATAAATATGACCTTTTTTAAGTTAATATATTAGTGAATAGATGGCGCCAACGAACCAAGTAATTTTTTCCTGATACTGTAGCGCCGAAATTTGAATGTAAAGAGACTGTGGTAGCACAGACTCAATGATTTATTTTTAGTTTAAAAATCGTTTGCAGTTTGTTACAAATTTATCGTTTGCATGTTTTGGTTTTTGATATAAAGTTTTGATAAAAATTAGTATGGAATAAAAAGTTGTTGTTCTAATAAGACTGGAAAATGTTTCGTTTCTTTTAATTGGATTATTATGCCTGATTAGGGGATAAGAATATAATATAGCTCAAACTAAGTGTATAATAAATTTATTATCGTAGTAATACGCGATAAGACATTCATTTTGAACTCTTGATCAATCAGGGTTAGGAAAATTCAAAGTGAGTAAATTTTATACGAATAATTTTTAGTCAGCCTGATTGTAAAATGGAACAACATTTATCCCCTATATAATAATAGCCTAAGTTGTCTGTCCGCGAATTTATGAAGCGGTTGTACCTGGAATACGTACAAGCATCCATATTGGATTTTTTATGAGTTAGGGTTAGTGAAATTAAAAGCGAATTCGAAATCCACCTCATCCCCTACTTTTCGAGCATTTAATGCTATTATTTCAAGCCTTATTCTATACTAAATTCATTATGATAGAATGGCGAGGGCGGAATGCAATATTTAAATTTCTGGACTGTTTTTACTTGACCTTTATATATTCTAACCATTCCCTTCACCACGTGTAAGCTGGCACATGGAGTAGAGTGTCTGCCCATTTGATCGTCGTACTTCTCAGATTAATGGTTCTGCCCCCGACGTAACCGAATTTTTCTAAATGTCTAATTAATTTAATAATTTCTGCTTTTTCTTTTGAATTCTTATTCCTAAAGTTGTTTTATTATTTTTAAATTTTTACAATTTTTCAAATTTTTATGATTTTTTTTTATTAAATTCACGTATTACCATTATTATATCAAGCTCCATTTTAAGAGCAGGTGATTAAATGTATCGATTTATCACATAATAAATAGGTAAAAATAAAAAAAATTTCTAGCATTATGACATCATTCCTTTAATCATCTCATTTAATCATTTATTTTAGATTATTTAAATATCTTCTGCATTATTTCCATATGTTTTATCACTAAACTTAGATATTACGTAAATAATTTTCTTAAGGTAATATTTTGTTGTAAAATAATTCTTAGCCAAACAACAAACCATTTTTTTTACCTGCCTTAAAGGGTACTTTACAATTCTGGAATATTGAAAATTTTATTGATCCCGTCATATGACGGGCTATATGCTAGTGATTTAATAATTAAAAACTGTGCATGAAAAACCATTTAATTTTTATTTAAAAAACTTGTTTCATTTTACAATTCTTACATATTCTTAATTAAAATCCACTTTTTACATAGTGTTAAATAATATCAGAAACAGTAAAATTAAGAAAATATCAAAGCAAAACATTAATAAGGTATACAGATAATAGTCTTCAAGCTAGTGTTACTTTTCAAAACAAAGTGCAAAGGAATTCTTAATTGTTTACACCGCCAAGTAGTCTCACTTTTAATTTGATTCTTGTAACACACACGGCATTTCTTAGTAGGTTTTCTTTTATTCTGACTCATTAATTTGGCAATGACTTGTACCAAGAAATTCTAAGTAAACAATATGCAATAGTGACTTTGATTTTCACAAGTGATAAAAGTGTTGCCAAATTCAGTACACTAGAAATTTTAAACTAAATTAATTATCATATTTAACAGTAACTTTAATCGCATGACGAGTGTAGCTCGTCATTGTGCGGTATGGAATGAAAAACTAATGACGAGCTAGACTCGTCATTTTACCGGAAGGGGTTAATATTAAAATTTTCTTTTAAACTTTTATGTTTAAATATTGATTGCTAGTTAGTTTGTGTAAACATTTGCATTGTTAGTGTGCGAGATGTGCAAGAACTAACCGTTCTCATTTCTTCTAATGCTTAAATAAGTAAATTTAGTTCACAACTACAATTCAAAACATGTCTTTATTTCAAATATCCGTCGAACTCTGTTTACAAAGAAGTGTTGCCACTTTTACATTACTAAACTATGCATGAAATATCAATTCAGGTTTATTTCTAACAGTTAGCTTTGTTACCAAATATGCAAGCCGGTCGACTTTATAATATTTCGATTTAGACATCAAATCCTTGATATTTAACTGGAAAGGACAGACAGTTTTACTTTTTTAGGTGCACCTTTAGAGATTTTTAGGAATTTTAATTATATTGATATATACATGTTATCTATTACCCAGATAAATGTCAAATATGTGAAAAAAAAAAACTTACATTCATTGGAGGAAAGTTACCTGTGAACCAGCTCCCTTTATAAAGTTAGAAAGTTATTATTTTAACAATTTTAATAGAGAACAATGAATGTTATTAAAATGGTGTAATAAATAAATCGGTAAACAAACTATAAATGCGGTTTTGATAGGTATTTCTGTATGGTATATGAATCAAAACTCGAATTTGTGATTGTCCCGGCATAAAAATTTGCTTTAACACCCATTATTTGTAAACTCTAGTGCTGCCATCTATTGTGTAAAGAAATAATGAAGAAGTTTTAATTAGGTATTTTTCCCGATTTTTTTAAATTATGAAATTTTTAAATAAGTGACATGTTTAGGCTGACACCACCCAGGAAAAGATTAACTCGTATCTCAAAAAATGTATACCTCAGATTTTTTTTTTAATTTTACAATGCTAGAAATATTTTAAGGTCTTTTTTATGTAATACATTTCTCAAATTAAACTTTAAATATCGATTAATCTGTCTTCTTGGGGGAAGAAAATGTAAGCAAATTTTGAAAACTGCCTTTCACCAACTGTGAGTATATTGAGAATAGGCCCAATACATCAGGGAAAAGCGCCATCTGCTGGCGATGTACTTATATTATCAGAGTTAAAAAGAAAGGGAACATCTAAGAATTCAAAGTTTGAGGTATTTCCATATTAGTGTTTAAAATTACAATGGAAAATTCCGTTTATATCACACGAATTTGAAATTTGTGACATAAGTGTATCTGTTTCATAAATCTGATATTGTTTTGTTGTAAACTGATTTTTTTAGATTAATGTTAAACATTATTACCAGGCTCTGTATTTGCTACTGTTTAATTCATTGATGAAATCTCTCTACCAAGTTAGATTGATTGTTAGCTACAGAGCTATGGGTAACCTTAATTCCAAATTTCTAAGAAAAAAGGTCGTTAGAACACTAGTAAAAGATGTACTTGATAGCATTGTATCCCTTTGGGAAAACTGATACAATTGAACATTTATATCAGAGCATGAATTACTGATAGTGAGCTTATGTATTACTCTAAGGGCTTCTGCATAATTAGAGACCATACAGATTGATTATATCAGGTATAGGGTGACCATACGTCCTCGAAGTACGGGAATATCCCCAAATTTAGATGTTTTTTTATTTGTCCCTAACGCTGCTTTGAGTACTTAAGAACACAAAAAGTGCTTAAATTTAAGTATCAGGAAGCCAATGCGGTATGAGACATAAGCTTTTATCAGTAAGTGATGCGCTGATAAAAATGCAGATTGCTGTTATCAGGTATAGGGTAACCGTGCGTCTTCAAAATCTGGGGACATCCCCAAATGTAGATGTTTTTATTTTGTCTCTAAAATGCTTTGAGTACTTCAGAACGCTAAAAGTTTTCTCCTGAATCTTCTAAACCAATTAATTTATTGATATACTTTCAATGAAACTGAACATTTGAATCAGCACTTCAGTTACTGATAGAGAGCTAATGTCTCTTACCGCAATGTCTTCCACAGAGATACCATATAGATTGATGTTATTAGGTATAGGATGGCCATACGTCCTCGAAATATGGTGACAGTACCCAAATTTAGATCTGTTTTTTATTGTCCCCAAAATTGCTTTGTCTAACGGACGTGAAAAGTTTCTCCTGAATCTAGTGAACCAATTAAATGATATTTTCAATGAAAGCATTTGGGGTTTTTTGTCGCAGGAAACTTTATATTTTTGTAGCTTTTGCTCACAAATTATTGGTAGAGATTGTAATAAATTTGAAATCCTTATTTTAACTAAATTAAGTTCGAGTATGTAATAATAGGACACGGAATTAAGAGGTTGAAACTCTCTTGAAATGAGCTTGAATAGTGTTTTATTGCAATATTTTGCAATAAAACACTATTCAAGCTCATTTTAAAGTATATTCAGTTAGAAAACTTTAAAGTATGGTTATACATGTTAGTGTGTTTTGTCCCCAAAAATAGTTTCTAATGTCCAAAAGTTACCTTGGATTCGGGAAAGCCGCTTTGACCCCAGCTATTACTTAAAAATATGGTCACTTTAGTCAGGTACCCATTCCCGGATTCACTCAAAGCTAAGGGCTTGCATGCATGTACGTTAATTTTTTTTGTAAAATCTTTCTTAATTATAGGTAGAAATTTCATCGGTGCCTTCTGTTTGTCTCTAGCGGTATTCGCTCGTTGACATGAATCACAACTACGGATATAAATTTTGACCTCTCGATAGCAACTGCAAATCGGACAATAATAGTAACGAACTAATTGATCGCAAGTCTTTTAACTCAAACATCACTTGCCTATTCATCATAGCATAATTCTATGTTTTCGCGATAGTCCTTGGGTACTAGAATCGGCTTATATCGTGCTCTAGGTACTCTCTTAGCTCCTTACATAGAGCTCTCTTCTCGGTGGCATAACTCTTTTCCTACTATTTATTTCTCTAAGCCTGGGACTGTACCTTACGGAGCTTGCCGCACTCCTTTTGTGTCTCCTTCAGTTCGTCTAAGGAACAGTGTATGAAATTCACCCTTTTCTCCCTTGCAATCTAGATGTCTCATAAGAGTTCTTCATTTTTTGCCTCTGCTCTCTGAGATTCCATCGTTTTTTAGAATAGACGGTTCAAGCTCATTCACCTTAGTGAGATTTTGTTTTTAGTTTGGAATCTCGTAATGTCATTTATTTTCTTGCTTGTTTCGTTTACTCTCTAATTAGCTCGGCCTTCCGGTTTTTTAGTAAATATCAGTCTTTATCCAGAGTTTTATTTACTAGCATTAGTTATTTCTTCGAATGTTCTCTCCAGGTGAATTAGAGCTATTGGGAGACATTTAGCTTGCATATCTAAAAGTTGGCCCACTCAGACTACTTCGCCTGTCCACCTATCTTCTGGTTTATGTGTTTCATCAGTGCTTTCTGTTTGTCTCTAGTGGTATTCGCTTGTTGACATGAATCACAACTACGGACATAAATTTTGACCTCTCGGTAGCAACTGTAAATCGTACAATAATAGTAACGAGCTAATTAGTCGCGAGTCTTTTAACTCAAACATCCGTTTCCCATCCATCATGGCATAATTCCATGTTTTCGCAATAACCCTTGGGTACTAGAGTCGGCTTACGTTCGTCCCGTAAGTTATCTATTTGCAGCTTGTATAGAGCTCTCTTCTCAGTGGTATAATCTCTCTTTTCCCACTATTTATTTCCCTAATCCTGGGACTATACCGTACGAAACGTGCTGCACCCCCTTTGTGTATCCTTCAGTTCGTCTGAGAAAGTGTATGAAACTCACCCCTCCACCTTCCGTCTTGTAATCTGAACGACTCATAAGAGTTCTTCATTTTTGCCTTCGTTCTCAGAGATTCCACTATTTTTAGAATAGATGATTCACGGTTATTCACCTCAGGATGGCTTTGTTTTTAGTTTGGGATGTCGTTATGGCATTTATTTGCACACTTGTCTCGTTTACTCCTTTCTTTTCAATAATTAGCTCGGCCGTCCGGTTTCCTGGTAAATATCAGTCTTGATACAGAGTTTTAATTACTAGCATTAGTTATTATTTCTCCGGAGGTTCTCTCCAGGCGAATTAGAGCTATTGGGAGACATTTAACTTGCATATCTAAAGGTTTGAGCACTCAGATTTCCTCACCTGTCCACGCATCTTCTGGTGTATGTGTTTAGCAGACCAAAGACCGGTCTCACCAAAGACGTTTAACGCTAAACGTGATTAATCTCTGTTTTAACGGTGAACTTCGTCCTACGATTTGTTGGTGTCATGGGTTAATTGTGGTTATCCGTTAAACGACCTTCGTGAAACCGGTCCTTAGTCTATGGAAGCACCCGTATCTCTTAGAATAACCAGGGGCTAGCCATTTATTTTTCCTTCTCACATATGTAGCTCAATACATCTCTCCCTACTATTCAATCTCATTCACAACTTTGAAGTCCTTAACGACAGGAACAATTTGGTCTTGAATAACCTAGACTGTTACAAAACAATAGGATGGTCTCCGCCCCTGAAATTCCCTTTTGCCCAGGCAAACCTAATCGGTTCCCCTTTCTTTCTCCGAATTGTCTCTACCTTCAACATATCTGCAAGAGTAATTTCACCTAGGTACTGGACTTCCTTCCGATGCGTTGTTCATTACAGACTTTTTAAGATTCTACTTAACGAATGCATATTTGCCAAATTTCTCTGCAAGCTCCAAAGGGTTCATTATTTCCCCAATATATCAAGGTAATGCTCCTTAATGTCTGAACTAATCTTTCTCTTCATTTAGTTGGCAACCATTAACAGCTTCAATTTTTCCAAAACTGTCAACATTTAATTCATTTACCCATCCATCCGAATAATTTTCTTATTCATACGAAGTTTCGACATCGAAAATTCACCTTGTTGCGTAAGCTTCATAAATGCTTCTGAGGTAATTTTAAAAACCCTCCAGCAACAATTTCTTTATAAATCACAATTTCGGCTATCCTATTTATTCCGCTACAATCTACTTCTAACAACATGACAACCGACAACTTAAAATTGGATTGTGGCAATGAGGGAGAAGCTCGCACCAGAGAGTGAAAAAAAAATGTCCAATAAGGATGGTTGATTTGGCTAAAGCCAAAATCAAAATGACGATCATTTAGAACATTTTGTATTTAATCTTTTTTTGTTTTTGCGTTCTAAATTAAATGTTCGTGTAATTATGAGATTTGGGATCATTGTTATTTTGTGATTTTATGTATATAAGATTTTGTGAAAGTTTTTCATGTAATTCTCTTGTATATTTTGCTTTTTACTAGCAAAAGTAAGAATTCTAAAACAAAAAGGAAACGCGACCTTTTTAGAGGACTTTGAACTCGAGAATCAGAAGAAAAATTTTGTGACTCTACTTATTAAAAAATTCTAAATTTATTCTTAAATTTAAACCTAAGGATTCCACCTCAAAGTGCGTGTGGCAGATTAAGGGCGGGTCTCACCAAAGTCGTTTAACGGTTAACCGCGATTAATCTCTGTTTAAATTGAGAATTACGTCTGCGGCAAAGTAACTCAAAATATTACCTCGTGCAAAATTAAATGCAGCTATTTCAATTCTGACTTTTCTTTTTTTCCTGATGGCATCTCGAGACATTTTTCTATTCTTCTGCCATTTTGTATTGTAAGCTGTTCACTTCGATTACAGACGTATATGTAAAGGAAATTCCGATGAAATCTATATTAAATATTTAGACTTTCGATTGTATATTTGTAGTTCTCTTCATTTATTTCCTCCTCCTCATGTGGTGACCTGTGAAGACGATGAACTAATTCAAACTCACATCTACGCATTTTATAGTGGTAATATTCTAGCGCAGGTAAGCGGAGAATTTATGCTCTTTTCTGCAAATAGCCCATTTTTCTGTAAGTGAGACCTTTTACCTAGTGTAATATATTTGTTTTTCATATTTTGAGCCATTCTTTAAAATGAACCCGCCAAACTCTGCAGCCAACGTTGGCGAAACTAACCGCGTGGCTTTAAAACTGCCTCAGTTTTGGGATAAAGACGCCGACTTGTGATTTGAATATAGAAGCTCAGTTTGTGCTCGCCAACATTACGCAGGATATAACAAAATATTATGCAGGGGTTTCGGCTCTTAACTCTGAAACGTTGTCGTATGTCAGCGATATTGTTAAACATCCACCTACAGAAAAATTATATAAAAGCTTGAAATCGCGACTAATCGCCGAATTTTCTGATTCAGAGCAAAAGCGTTTAAAAGACTTGCTTTCAAATACTCTGCTTGGCGATGACAAACCCTCACACCTCTTACGAAAGATGAAACTTTTGGCAAATGATAAAATTGGCGATGATTTTTTAAAAACATTGTGGATTCAACGTTTACCACAGGAAGCCCAAACTATTATTTCAATTTCAGAGGGAAATTTAGATCGCCTAGCACAAATCGCCGACAAAATTGTTGAGATTACTCCGCACCACATTACCGAGACCCGCGCTTCTTCCGAGCAAACGTTTGGAAATGCTGACGTTGCAGCCTTACAGACTCAGATCGCCATTTTAACAGAGAAGGTTGAACGCATAGCTTTTGAAAACAACCACAATTCTCGCTATGACAGGCCATGGCGATTTAACTCTCATTATAGGCTTTTGATTGTACATTTGTTGTTCCTCTCCATTTATTTCCTCCTCCTTCAAGTCCTACCATTGGTTGGCGCCATGGATTAATCTCGGTTAGCCGTTAAACCACTTTGGTGAGACTAGCCCTTAGGCTGCATTGCTTAATTAACGATTAGAGATAATCAAAGATTAAATTCTTTGCAACTGAACTAGAGATTTAATCTCCGTGAGACAACATTGACTTTACGATTACTTCACTATAATTAAATGCTTAGTTTATCTCTGATTAGTTATAACGGTAATACCAGGCTTTTGTTCTATTTTTTATAACATAAAAAATGATTTTATAAAAAATTTTGCACTTTTGTTAATCTTGGTTATCTCTACATGTTGTTGAAAATGAGAAAATACTTCTGGGCCCTTACTCTGGACGTTGCGACTCGTTTCGAACCTTCGTTGTGACGTCATTTTGAAGTCAGCTTGCGGACATTATGTGAGCAAATGATCAAGCTGACGTCAAAGTGACATCACAACGAACGTTCGATTCGACTCGCAACGTCTAGAGTAAGCCCCGTGAGCTAGTCCAAAACAACTAATTTGTTGTCACACCTCTCGACTTCTAAAATCTTTTCTCAACCTTGCAGCGATGAACTGAAAATGGTACAGATAAGTGTGCAATTAACAGTTTTAAACAGATTTTAACATTTGTAAAAAGATTTATTTTGGATTTCCATTATCTAATGAAATGCGGTTTGTTGATAATCTATGTTTTTTCCTGCACTTACTAGTTGGTCGAATGTTATTCAGAGCTACGGGGTTCTCAAACTCTGTTACACGATGTTTCTCATGGCCATCTATCAAGCTGACATCTAAGGTAAGTACACACTAATTCTTTTTAAAATATTGGTGAATTCTTACACTATATCTGCAAGATTGAGTCAATTTGAGAGGATGTTAACTTTAAAAATATCGAATTGTTTAAATTAGCTCATATTGTAAACATGGATGAAGAATTTGAAATCTGTATCTTCGATGTTTTTAAATTTATGCATATAATTTCATTTATAGGGGTTTTTTTTAAAAAAAACTAATGAGCACTATAAATTGCTTTTTTCCATGTTTGTTTTCCCCCAAAATTCCATACATTCATAATTCTAAAGTTATACGTATTTTGTGTTGAAGATACAAGCTTAAGCTTTGTGTAGAGTTTTTTTTTATGATATATTGAATAACACAGTGAATAAACAAAAAATGGCTTTATTTTGTAACTGATATAAAGAACTGACTGATACACATTTGAAAAATTTTAAAGTAATAGAGCACTTTAATAAAATTACGATTCAACAGATTGAACAAGAAAAGTTGGTAATACTTTGATCAATTTCTCTTTAATCGCATCGACAGCTTCTGCTTAATGGCACAGAGGACATCTCGACAGTGTTCAGCGCCATATTTATCTTTATAGAATTTGGTAATAACGAATTTCACGTTTTCAAAAAAGTACATTTTTGTTGGCAATTTATCTTTTTTACTTTAACTACATTTCTTGCTCGTTTGTAAAAAGATATCTATGCAAATATTAATGATCACTAAATTTCCTTAATGAACTGATTGAATCCATAAAATCGTTATTTTGAAATAATGTATTTTTATTTATTAGTTATGATATCCGTTTGTACTGACCTACCTGTTTATTATGATTTTTAGAACTAATTGGCCATCTGAAAGCTTCCATATTCTTAACATGTGTAGGCCAAATCTGTTTTCGATAGAAAATTCAAATTTCCTCAACCTTCGAAAGCATTTCATTCTTTAAAATAACCCTAAAAGTTTTTATAAACTTGATGTTGCTTGTCTGACAATTTCAGGAAAACTAACACTATAAAACTTCATTTTATAATTGAGCTATTGTATTATTTCGATGTTTTTGAAAATATATTATATGAGTGTATGATATAAAGAAAAAAACTGCTGGGTTTCATTGTATCAGTAATGTTTTTATAAAATATAAATCTAGAGATAGCTCAAAAATTCAATTACATACTTATGTATGTAATATATCTCAAAGATGATTTTAGAGCAAAAATGTTAATACTTAAGATATTAAAAACGTTTTACAGATAAAAAAAAAGACTTGTTTCGCCAGACTTTATTTTCTTGGCCTGCTTTAAATTTGATTCTAAAATACGAAACAATTCCAGGAATTGTTTGCAAGACTGGGCTAGGTATGTTACTAATCCATGAAATGAAAGTCATATTAAACAGAAAAGGCATGATTTAAGTCTTAAGTACAGAGAATTCATTCAAATATTCCACCCTAACTTGTAGGGTGGATATTCCTCTTTAAGCTGTATTTCATTATCGGTCTAAAGAACGACTTATACAATAAAATTTTAAGGTACAAACTTAATAAGAGGATTAGGTCAAGGGAGTCCATCATTCGTTTAGGTCAGTGGTGCGCATACTAGGGGTCGCGACCCCTGTGGGGTTCGCCAGAAGTTTTTTTGGAGTCGCCAAATTTTTATGAAATGCATTATCCCTGAATGCTGCGACGGATATTTAATTTGAGAAATGAAGTATACATGTTTTTAATCAAAAAGAAACACAGATTGGCAAGTTATTATTTCAATGAAGGAAGCTAGGAAGCTCAGCTAGGGAAGCTGAGCTATTTAGTTGATATTTTCGAAAAACTTAACGACTTAAATTTGAGCTTGCAGGGTGAGAATTCAACTATCATAACTGCAGTCAGTAAAATTCAAGCTTTTAATAATAAACTTAGTATCTGGCAAACTGAACTGAATAAAAACATCGACATGTTCCCTTGCTTTAACGATTTTATCAAGGAAAATAATATAGATATATTTACATTTAAAAACATCATTTCCAATCACATTGAAAAGTTAAAGAAACATTTTTCGAGAAGATTCGAGGATTTTCCTGAAAACGATTTAGGTTGGATTCGTGATGCATTTTCGTTTGACATATGCAGTTCAACTCTTCAAATTAGTGAGAAAGAGCTATTGATAGATCTAATTAGTGATTATACTCTTCAAAATCAAATTAAGACTCAGCCTTGCCAAAAATTTTGGCTATCCTTGGAAAAACAATATTCTGTTTTATGCAAGAATGCCATCAGAGTGTTAATACAATTTGCATCGACGTATTTATGGGAAACTGGTTTTAGCAAACTAGTTTCAATAAAAACTAAATACCGCTCGCGTTTAAACCCTGAAGATGATAAGCGAATGGCAATTAGCAACATACATCCAAACATCGATGAGACAATTAGAAACTTCTGATTTTTGTGTTATACAAAAAGTATTTCCTTAAAATTATAAATAAAATTAACATGAGTCAAATATGATATTTTTATTCGGTGAAACGAAAGAAATGCGCGAAATATACGTTGTATTTGTGAACATTTATCTCTAGGGGTCGCCAAAAGTTTTCTCTCTACCAAAGGAGTCGCAGTCGAAAAAAGTTTGCGCACCACTGGTTTAGGTGATAGAGTAGTTGCGCTTTGAAAAAAGATATTGGCAGCCTTCGACAGTTTCAGATTTTCAAATTAGATACGTGTGATACGATTAGATATGTTTGATTAAAGCGCATAGACTTCCGCTAAAATGGCGTACATCAAGCAAACTGGTAGGTATTTTTTAATTTTTTTTCTTTAGTTTTCATGTTTAGTTTTAATATTTGTGTATCTCTACAGGCGTACAAGTATTATACATTTTGGAAAAAAAAACAGGAATCAAAAGGTCATCAAAAGTTTTTAAAAACTACTTCAATAATCGAGATCCTTAAAAATTGGGTTCTTGAAATCTTTAATTTTAAACTAGTCTCCATAAAAAAAACTTTAAAAAATTTATGAATTCCTTAAATTTTCAAGCCAAAAAGGGACTTATTTTGTTCGCTTAAGATTCCCTTATTTGTGTTATTTAATATGTATTATTTCATGTAATTGCATAAGTAATCATGAACTTATATAGTTTTTGTGCTAAATGATTTTTATTAGTGAAAGAAAAAAATATCTATATGTCTGTAGTTTTAGGATAATATTTATTATAAATTTCAATTAACAAAATTCTTATCGTTGAATTAATATTTAGGAAACATATTTATACAAGTATATAAAACATTTAAAAGTTGATGCTAGAAATAATTTTGTTCAGTGAAAAAGGTTTGAGCATGTTGAAATAGTCAGTTTCTGAATAATAATTATAACTAAAAGCAATTTCATGGAACATATACCATTTTTGTGTACCTATTATTTTAAATTAATGTACAGGGAACATTTTAAAAGATAACAAAAGATTTCGAAATATTAATTTTTTAAAAAAAATTACCTAATTTAAACTGTCTCTCCTAATTTAAACTGTAATTAAATCTATCTATCTCTCTCTCTCTCTCTCTCTCTCTGTGTGTGTGTGTATGTGTGTGTTTTTTATTATAAATAAATCTTTATTACAGCATGCTCCAGGACAAATAGTCATAATACATGCATCGATACAATATAACATACAAGTTGTACACAATACTTACATATACAAAAATATTTTAAAATTTAAACAGGGAATGATATTAACAAAACAAAGTGATTTGAAATAAAGCAACAGTATATGGAATTCCAAATGCAAAGCCGCGTGAAAAAAGATCCAGTTTGCTTTTTCATAGTTATAATTAAGCGTTGCATAGTCAGTATCAAAAGATAAATTACGATTTATAGAAATAGTAAAAACTGATAATTCTATGATCAGAACAGCTTTGGCCGCATATATGTGAAAATTATTATTAATACAAAAAGGTTTTTGAATGAAAACAACATCAATATTGTTATTCTGAATAATAGAAGATAAATTTAAAAAAAATAGCCTTACGAGATTTCTGAAGATTAATCTTTAAACACCGAAAACCACAAAAACGAACACTACTTCCCATAGTCAATATTTTGTTTTTTATGCTGTAACTTCACCAAGTGTGTGTGTGTGTGTGTGTGTGTGTGTGTGTGTGTGTGTGTGTGTGTGTGTGTGTGTGTGTGTGTGTGTGTGTGTGTGTGTGTGTGTGTGTGTGTGTGTGTGTGTGTGTGTGTGTGTGTGTGTGTGTGTGTGTGTGTGTGTGTGTGTGTGTGTGTGTGTGTGTGTGTGTGTGTGTGTGTGTGTGTGTGTGTGTGTGTGTGTGTGTGTGTGTGTGTGTGTGTGTGTGTGTGTGTGTGTGTGTGTGTGTGTGTGTGTGTGTGTGTGTGTGTGTGTGTGTGTGTGTGTGTGTGTGTGTGTGTGTGTGTGTGTGTGTGTGTGTGTGTGTGTGTGTGTGTGTGTGTGTGTGTGTGTGTGTGTGTGTGTGTGTGTGTGTGTGTGTGTGTGTGTGTGTGTGTGTGTGTGTGTGTGTGTGTGTGTGTGTGTGTGTGTGTGTGTGTGTGTGTGTGTGTGTGTGTGTGTGTGTGTGTGTGTGTGTGTGTGTGTGTGTGTGTGTGTGTGTGTGTGTGTGTGTGTGTGTGTGTGTGTGTGTGTGTGTGTGTGTGTGTGTGTGTGTGTGTGTGTGTGTGTGTGTGTGTGTGTGTGTGTGTGTGTGAGAGAGAGAGAGAGATAGAGAGATAGAGAGATAGAGAGATAGAGAGAGAGAGAGATAGATAGATACAGATAGAGATAGATAGTTTTTTTTTATAAGTTTAAGTTTTATATGTTATGTACTAACACTAAAAAAAAGAAAATTTTTATAATTAAGCTGTTGTATTATTTATTTCGATGCTTTCGAAAGTATTTCACGTCCTATTGTACCCAATGGAGATTTATTAGTATATGTGTCTGCTCTAAATGCACATATCTAACAAATTTCTTTTTGGTTAATCACCATCCTATTTTTTAAAAGGTAAGTATTTGATATTTTAATGCTGATTTCTTCATTAACATTTGTTTTTATGTACGCCTTAATACAAATATCTCAACCGATTGAATGATGGTCGACTATTTTTGGAATAGAGTACTGATCTCCCATGTCTATCGACTTCCCAACTATTAATGATATCGTTTGAAAATTCCCCAAGTTGTTCCAATATAGTAGAGTATGAATCAAATTTATTCTATAAGATCCGAAAAAATCGGTGTAAGAATGTTTACCTCCGTAAATTACTTATTTTATACTTTCAACCACCCAGTTTGTGTTGTGGTTAGCATAATTGTGCTCGGGTTCGATTTCCTAGTAAGGGTTTCATGTATTTTTGCCATTCCCTCATCGGAAATAATGTTGCTTACTCCCATAACAAAATAGTCAACAAAACTGCAGCTTCGCAGATAACAATGTTAAAAATTTCTTTAAATTGCAAATAAAAATTTTATACCTTTCTGGTGAACAATATTTTTATCACCTTTAATGAAAATAAAGTTGGCAATGCAGACAGATATGTTGGTGCCAATCTCGGCTGGAGAGCTGTTACTCATTTCAGCATCACCCGGTGAACACGTGTAGCTTCAGGAATGACCCCCAACTCCAAAGGACATTGGGAACACGAACTTATTTTACTTGCCATTAATGAATATGGCCTATCTTTGACTCAAACTCGTAACCGTCTGGTTCTAAGATCGGTGCCTTTGCCGACTGAGCTCCGCTAATGATGTTTGATAAAGTACGCTCTGCTATAGTAGGATACAAACCGCATTCTTAGTTACTCCATTCTAACCTTAATTTAATAGTTCCTACGAATTGTTTAACATTAGACCGATAGATGGCTTTGTCAACCAGTTTGCTTTCGGCCGCTAGACTGCTTTAACACCGAAAAACTGTTAAAGAAACTATCTAGAAGGAGGGGGCTTGGGTGCATTCTCCATTATCTAGAAGTCGTGTGACAAGATATTTCAACCAAATGAATTTTCGTAACATCGATAGGTGGCGCTGTTATGGAATTTCTTGTTTGCCGCTAGAGGGCTTTTGATT
Source organism: Pardosa pseudoannulata (assembly GCA_032207245.1). NCBI lineage: Eukaryota > Metazoa > Arthropoda > Arachnida > Araneae > Lycosidae > Pardosa > Pardosa pseudoannulata. The sequence continues at coordinate 71,042,104 of CM063497.1, read as the reverse complement.
TCGAAAATGTATAAAAGTAACTACACCTAGAAGGGCGGGTTGGGTGGGAACTCTTTTGCTACCCAGTAGCCTCATTCTTTCAAGGGTTCTTTGCAGAACACCGATAGGTGGCGCTCTTATATAATTTCTTGTTGGCCGCTAGAGGGCTTTAGCACTTCCAAAATGTATAAAAGCAACTACACCTAGAAGGGAGGGCTGGGTGGGTACTCTTTTGCTACCCAGTAGTCCGATGCTTTCTAGTTTGCAAGGATTCTTTTCAGAAGATCGATAGATGGCGCTGTTATGGTATTTGTTGTTTGCCGCTAGAGGGCTTTTGATTTTGAAAATGTATAAAAGCAACTACACCTGGAAGGGAGGGCCGGGCGGGAACTCTTTTGGTATCCAGTAGTCTCGTGCTTTCTAGTTTGCGACTCTTCTTTTCAGTACACCCCTAGTTGGCGCTCTTATGTAGTTTCTTGTTGGCCGCTAGAGGGCTTTTGACTTGAAAAATGTATATAAACAACTACACCTAAAAGGGAGGGCTGGGTGGGAACTCTTTTGGTACCCTGCTGCCTCGCCTTTCTAGTTACATTCTAGCTTGCAAAGAAGTTAAGGTTAGGTGGCGCTGTCATGGGATTTTTTTTTGGTGGCCGCTAGAGAGCTTTTGATTTTGAAAATGTATAAAAGTAACTACACCTAGAAGGGAGGTTTGAGTGGGGTGGGAACTCTTTTGGTGCCCAGTTGGCTGAGCTTTACTAGTAGTTGTATACCATTGTAGCTAACAATGGTGTAAGGGTTCTTCAGACTCTGCCAGGAGTGGTGTTATTGAATTTCTTAGTAGCCACTAGAAGGCTTTAGGAATAGAAAATCTGTAAAAGTAGCCACACCTAGAAGAGAGGGCAGGTTGGGAACCCTCTCGGTACTCAGTACCTAATTTACCTTAAAATTTGGCACGTTTTCTTCTCAGAATATTATATATTTCATCCATACCTTTTTCCATTGAAAGACAACTCTTGTAGATGACAGCGAACTTATTGTAATTGAAATACTAATCACTGCCTTCTTCTTAGTATGGGGAACGATTTAACTGTTATCAATAATATTTAATTATTTTTATTGTGACTTAAGCTGGGTATCGATGTAGACAATAGAACGTTCGCCATAATTGCAGGAATGAAATCCAACATGGCCGTCATTTCAGATATCGTCAAAGAATACACCTGCAATGAAATGTGTATTAAACTATAAACGTTTGTTAACCCATTTGCATCATAAGCGCATACAAGCCCGAATTTTTTAGGCAGTTTTCAACATTTCTAACAAGAAAAATTACTACTTTAGGATTCAGTTTTAAGACAGATTCATTTTGAAGCAATAAAAATGTTTGCTTAGGACAAACCCTTTCCATTTTTTCGCATAATGCAAATGGGTTAAAAAATGACAGTTTATTTCTTACAGAGTACTACAGTATATACTATAGTACGACAGATATTATAGTATATATTATAGTACTACAAAGTTATTTCCCAGATTTACCACAGTTCCAGAGGTCAAAAATAATCTTGTTTACTAGGTGTTCAATTAAAATTTTAAGATTAAAAAAAAGGTTAATACAATGGCACACACCGTTCATTTTACAAATTATGATGGCCTTTCGCAGGTTCGAATACCGTCGCTGGCGTGGAAGTTTTTCGGAATTTTATTAGCCCAAAAGAAGACTATGGAACTCGAAACTGGCCAAATCATTCGCTATGGAGCTCTACTAATTCGAAAAACACTAATATTAAGAAAAAAATATGAAACTGAACTTCAAACAGCAGGAAGCAATAGGAAAGTTTGTCGCGCTACAGTCTACTGTTCTGCTACATGAAACCTATTGCCCTTGGAGTGGGTAGTAAAAAGTGCAACATCCCATATTTTGTTTAACCCTTTCGGGGCCGTTGGAAGATTATTTCCACCTACATGATCTTACAAAATGCATCCGTAGGAAGCACAAAACCCATTATAATACATTGGCCTTGCAATTATAAGAATAGGAATATTGATTCCCGCTTCAGTTTTAGTTTGGTTTTGGAGTGCAACTGTCTACCTTTTGCAACACGAGGGCTAATGAGACCGGGACCTACAGCTTAAAACCGATTCCGAACGGCTACGAACATCCATGCCCCAGTGGGATTTGAAACCCACGAACTCTGGTACAGAAGACCAGAACCTAACCAATCGGTCTTCGTTCGGCAGCTTCAGTTTTGAACTGTCATCTATTGTTCCATCAAGTGAATAGAATTAGCACTTTGAGCAAGTTTGAAAACGTTGTGCGAGAAATAAACGACCCATGAAAGGGTTAAAAACGTTTTTATATTGCCAAAATTCGGAGGCAGTCTTAATTGCGGCAAATTTCTTGAAATTAAAAAAGAGAACAGTTACTTTTGATATAGAAACTTTTCTCAGAAATCAGTTTTGGATATACCGAAGCTGACAAAATGCTTTTAAATATTCCAAAGTATATCTATCTTAAAAGTTTATAAAATGCCTTGTAATAATAAGTAGGCTTAAAAATAATTAAGAATTTAGTGAAGAGGGATTAAAATGTTTCATACTTACCTTTCGAAATGTAGAAAAGGGATCCAACCGAAAAGAGATTTGTTAGATACGTGCATTTGAAGCAGACACGTATACTAACAAATCTCCATTGGGTACAGTTGCGATTATAAACGCGAAATAAAATATAAACTACCTCAATTATAACAAGTTCAAATAACAATTAGGACTACAGGAAATTTCTAGCTATTATTTCACCCCATAAATAAAATACAGTTGATAGAAAAAGCTCAAAGTTCATTTTAAATATTAATAAATGGTTTCTAAAATAATTTCCATGATAAAATAACTTCATAAGAGATTTATGTAAAAGGTATAAAAAGAATTCTAACATTTTAGTGTTAGTTCATGAATTTGACGAACAAATAACCTCAAATTTCTAAATGTACAGTAACTTTTAGGGTTGTTATAACGAGTAAAATACATTCAACAGTTATTGAAATCTATGATTGAAATATTCATAAATAACATTTCGAACATTTGTTAAGGATATGGAATTTTTCAGATGGACAATCAATTGTAAAACCATACAAGCAAGTAAATAGGTCACTACCAACATCTATCATTGCTAAATAACGATACAATGAATTCAATCAGATGATTAAGGACATTGAATGATAATTAAAATTTCTACAGATAACTCTTTATCAACGTGCAAAAAATAGCCGAGTAAAAAGGTAACTTCCCAAATAAAACGTAATGTACATGAAGAAAATTTAAAAAGATATGTGGAATTTCTTATTTGTAACCAAATTCTAGGATGATAACAGGATAAAAATAAATAAAGCGTTAACAACTAATTATGTTATATCGCAATTTTAACGTGCTTTAAAACACATTTAAAATTGTTCTCAAAATTTTTGAAATGGTAATATTCTGACAAAATCTGAAATATTCTTTTTTGAATGGCTATTGGTTTATAGATTATGTAACGAGATTCATTTAGATTATGTTTGTTAACACAAATATACAACACATCTGTCTTGGAACTGTTATTACACATATAGAAAAAACTCTTGTTAAAAGCATTTATAGTCTTATAAATACTTAAAATTTAGGCTATAAATTATTAATATATACTACTTATCTATAGAATACAAACGTTTAACATTCTAATGTTTGCTACTATACTGCATATGTAATGCAATTTAAATATTAATTGTTCAAGTAAACTCGTTTGAAAAACCTAAACACTGTTCAATTTTAAGGGGGCATGACATTCGTTTAAAATAAAACCATTATTACAGTATATATTGGAATTGTTTTGTAATTTAGAATCCAATTAAAAGCAGTTTAGGATAATAAAGTCTAATCAAGTCATTTAATTGTTTTAAACTTGTGAAATGATTTTATAATCTTTGCATTTCAAGTCTACTCCAAATGTGTTCTATAAATGCTTTCTACGTAAATCTGTGCAGGAATTTATAGATACCTCTGGAATTATATTGTATATAAAAAAAACACTGATACAGTTAAATATAATACATTTTAACATTAAATATTTGTGTATAAGAAAATAATGAGTCAATATTTTACTTATTCCATTCACAGTTTTGTTCTATACATGACAAACACATAATGCAATGCTTGCATGTTCAACACAAAATAAGACTTTTACACAGTTTGTAATGCATAGAATTTGAGGGAAAGCTAAACACGGGAAAATAAACTTACAGTTTTTACTTGCTAAGAAATGCTATAAATTACACTGTATGCACGAGCAACTAACTTTTAAAGTAGTGAAAAGGCAGATATACATCTAGTTTCAATGTGGAAACGCTATGACTCAATTGAAACAATTTTATATTCTCAAGTTTAAAGCCCCCTTCAATTGACTTCGTTGTGTTTGATTGTAAAACAGTAAAAGAATTCAATAACTTTATAAAAAGAATTATTTACCTTAAGTGTCCGTTTGATAGTCGGCCATTGAAAGCGTCGTTCTTCGAAAAGAACCCCGTAGCTCTGATGCTGTAAGAACTATCGAAGCTCGACGATCTAAGAAGTGATTGCGTCAGAAAAATCATGGTGCCATAGGGGCTTACTCTGGACGTTTCGAGTCGGTTCGAAAGTTCGTTGTGACGTCACTTTGGATTTGGCTTGCGGACATCATGCGAGCAAACGATCAAGCTCACTTCAAACTGTCGTCACAACGAACGTTTCGAAACGTTCAGAGTAAGCCGCATAGATTACAAAAAACGCTGACTCATCCAACCATTAAAAAATTAAACGTCATACTTCGGGATGGTCTCCCTAAATTCGTTTAACGGTTAACCGCGATTAACCCATGGCTCCAACCAATGGTGGAACGAAATTCTCCGTTTAAACAGAGATTAATCGCGGTTAGGCGTTAAACGACTTTGGATCTTTTTTGAATCGTTAATGTAACCAAATTTATATTTTTCTGTACCATTTTCAATTCATTGCGGAGAATATATTTTACAAATCGAGAGGTGGAGAAACAAATAAGTTGTTTAGAGCTTGCGCAAAAGTATATTTTCCTTTTCAACAAAATTTAGAGATAACAATATAAATAATAAAGAAAATCACATTATACAAACCATTTTCATCTTATAAAAAACAGAAGAAAGGCCTGATCTTACAGAGATTACTAACTCATCTAATTATAGCGAATTAGAGGTAATCGTAAAATCAATGTTAAGGTCTCATGGTGTTCAATTGCATGGCGTTTAATCTACGGTTATTTCTAACCAACTGTTATGTAATGCATCCTTGATTTGTCGCATCCACTTTTTTATTTTAAGAAGAAATGGCATCATTGGGATAAAAAAAATTTTAGAATTTTTTTAGTGGGACCATTTTTATGTTTATAGTCTTCTAAAAAGATACATGTTTCCTTTTTGTTTTTACCGTTCATACATTTGCTAATGACAAGCAAAAAATGTGACAAATGCATGTAAGATATTCACAAAAAATTAAAAATTGACTCCCTTCACGCTCTTGGTAAAAACTGCGTGCTGTATAGAAAGTGTTTAAATAAATCTTTCAATACAAACCTCCCAGATGCACAATGATTTACCCCACAGATTCACGCGATGGTTTATATTGGGGCACTACCGTTTAATGTTTCGCTACGCGAGATCGGAATCTACTGCTTAAAGTCGATTGCGAACATCTTTCTGTTTGTTAATACAAAACAGATTTCGGGAAAATCCGCTTGTCTAAAAGCTTGATGGGCTATTAAACTTTCCAGAGGGGCCTGGAAATTTATCTTGTTCTGAAGTCCATCCAGATCCTAAGGAGTTGTTTTCTAATGCATCTGGCAATTAGAGATGTAAAAAACTCGGAATTTTGAAGAGGGGGAATAAACCCGGGAATTTTGGGGAATAAACCCGGAATTTTGGGAACTTTGGGAAGAAATCATTTTAACAATGTTTACATTTATTTTTTCAACAGTGGCTATTTAAGAACTAGCATATTATTTCTAAGATAATCTTTTTTACTTTTGGCAATATATATATATATATATATATATATATATATATATATATATATATATATATATATATATATATATATATATATGTATATATATATATATATATGTATATATATATCCCAATTATTCAATTTTGTGAAAATGTCATAGGAATATATATATATATATATATATATATATATATATATATATATATATATATATATATATATATATATATATATATATATATATATATATATATATATATATATATATTCAAGAAAAAATAGCAATGAGCATTTAAATGATTTTATAGTAGTACTTATGTAATTAATTACCCTGTTAGTCTTATCAAACACATAACTGGTTGCTTCCATTTTAATTGCTAATATAATAATTATATACATTATTTTTGATCATTATTTATTATGTAAATTGCTTTATGCTAAACTTTTCCCCCTCCTTTTATAATATAAAAATAAATATCTTTAAATTTAAAATAACAGTTTATTATTTTTTGTAATGCATATATCATTTAAAGGTGTAATCAAATGACACTGTTGCATTTTGTGTCCAATTCCTGAATACACACACACACACACACACACACACACATATATATATATATATATATATATATATATATATATATATATATATATATATATATATATATATATATATATAGAGAGAGAGAGAGAGAGAGAGAGAGAGAGAGAGAGAGATGTTATCCAAGAAAAATGATTTATGGGTTTTGTGACACTACAGATTATTGCCTAATATTTATGTAATAATAAAAATATTGGATATTTCTCAAAGGAAAAATATACTCATACTTTCATGCTAAACATGATACCTTGCTAAATATAGTTAGTTAATCCCAATTATTCAATTTTTTTCATAGCATATAATAGTTAAATTTTGTGAAAATATCAACTTTTGAGGTCTACAACAAAGACAGAAATAAATGGTGATTCTCATTGTGTCACAGGATATGGCGACTTCAAAATTCCTATGTTTTTGAAATTTTCAAAATTTCCTTCCCCAAAAACCCAGTTTTTTCCCTGGTTTTTTCCACTGTTCACAACTCTATTGGCAATACAGATACGTTTACCTTTATGCCAATACATGGCTGCTAAGCTGTTATCCATTTAGCACCACCTGGGGCGTACGTGTAGCTTAAGGAATGCTACAGACGCGAGTAACATTACTCCCGCTGGGTCCTCGTAATATTATTGTTGTTGTTGTTTCTCATGCCACTTGGACAAACCAAGCACGATTGAGCCTGCAGGCTCTCGTATTAAGGCCAATTGGTGCTTTTTCCATTTTAATGAGCACCATTATGCTGAAAGAACGATTTTGCTAAAGTAGGTCCTCGTAATTTTGAAGCAGGGGCCAAGCAGAAGACCCATAGGTTTGGCCTGCACCCCCAGAGGTATTGATTAAGAATTTGGAGGACATTGAGACCAAGAACCTATTTTACTTGTCCCAGTCACCTTTAACGAACACGGCTGATTTGGGGCCGGTTCTACCCCGAACACGCAACCTTTTAGTTACGAGATCGTTGCTTTTTCCTACTCAGCCACCGCGATTCAGATCCTTAGCAGTGACTACCCACAATTTTAAATTATTTATTTGCAAAATTTATAAAGGATGTGTATGGGTCTTTCACATACAAATTCACTCGCCCGTTAGGTATTTGTGTCTTTCAAGCATCTACGAGTTCCCAGTGATTTGCGACAGTCTAGCTCTTATCACAACAATTAATAAATGGAATAAAAGTATTTTTTCACGCTTAACTCTTTTTAATAATTTGAAGTTATTACCTTTTAACTCAAGCTTGGCAGCCCAAGGAGTCAGGGAACGATGTGGAGAACTGCACAAAGAAGATGTATAATCTCTGTATATGTTACTGTGAATGCCCGAAATTGGAGAATGTCGACATTCACCGGTGAATGTCGACATACACCAAATACCTCGGTGAAAGACAGAATGTTTGATTATATTCTTACATATTCGGACTATCACCGGTGTATGTCGACAATCCGTATGCATTGATGGTGAATGTTGAAAAATAATTTTTTTTTTACGTTTTTAAATCATACTTTATTATTAAAACATATATATGTTAAAATAGCAATTACCATGAAGGAATACTCCAAAGTTTCTGCATCCATTCCAAAGGAAAATACAGAAGAGCTTCAACCTATTACACCTTCTATCAAGCCATGACTAAACAGCAGAAGTTTATTTCTATTAAAAAAGCGGCCGCAAAAGATAATCTAATGCATGCAACTAAAATGTTACAGACATCAAAAAGAAAATTTCGTCCTGCTCAAATGGATGACACTGTGTGAATACAAGTCCCTGATGTCGACCGTGGTCATACAGATGCTCGAAATGTATTGGCGGTTGTTGTTGGAATAGAAGACTCCGACTTTTATAAATAAGTAAACAAAAATGGTTCGCTCAAGCAGCTTTATACCAATAACCAGTTTATATTTTTGTAAAGAAAAGTTACTCTCCATAGATGAGATTTCTTCTCAAGAAATATCGCACTGAGAGAAGCCGCTGAAGCTAATTTGGGACGTGGAGGGCATGGCTATAAACGCTGTCATTGCAAAAAGAAATGTTTAGTTACTAAATGCCATTAATAAATGTAAGGGACTCTTGTGCAATTCAAATTGCTATAGTAGTATAAATTGTTGCAACAAATAAGATAATATAACGTCAATCACATAATTAAGTTAATTATTGGTATTATTTTCTGTTCTAAGAGTGTTCGGTTTGTTTTATGTTCAACAGTTACATGTGCTATTACTATAAATTTGACTGTATTATGAAGAAGAAAATATAAATATCCGGCATGTTCGACATTCACCATTAGTGCATGGTGAATGTCGACATTTACCAGTGTAAGTCAGAAATAAGGGTATTTAGCAAATATTTCGGACATACACCAAACGACTACGTGAATGTTGACATTCACCGGTGAAAGTCGACATTCTCCAGATTTCGGTCTTTCACAGTAACATATATATTGTATATATTTTTTTGTATCATTTTGTATTTTGTATTGTAATCGGTATTGCATTCCTCATCTCACTCTTTATATCTTTTAGTTAATAAATAAAAGCGAGATCTGAGGGACACAGGAAGCAGTTTCGGTTTTGCGGCCCCAGATCTGTAGTCGTAGCTGTGTTTTTGATAGGAGACTTCCTGAATGGTCCTTTTCGTAGCGGTCTAGCACGAGGCGGGCGTGTGGTGAACGGAGGAGTTGAGCTAACTGGAGCGGATTGGGACTTCCCCTGAACTGTCGAACATCAAGTATGAAAGCGGAAAGCCGTCAATGCGAACAGTGATCAGTGCTGTATGGCTTAATAGCTAGGTCGGCGTAGGAATTCCCTTACCTTTTAACCCAATTCTTTAAAAAGAATTTGAAAAATAAATTTTCACTTTTTCCTTTATTACTACTCGGGGCAGTTTATCCTCTTTCGAACCTCATTTCTCTCACTTTGAGGAACGAAAGTTCATAATACTTAAACATAGTTCGTCCAAGGAAATGAAGTAAACCCTTTTGATTGGATGAAATAAATCTAACTTTGAAGCACCATCCTGGCATTTAATTACTAATTTGTTTTAAATTTCGGTCAGTACTTTTTTACATTTCGGATGTATACTTTGTATTTCGTATTAATTACAGGAGAATTTTACAAAGATAAGGGTAAACGAATTTTGAAGGGTTTGTTATAAAAAATGTATATACGTAGAATTTATAGATTTTTAAAGTGTAATTTTGATAGGATTTATAGAAACTTCAAACGAAATCATACATTAATTTAAGGTATCAGCTGAAATAAAGTGATGTCCCCATCTATTAACGACTTAAAGGGATATATATGAGATTCAGATAAAAATAAATAAAAAGTTAACAGCAATTGTGCAGTGTTATGTGAAGGTGTAGATATTATAAATACATGCCATAAAAGAAACAAATTTGGGGAACATGAATAGAAAATTGTTTTCAGTATTCCATTATTTTCAGTCATCTTATAGTCATAATTTTCAAGAAGATTCAGCACGATGACAACAATACTAAATATTAAAAAGGTTGGAGGATAATAATTAGCAAAACAAGTGTAGCCAATTCTACGGTTTTGGTTACCTAACCTAACAGTAAGGATACCACGTCCAATCTAGAGGGTTTATTTGATGGCCTTAGACGAACTATGTAGGTTTTGCGAACTTGTGAAATAAATGTAACCAATTCTAAGTTTTTGTTTACCTAACCTAACAGCAGGGATACCACGTCTAATCAAAAGGGATTATTTGATGACCTTGGATAACTATGCATGTTTTACGAACTTGCGAAACAAATGTAGCCAATTCTACGGTTTGGGTTACCTAACCTAACAGGATATGTATACTTTGTATACATATCCTGTAACAGCAGGGATACCGTCTCTAATCAAAAGAGATTATTTGATGGCTTTGGACGAAGTATATAGGTTTTGCGAACATGTGAAACAAATGTGGCCAATTCTAAGTTTTTGCTTAACTAATCTAACAGCAGGGATACCACGTACAATCAAAGGGGTTTATTTGATGGCCTTGGATAAACTATGTATGTCTTACGAACTTGCGAAACAAATGTAGCCAATTCTACGGTTTTGGTTACCTAACCTAACAGTAAGGATACCACGTCCAATCTAGAGGGTTTATTTGATGGCCTTAGACGAACTATGTATGTTTTGCGAACTTGCGAAACAAGTGTAGCCAATTCTACGGTTTTGGTTACCTAACCTAACAGTAAGGATACCACGTCCAACCAAGAGGGTTTATTTGATGGCCTTAGACGAACTATGTATGTTTTACGAACTTGCGAAACAAATGTAGCCAATTCTATGCTTTTGTTTACCTAACCTAACAGTAAGGATACCACGTCTAATCAAAAGGGATTATTTGATGGCCTTAGACGAACTATGCATGTTTTACGAACTTGCGAAACAAATGTAGCCAATTCTAGGATTTTGGTTACCTAACCTAACAGCAGGGATACCACGTCCAATCAGGAGGGTTTATTTGATGGCCTTGGACGAACTATATAGGATTTGTGAACTTGCGTGGGGCACCACTATGACTGATGCGACCGTGGCAAATACCACCTTTGTCACACCCAAGTTCCAGCCCTGAAGCGTATGGAAGTGTGACAAAGGTGCATCATGCCCCGAACACCACTCGCAGTGGGGCGCCAAGTGGTATATTCCATATATTATATAACTTCATGTTTTTCGGGGTGGGGGTGTACATAAAAAAAATCGTGCCCCGGACAACAGATATATTCGCCACATCACTGCTTGTAAGAGCTTAATGTGAGCTTCATTTGTCAAGCGACACAAACCTACCTGCCATGTCGATACTTGTTGCTCTGAAATTTTGAACATACGCTGTTAATCACGGTGACCATCCACACCACTAGATTATCTAATGACGTCACTAGAAGTGCATTTTGGTGCTTTGGATCATGTCGAAGATGGGAGCTTTTGCTATTCTAGAGGGAATTTTCGTCATAATGGCTTAGCTAGTGGAAAAAATTGATTATTCTGATCGTTTACAGTCCCTCTGAGTAGCAGCCTTAATTCTAGAAGATCGTCTAACTGACTAACCAAGGGGATGAAATTTCAGTTCCTCTAGACTAAAAGTTTTGCTGGAAACCATTTTATATTCATGGAAAATATAAACAATATTTTAAATATAAAAAGATGTAGTAATTAAAGCGGAATCTTTTATGGTTTTTTCTTGTATGGAATCGAGAGTATTACAGAATTTCTGGAAATGTTATGAGTTGTTAAGAATTTTTAAGAGAACACTTAACTTTTAACTGAGCGAAATTTGGCAGATAAAGGAAATATATATAAGAACAAGAATCAATGAGTTGTTTTAATAACCATAAGCTGATAATTAATATAATAATTACCACAACAAAAAATTCAATTAGCATTGTTAACTATTTTAAACAGTTTTTCTAATCTCCCAAAACAAGTAGAAATGTAAAGAATTGTTGCTTGCATAACATTACCATGACGATCACAGTCGGAAAAAAGATTAAATAATATCACAAAACGTGGAGGATTTTCCAGGGTGCAAAGTAAACCCAATCTATCCCCCGTTTGGTGTCAGAGACCCTGCCGTTCCTTGTATGAGCGGACTTTACTAGTCTCCCGAAATTAATCACTAAAAAGCTAGCTCCGGTCAAAAGTCGCGAAAACCTCCACAAGGTCAAAGCACCTACGTAAAAAATATCGGAAAGCCCCGAGTCGCAAAATTCAAGGCTTTTTATACCCGGGGGTCAGTTACGGTCCCGCCAACCGTTTTTTTTTTTGGTCAGTTACGATTTCAGGTACCTGAGAACTCCAACTAAGGTTACAGCTAGTTATTTTAGTTGAATTCTCATTCGCTACCTGTCCCGATTCTGGAATTCTCGAGACACCCTTCTGTGAAGACTCCCCTTTGTCCGAACGCGCTCCAAAACAGCTGATCGGAGTACACCTGTTTACCAGGACAATAGCGTGGCGTCGCAGAGTCTGGGATCTTGACAATTGGACTGAATAGACGAATACGCCAATGATGAATCTCGTTAATGAATGCTCGGAAATTCCTTGAAGGGACAGCCGGCGAATGAGAATTCAGCTAAAAAATATAACTGTAACTTTAGCTGGAGTTCTCAAGTAACTGTGATCTTAACTGACCCAAAAAACAGTTGGCGGGACCGTAACTGATCCCCCAGGTATAAAAAGCCTACAATTTTGCGACTCGGGGCTTTTCGTCATTTTTTACGTAGGTGTGTTGACCTCGTGGAGGCTTTCTCCATTTTTAACGGAGCCAGCTTTCTAGTTCGGGAGATTCGTAAAGTCCACTCATATAGGGAGCTGCAGAGTCTCGGATATCGAACGGGGGATAAATTGGGTTTGATTGCACCCTGAAAAGCCTCCCCACTTGTAAGAGATTATTAAATCTCTTGTTTTTCTTTCGACTGTGATCGTCGTGAGGAAGTTTTACCGGCAACCCTCCTTTGCAGTTCTACATAATTTGGTAATTACCATTCCTTTGTAAATAGTCGTAGTTAATGAAGAATAAAAGTAAATTTCCAATTTTATCTTAGACTTTGATCCATTCTTCCCGTTATCTCTCACTCGAGAATATTGAAGGCGTCACACTCCGGGATCATTACCGAGACCGATCAGCGGCGTGACGCCTATTCAACCGAACTTTCAGCATCCCAGACACTGCGTCGCCACTGTATTGTAGCCGTGTCGAAACAGGAGGCATTCAGATCAGCTGATTTCGGTCTTTAGTGTTCTGAACAAATGGGGGGGGTCTTCACAGG
>CM063497.1:70941201-71026201 GCA_032207245.1 Pardosa pseudoannulata | reverse complement strand
TGGGTTCCTTCTGAATATTACTATGCCAGTTAAAATGAGGTTCGAAAACTGATGCGGAAGTTGGGTGTACGATGAATATGATACCATTACACACCAACTCCGACAATTAAATACACGTGGTCATTAATGAAGAAGGTTGACACTATAAATTATAACCTAACAAACATTTAATCGGAAATAAAGATAAGCGTGCACTAAGGATCGTGCTACAGATAGAACTGCATACGGTACACTAGATCACCGTAACAAAGCGGGATGATTCCTTTACAAGTGAAAGTCAGTTACGGTTGCCGCACCAAGATTCCAGTCAAGCTGCAACCGTGTATTATAATTCAGTCAGGTCAGGAGTTGCGATATGCGGTGATGTAATTGTTCATAGACACCGCACTGATCCCATTAACCGATGTAACGATCCCATAAAGCGATAATTTTAACATACAAATGAATAGAGAAAAACGGGACCAAGTGATTTCGAAAACAATAAGTGATTGATAACATTAACAGCTATCACATTAAGCGAAGTCCACTGTACTTCTGTTAAAAATTAAAATTTAATACCATATATTGTTTATATCCTTTCAATATTAATTTTACTATTAAATTATTCGCGAAGTTACTTCCTTATTCATTCTAGGTTTTAAGTTGTTCATTATTTTATTTTTCTAATTATTTTAATATTTCTAAACCACATTGTATTATGATACTTATACATACATAAAAAACCATGTAGTTTTATTGAAGTATTATTAATAAAAAAAAAAGAAAAGAAACAATGTCTATATCGCTTTAGTCCCCCTCCGAATTCATTTCTGGCTACGTCCCTGGTACTAACGGAAGTTGAAAGACATTTCATGACTTTTCTTTATTTGAAACCCATAAAATTCTGTTAAAATATATTAAAGAAAAAATTTGTTTACTGGAGCCATCTACTGAATAATACACAAACTAAAACTATTCAAGTAATTTTATATCCTCTTGAGCAGTTTTTGCCTCATTTTATTAATGTTTTTGATAATATTTTAAATTAATTTTTTTTCTCCATTTTTATTTTTATTACTTAAATTCTATAATTTTTGTATTTTAAATTTTGCAGTTTTAAAATTTTAATTCATTTTTTCTACGAAATAAACTTGGGCAGTTTTTGCATCATTTCTAAAGTTTTTTATTTACATTTTAAGTTTGTTAAAGCAAAGACTTTTTCATTTGCAACTGTGTTAACTTTATTTTTTCTATTCATGCCAATAGATGGCGCCAGTATTTCTATTTAGACTTATGTTAAGTTTTTTGCAAAATAAAGATGCACTTGAGCTTCTAACACCGTGTGTTGCTTGGTCACAGTAGAGTAAAAAATCTAAGAAAGTTAATTTTCTGTGTTTTCCTTATTATTACTTTGTTTCTTTAGTTGTATATATATATTCTTTTTATCATTTTTGTTATTTTTTATCGTTTTAAGTTTTAAACTAATTTTTACCATGAAATGAGCTTAGGCAGTCATTTCTAACATTTTAATTACATATTTGAAAATTTTTAAAATTAATTTTTTATAATAGTCTTTTTTTATTTTAAGTTTTTATAATTAATTTTTGCCATTATAAACTTTATTCCTCATCTTGTTCATAATGGACAGTACACAACCTAATTAAAAATCAGGTAGTATCGTATCAAGATTAAAAAAAAATTATTGTGGAAAAATGTCATTCACTCTAATAATTTAGAAACTTACATTTTTCTATCAAAGAATACTCATAATCTTAAATTTTAATATTTCTCCCAAAAATATGCAGCAATATTGAATAATTATTTCACTTAGTAAATTTAATTTGATGTTAAAATTTATTCAGAGTAAAAAAGACAATTCTTTCAGCTTTGAAAATGTATGGACACTAAGTTCATTTTAAACGCTTTTAATGAAGAATAAAACTTAATAGAATATTTATATCTCCATCATTTAATATGAAGTATTAAGAAAAACTAACAACTGGAACTCGTGTACAATACAGCATATGCTGTATTACATATGCATATGTACAATACAGCATATGCTGTATTGTATGCTGAATTACCGATGGCCAACCAAACATTTTGCCAACTAAATACCATCATTTCATTTTCCCTTTTCAACGTTTACCCAACCAAAGGCCAACAGCCAACTTGTAGCCAATGAAACTCCAACGTTTCCGTGTTAGTTGGGATACAGCTCAAGCTCATACCCATGTGACGATTACTTGAATAGCTTTCCTTTACATATTAGTGAATAGTTGGCACCAGTGAACAAAGTAGTTTTCCCATTGAACCTTAGTAGGTGAGTAGCTATCCTGACCCATTCACAAACTTTTCCTGCAGTTGAAGTGTTAATTTTGTAAGTATTTGAAACTTCCTGGGTTAACTTCTACTTGTCATATAATTTCAAAACTTATTAATAATTTACCCTATAGACTATAAAATATGCACAAAAATAATTTTGGCATATCATAAGTTGCCAAGGGAAAAATATGAAAAAAAAAAAAAAGAGAAATAAACCATAAACGTATGAAAAAAAAAACAGCATCTACAGTAGAACCTCGGTATAACGACCCCCGTGGGACCAACATCATATGGTCGTTGAAATGAAAGGTCGTTGTAACGAATTGAAAAATAAATTATAAAAAAAAAAAAGAGCAAAGAAATGAAGCAACAGTACATACCTAGAGAACACTTCTATTTATTTGTATTCCAATTACTGAATTTTTGAAAAAAAAAAAATCTTTGATTGACGCTTGTTTCAAGTTCATTTGGGAATTGTTCATTATCACCGATTTCATATCCGTTAGATTTTGAAGAATATCTTCAGAATTAAACTGTCCTTCAAAATATTGACACAAGGTATTGATTGCATTGAAGGCCTCTTTTTCATTCATTTTTTCAAAAGCTTGGACAATTTCTTCTCCGTTGTCGGAATCGCAGATTTCTTCATTTCGGGTAATAAAATCGTCCTCATTCAAATTTTCTTCGCAGCACTGTAAAGTTTCGTCTACCGCGACTAACACATCAAAAGAAAATTGAAGATCCAGAAATTTGCCACTGAGGAGCTGGGTCATTTTATTAGAGTCTGAAGTATCATCTATCTAGGACATCAATGTCGTACGTGACGAAAGGGTCCTTTAATCAAACACAAAGAGAGGAGTACAGGTTTCTTGAAGTGGTACCACAGTACAATAATTTTAAAATAGCCCACTTGCTCATGAGTTCTGCAGTCTAAAATTGGCGGTCGCTCTAACGAAAAATAATATGCTTGGGGTCGTTGTAATGATTCAAAATTAACATTATTCCTATGGTAAAATAATTGGGGCTTTTTAAGATGGTCGTTGTATCGTGGGGTTGTTAAATAGAGGTTCTACTGTATAAATAAACTAAATAAACTAATACCTGAAAACAAAACCAAATAAAAAAATACTTCTAACAGAAGCAAAAAGTAAAATGTTTATACTTAAATTATTAACCCATATTCTTCATTTTTGTTATTGACGAATTGTTGTAAATACATTAATATACTACTTCTAAGGCACTGCAGCCAATTATAGGCTAAGGCAATCCCAATCAATCTCTGCCATGTAGCTCTATCTGAGGCAATGTCCCTCTACTCTACCTTGAAGAAAATTTTTAAGTTAGTTTTAACAGAGTCAAGCCACCTATAATTGATGATCTTCCATGATTTCTACTTCACATAAGTTTGGTAAATGTGAGCTTTCTTGGTATTACTGGTACTTGGTAACTAGGTTAGTATTCTCATCTTTAAATGAATCTAGGCCGTAGGCAAGGGGAAAGATATAGGGGGCCGGTTCCCCTCCAAAATTTTAAAAGACTGTTTTGTTGAAAGATAATGGACCATGTGTGTGAGTGTGCCATCTGCCTAGCTATGCATAGAAAAGTGAGCTTAGAACAGTGATGTTGAGTTAAGGAGTATGTGCAAATTAGATTCAACATGTAAGAGCAGAGTGACTAGCCCTTTTGGCAACTCATCACAATATTGTTGTGCAATCAGAAGAAATTGTGAAAAAGTTTTTGTTGAAAGTTTCAAGAAAAAAAATATTTTATAATATACAGGTAAAAATTTCAAAATTTTCTTTCTTTTTTAAAATTATTCTTTCTTTTTAGTTATGCTTCTGTTTTAAAAATTAGAATTTAATACCATGTATAATTTATATATTTTCAATGTTAATTTTACTATTTAATTCATTGTGTAGTTACTACATAAATAGTTCAAGGATATAAATTACTTTATTACATCATTTTTTAATTATTTTGATATTTTAAAATCCTATTGTATTATGATACTCATTAGGAGTGTACATAAAAATCCTGTGGTTTTATTGAAGTATCCTTCACAAAAATCAATGCCCCCTCAGAATATTATTTCTGGCTATGGCCCTGAAATGAATGTGTTGGTTTTCAGTTTTTTCAGGAGAGGATATAATACAACTCGGTTAAAAATATTTAAATAAAAAATAGAATATGCTCATAATATCTTTCTTACATGTTTTATTTTCACTCTCTCTAACCATACTCTAGCTTAGTTTTCAAAAATTCTAACAACATTGACAAGTGTTGCCAAAATACAAAAAAGGAAAAGTTTTAGAAGCACAAAATAATTTACAAAAATAATATCTACAGTTAATTATTAATTCTAAATTAAATATACCGTTACAAATGTCCTAGCCACTGATTCCTGTGACTTCTTATGATCTTAACGATGTCTGGTTGTCTATATTTTTGGTAAACTTCAGATTTAAAAATTAATCTCACAATGTCATTTTCATAGACAGTGCAAAATATTTTTTTAGTACCTTGCATCTGCGGTTATTACTTTAGTAATTTTTGATACACCATAAAGTATCCTGGGTCATAACAGGATTTTATATATATTAATTTTGATATTAGAATGTAATGCTAATGTACCTTGATTTAAATTGAAAAGACTTCAATTTGCCATACAGAGTCTATTCTTTTTTAAAACAAATTATTATTATCAGAAACAATCATTTCAAGATATTTCAACTGTGGTTCTTTTTCAAAGATAGTGTGCCATCTGCCTAGCTGTGCATAGAAAACAGTGACGTTGAGTTAAGGAGTAGGTGCAAACTAGATTAGACATATAAGAACAGAGTGACTAGCACTTTTGGCAACTCATCACAATATTGCTGTGCAATCGGAAGAAATTGTGAAAAATTTTTTGTCGAAAATTTCAAAAAGAGCAATATACAGGTAAAAATTTCAAAATTTTCCTTTTCTTAAAAATTATTCTTTTTCTTTACTTATGATTCTGTTTTAAAAATTAGAATTTAATACCATGTATAATTTATATATTTTCAATGTTAATTTTACTATTTAATTCATTGTGTAGTTACTACATTAATAGTTCAAGGCTATAAATTTCTTTATTATATCATTTTTTAATTATTTTGATATTTTAAAATCATATTGTATTGTGATACTCATTAGGAGTGTACAAAAAAAAAACCCTGTAGTTTTATTGAAGTATCCTTCACAAAAAACAATGCCCCCCTTAGAATATAATTTCTGGCTATGGCCTTGAAATGAATGTCTTAGCCACTGATTCCTGCAACTTCTTATGATCTTAACAATTTCTGGTTGTCTATATTTTTGGTAGACTTCAGATTTAAAAATTAATCTCAAAATGCTATTTTCACAGACAGTGCAAAGTATTTTTTTAGTACCTTGCATCTATGCAATAAAAATTGCATTACCTTAGCAATTTTTGATACATCATAAAGTATCCTGGGTCTTTACAGGATTTTATATATATTAATTTTGATATTAGAATGTAATGCTAATGTACCTTGATTTAAATTGAAAAGATTTTAGTTTGCCATATAGAGTCTATTCTTTTTTAAAACAGATAAATTAGTATTATCAGAAACAATCATTTCAAGATGTTTGAATTGTGATACTTTTTCAAGGATATAATTGTTCTAAAATAATGGTAGTGAGTAAATGTATTATAGGGAGTTACTAAAAATTTATTTGTATCTTTATAATTTGGCCCAATTTACTAGACTTGAGTTTTAACAAATCCAATACCTCTATGATATACTCTCTTGATTAATGTTTTACCTATTCATGATTGTGAGTTTCTAAAAATTTATTAAACTAAACTACTCAGCACAACAGCCCCTAGGGGACCAGGGCCTATGGTGCCAATCTCCGTTTCTGAGACCAAGGGCCCTGGGATGCGAAGCATATGTTCCAGTTAGGTGGTCAACCTTGAGCAGAACCCCCAGTGTTTAGTTCTCAAGCATGCTTGATCTCCAGTTTGTCTACCCACTGAAGGGTTTGGTTTGGTTTGGAGTGTTACAGTCTACTTTTTTGCAACACGAAGGCTAATGAGACCGGGACCTACTGCTTAAAGCTGATTCCGAACGGCTACGAATATCATGCCACAGTGGGATTCGAACCCATGAACACTGGTATCGAAGGTCAGCACCATAACCATTCGGCCAGCGCTCGGCTACAAACTGAAGGGATGAAAGGCTGAGTCGACCTTGCGCAGTTCGGGATTGAACCTCGGACCTGTGTCGTGGGAGCACAAAGCGCTACTTTAACGCCACTGGGCTTAAAAAAATTTATTATTTGGCCCAATTTACTGACCTTGGCTTCTACAAATTCAGCACCTTCCTGACATACTGTCTGGATCTACCTACTAAAGCAAAGTCATTGACGAATAGCCAAAATTTTCAGTGTATTTTCATAGGTAACTTGTGTAATTGTAGGAACAAAAGCTCCGATTGATTTTATTCCAAATCAAACTAAAAGTAGAAATGGCAACATAATTGACAGAGTTTCATGGTGAATGTTTATGCAGTGTATATGCTGAAAGAAAGACAAAAATATGATGTGATGATACGCCATTTTAATGCAGGAAACCAGTTGAGCAAATTACAGAATCTATAAACCAATACCATAATAAAAATATGCTATAAATATTTTACAAAGTCTTCAAAGGTTGTACAAAAAGCAGGTGTACAATTCTCAGCACACATCATTTCCACATTCTAGAGGAAGCAAGAAGAAAAAGAAAAATCTCAATTTTACACATCCTTTAGTTATTTTAATCTTTGATAATTCTTCCGGAGTTGACTCAATACTACCATCCTCTAGATTGCAGAAAAAAAACTTAAGAAATGAAAAAGGAAAAATACACCACATATGAACAGAAACACACACATGCATACAACCACACACGGAATATTTCGTTCTCTGATGAAAAGTGATACAAAAAACTATAAACAACAATGAGAGACTGGTCCAGCTTCCACAGAGCTACAGCATCTTCACTCAATTATACAACAATGAAATTTGCACAGAAACATTCAAAAATGCATGTGGTAAAATTATGTAGTGTGTACAAATATCACTGCGAAATATACATATATACAAGTGATAAAAAACAAATATTTATCAGTGCCATCTTAATGCATGGGTCCAATGGTAGTTCTAAGTCAAACTGATTTGTCATTAGTAAAAACATATTTAACGTTTTAAACACTAGAACTGCAGAAGGGGTCGTATTGACCCAAAAACTATTTTGTGTTCAATTTTTTAACGAAACTGTAACAAATTTCTTGACTTTCATTAATTTTATACTCTTTCTGTATGAAAATATTAAAGAATTTGGACATATGTGAAAAATGGTTCATTACTAAGTTTCTAAGTGTGGAAACAAAACTGTAGATATTTATTCTAACTGTAAAATACCGATATGTAGAAGATATACAAAATTTATATAAAAAAGTTGCCCAAACTATGCTTGAACTATGCAAGAAATTTTGACTGATAAGAAACTAAATAATCCCATTAAAGTTGTCTATATATTTTTCTAACTATATATACATTTCAATATAATATCTTATGAATTATGATAATTGAACGTCTATAAATGAATAAATGTCAAAGCAGATAAATACAGTGTGTTTTTCGAATAACAAAATGTATTCATAATCATAAGGGTAAGTTTGACCCAGAGTGATGTTTTAGATATATCGAAACTCCCGCAATTCTAGTGTATATTCTATTTAATAAAACCAAAACCAAAATCATAAATTTCTTTTTTCTACATCGTAAATGTTTTATATATAAATTTGACAATATTAGTAATTTTAAAAGGTGTAATTATTGCACAAATTTGACTAAAAACATCATGTAGTTTTGAACTTTAACAAACTGTACTTTGTATATTTTGGACAATTGGAAACATGTTTACCGGAGTGGAACAATCAAAATGTTTTTAAGAATAATGGTGAACAAGAGTACAGAAAACATTCTCTATGAAGACTAAAATTTGTGCTACAGCAAAATTGACAGCGACGCTTGAACTATCTCTTACGTGCATGGAAAAAAAACATCTTGAGGAAAAAGAATGCCACAATTGTTTATTAGAATAAGAATTTTGTAGAAATTTCATACTGTGCTTAATGTTAATATTAAAAAATATACATATATGCATAATACTATTAAACATTTATTTGCATTCAACTGCTGCAAGAACCCATAACGCTATTAAGAGGGCACTGATGTTAACTCATCTAAAAATTATCCATCAAGAGAAAAAAAACTCAAAGTCTAAAAAAGAGAAAATCACAGTATGACGCGCTAAAAATTTTGGAATAAAATTTTGAAATAAAATGCCACCACACTCAATAAGAAATTTCAAATTGCGTCTATGCAGTAGCTCTATGAATTCTGTAATTTACTTTGTAGATAAATTGCCACTTGGGGGCAGTCGAGGAAAAAACAAAGCCAAATTTATTATTCAAATTACTTTACAACATCATCTGAATCACAGAACAAAAAACCAAGAAGTCAAGCAGTATACAAACAGACTTAATGCAGTCTGGTGGAAAACACCGAAGTGCACGATATACGGCTGACGTGGTGCTGTTTCCAACTTTATGGAGGCTATTTTATCGAACATTATAGCACCTCCTTGATATAGATAAGATGGTTCAAAACAATAATAGGCCACATTATAAAAAACGCGACTCCAAACAAAAGCCAAATCAAGCCATTCAACTTACAAATGATTACAGATTATATAAAAGGACAGTAGCCTAGATCTAATATTTAACATATATGTCTATTTTTTTTTATCCAGTTTTTTTTTTAAACTCTTGATATGCAGCCTTCCGTCATGTTTTGAACCATATTTGTAGGATAGAATATGTACAATATGATACTTTTTTATCAAAAGAAAAAAGCGTGCATGGCATGCCCACAGTCTTATATGCACATATACAAAGGGCTCAGTGCACGCTTTGCAATATTAACAATATTTTTACGATACATGGAGATACAATATATGCATTCACAATTTGTTCCTTACATATAATTGTTTGATTTTTTAAGTACATAAGTGATTTAGTTTTTACATATCTAGTTGTGCAGCAACACAACATATATAGTTATATATAGATATATATCAGATTTCTTATAATCAGGTATAAAAATTTTTAAAACGTATCTAGCAATTGTGGAAAATAGAAAAAAATTTTACATGCGTAAGGATATCCTGTGTACACTTAAATTCATTAAACCTAATTTCTTACTTTAGACTAATAAATAGTTAAAATACTCCAGAAATCAGACACAAAATTAGACAATGAAGGAGTAATTAAAAATGTTCGCAGAGAACAACTTTGAATGAGAATGCATTAAAGCATTTTGGCAGTAGTTAAAGTAGTAATACTGTTCGATTCTAAAGAGGGAAAAAAATTTTCCTTACTAATTTCAAGATATACAAAAGGCTGAAATCATTGGAACCAGAAACAGTTAAGTGAATATATTGGAATTGGACGGGTATTTGACAGCTCATGCAAGAAATTATATTAAATCAGTCAGATTTAAGAGTGGGAAGAAAAGTATAGCTGCCAACACTGAAAAAGTAATATTTGATTTAAAATAAAGAATTTACAAGTAAACTATTTGCTATTGTCGAAAAACGATAAAAATATATTAAATTAAAATCTTTTAAGTTAAGAAAATTAATTTCTTTTCCTGGTAAAAAAAATCTAAACTAAGGACTGTTTCAGATTAAAATATTTCAGATTAAGAAAATTATATTTAAAAATCTGAACTAAAAGATGATAATAAGAGGGGAAAAAATAAAGAAATTGCATTTAAATTTCTTATGTTTTTGAAGACTGAAGATTATTTATATAATTAAAACATTTTAGAAGGAGAATGTTTATACTTTATACCATGTTAAAAAAATTGCTTTAAGGGAAGAATATAATAAATAAATAATACTAAATAAAAATATTAGTTAAAAATAGTTCTAAAATACTTTATATTTAACTCTTGAGGACAAACCCCTGCCCCCTCCCCTCACTTGGAGGAAAATTAGAGATAAAATTGAATGCAATTAAAAAAAATTTTTCAAAAGGACTCTTAAAAGATCTTAATTATGAAGAGTTAAAAATTAATTCAATAATTTTAACTTTAATTTGAAATCGACTGATATTTCCAGATTCTGTTCCATACATAATTTATTACTAATTAAATGAGCAAGTTTAATATTTTATGAAAATTAAAAACATTGTGACCATTTAAAATAACTTCAGAAAGTTGGCAGCTATTGAAAACATAGGTTAAAATATGGCCTACAACTCAGTTCAAAGAATAAAAATATTAAAAGTCATTTATAATTAAAACAAAGGAAAATGGTAAAAATGATGAAAATGACTTATATTTGAAGTATTTCAAATGCTCTTAAAAAACTTACACACTTCATATTTTTAACAGCCCCTACACATAAATTAAAAATGAAATCGAAAATTATCAATATTATTCCACAAAAAGGTGGAATCGAGTACATGTGTGCCACATTTAGATCTGAAAGAAGACACCAAAAAATTAGAGATAAAAATTTAAATGCACACTGCTTACCTTCGGAAATTTTTAAATGCAAAGTATACTGAAATAAAATAAAAAACACTTTTACACTTTCAACAACTAGATTCTGAAACATGCACAAGCTCTTTAAAACTGCCAGAGCAAAATAAGCTCTCATAGGAATTTTTTTTGTTTTTTTTTTTTGCTTTTTCCCCCTTTGTAATAATGTGTTGTGGACAGAGTGCCTTCAAAAAATGTTTTCACTGAGTTTTACACACAAACAACACTGATGGGTTTGATTATCTATAAAATATGGAACAAGAGTCGACGACCATAAATTATTACAATAACATCTATGCTTAAGCTGACATTAGTGTACACATTCACTAGCTCAAGAGGTAGCTGTGTACAGCACCAGGTCAGCTTCCATCTTTGAAATATTTTATTTGTACACTACAGAGAGTATCACAGTGCAGCAAGATTTTTTTTCTCTTCATTTTGTCTGTAACAATGTTAGTACGGATTGGCCACAGAAATTACTAATTGGTGGCATTTTCCCAAAGCTCATGCCAATTTCCTCTTCTGCGAGCCAGCTTACAGCTTTTTAATGATTGTAACAGGGTTAGACCAGACCAGTTCGTCACACATATACAACATCCAGCTGCATTACGGTTCAGTTAGCCAGAAAACTCTGTCATGCTGTAGGACTCCTGTACTGGGAGAGTCTGCTTTATACAACAGTCCTGATTATCTACGGGTCGATGAAAAAAGGAGCCATCTCCGCAGAAAAAACTAAAAAGCTCGGCTGCCAGCACATGCATCACAGTCAATAACTGAAGGAAGGAACTATGGTAAAAAAAAAGAAAAAATTGACAGAAAAAGCAAAATTTCAGCTGGAAGACAAGAAAGAAGTGGCATCAGATGCTGAGACAAACGGCATTATATATCTTTCGCAGGTGGGATAAAAGGGATTTTCACGCAGGATCCTTAAAATAAATTCCAAAGCAGGCTTTTGGAGTCAGATGCCCGCAAAGTGAGAGCCTGGGACGAAGCAATGCAAGGCACTGATAATGGCTGATATACATTCAACTTGATCTTTCTCCTAGATTCTTTCACACAGCCATGCTAATAGAAGCAACCCAAGGAAAAAGTTGAAAGCTGTCACAAAAACAAATTTAACTTAAAAACTGTATAATTCTTCATCTATGAGCACCATTAGCTGCTTTTTAAGACACCAATTTTTTTATTATTTTTTAGAAAACTTCATTTCTCTACTGAAATTGCACATGTCTGAAAAGTAGTAAAATTCTTACACCTTGTCTGAAGATAAAAATTCATGGTAAAAGTACCTGTGCGATGACGTCCCCAAGTCAATTGTTCATGACAGAAAAGTTCAACATCAATACTTAGAAGTTTGACACTTATACAAATTCCTCAAGAAACGAGGAAATATATAACAGCAATTGCTACTGTTAAACAAAATCCCAGCAGTCCATGGATTCACATTTACGAAAAATCCTCAGCAGTGCGATATAATTATCCACGAAATCAGAATCCTCATTAGGAATCCTTCTGAAAATCGTGTGGAATAAATGGAATGCTTTATATGACTATCAGAGCTGGCATTTGTCATGCGTCAGCTTCACCACACATAATAGAGAGAGTTTGGGCAAGTTTCCAGGGAAGTTTGTTTTTCGTTGAAAACTCATCCTCCTCTAAAGTTTGCATCAGCTGAAAAGAAAATAATTCATTAGATCATTTCAAGGAAGTTATAAATTCATTCTTAATACATTCTTAATAGCTTAAAAGAAATGTGAGATTTGAAAATTAATTTCCTTATTTGTGCCCTGGATCTTTTAAAGAGTTCATAATAAAGTTATACAGCTGCTCATCATTATAAGTTTGGAAACCAATTATATATAGGTAAGTGAATTATAAAATATACAAAACTGGTCACTGTGCCTTTTTTGTTAGCCCATTGATTGTAATTTTTAAAGGCATATTGTAGACAAGTATTTATTTATTTAATGGGGCAGTAGACTAAAAAGTTGGAAAACTCCAGTGTTCCATGTCCAGTCTAAATAATGTTTGGTCAGACAGTCTACCTGTTGTATCTCAGACCAGCATGTTTGTTTTACCATGGTCTTAGAAACAGGATGCAATAGCTTACATCCAATGCACATTAGCGTCCATGTTAAATTCTTTCCTTCTTTATTAAAGATAAATAAGTTTTTCACACTAATATTTTAATTTTTTAAACTAATATTTCTTCTTGTTTCTATTTGATAAACATCATGCTTTAGAGCATACTGGTCATAAAATAATGTATATATCATAGTTTTAGTTTGCCTGAAAAACCTATGCTCTTAAAAAAAAAAAAAAAGCTACAGTACATTATGGGGTTGTACCTTGGTTCTGATTGAACTTTAATTTTCAAATGATCAGAACTACATGAAACTTATAACAAAATTACATGCAACCACTATTAACCTGTTAAATAATTGTTTCTTTGTAAAATGTAAAAGATATGCAGTAAAACCTAAAAATAGTCCAAGGTACAACACCTTCCCCTCATTAGATACTTTTATGCCAGTAAACAATTTTAGTTGAAAATTAGATATCTAAATTTTTGGGGTAAAAACCCTAATCTTAAGATTATACATATATATATATATATATATATATATATAGTTCATAATATTTTAAAAATTTGTTTACATCTACACCTATACTATAAAATGATATATATATATATATATATATATATATATATATATATATATATATATATATATATATATATATATTTAAGCTGAAATTTACCAAAATTTTGAAATTTGAATATTTTTGAATGCAATTATTTATTATTATGAGAAGAATAAAAACAATATAAACTTGTTCATATGACACCTAAACATAAATATGAATTCCACTGTTTAACTACGTTGCATGACATTATATAACACAAAAAAAATTAAAAATAAACTTACCTGGTCACTGTATTTCACAGCATATGCATATAGATCATATAATGCCACATTAGTATTAAATTCATGTGCATGAAGCTGAAAAAAAAAATTACATTGATTATTCCTCCTATAACAAACTTTAAATTTGAAAAGTACAATTGATCCAATTAAAATGTTCTTTAAAGGATTAAAATATATTTCCTTACCCGTGACTCTTCAGCTAACATAGCATTCATGTCTTGATCGCTGATTGCTGCCATATTTTTTATATCTCTATAATACCTAAAAGAATAATTTTGAAAACATTTAGGTTTAGTATGAATATAGAAATAATTTGAGCAGAAATACATTTTAGTATTACAATCTAGTGGTTCTCAAACTGTGTATTGACAAATTGAGTAGACTCAACTTCTTTACATCCAAGGTAGCACAAATATATCGGTCAATGCTATACAAATGTTGGTTAATATTTTGAATGTCGCTGAATGTTGAATGCAGAAATTTTGAAGATATGCCAATATTGATCAGCAAAATGTAAAATTGTTTAAAAGAAAGCACTTAAAATCAAGTACTTTGTACTCCTTATAAAAAGAATATTGTTCTAAAAAAATTTAATGAATTTGTTAGTTTTTACAAAATTTTTTTAAAGGTTTTTTCTTATTGTTAACAGCATCACACAATGTCATAAAAATGATATTCAATAATATTCAACAATATTGATCGATATATTTGTAAAAATAAATATCATTTTCTAACATCAAATGAATTTGCTAGTTTTTATGAAATCCTTTGAAAGGTTTTTTTCTTATTGTTAACAGCGTCATACAATGTCCTAAAAATGACATTTAATAATAATCAACGATATCTATCGATATATTTTTAAAAATAAATATCATTTTCTAACATCAAATGAATTTGCTAGATTTTACGAAATTTTTTTAAAGGTTTTTTCTTATTGTTGTTAACAGTGTCATACAATGTCATAAAAATGACATTTAATAATATTCAACGATATCTATCGATATATTTTTAAAAATAAATATAATTTTCTAACATCAAATGAATTGGCTAGTCTTTACAAAATTTTTTTTAAAGTTTTTTCTTATTATTATTAACAGTGTCATACAATGTCATAAAAAAGACATTTAATAATATTCAATGATATCTATCGATATATTTGTAAAAATAAATATCTTTTTCTAACATCAAATGATATCTTATGACATTCAGCACAATCCACAATATTAAATCAGCTGAATGTAAATAGATATCAATTGATTCTGCCATTTCTCCACTCTATATGAGTACTGCGATCAATTGTAATTATTGTGATTCTTATGAAAGCTGTGAGTTAAGCAAAACAGAACTGGCCTACTGTAGGCTTTTGTTCTGAGGGAAAATGATAGGCAATATAAATTTTAAACGTAAAACTTCAAAGCAAATATGAAAAGCATTACTTCAAGAAGTGAAGAAATTTGGTCACATGCATAATTACCCCATGATAAACTTTACTCAATATCGAAAAATGACATTCAGGGAAATTGGGGAAATTTTTACAAATATTGCTAAATATAAAAAATTGTACTGAGGGATCGAGAATTATTGACCAACAATGCAAAATATATTTTAAAAAATGATATTCAGGAATATCATTAAGAGGGAGACTGTTTGATGAAGGCCAATATTATAATTTTGATATTGTCTGATACTTTTGGGCTAAATTGGAAGAGACATTAAACTTTTTATAGTTTTCATTATACTTAAATAAGAATCTAAAATGTTTTTTCAACATTAAAGAAATTAAAAAACATTTTTAACAAGCATTATAAATCAGAATAAGCCAAATACACTTGCAATGGTCTCAACTTAAGAATACTGGTCAAAAGACACACAAACATCAAAGAAAATTTTACTGATCTTTTCACTAGAAACAACTGAAGAAAAATTTTTATTTCTTAGTAATTCTTTTAAGTAAGGTTACCAAAATCATAAATTTATGGATAATAAATAATTTTTCATGTTTATTCACATTTATTTATTTATCTTTTTATGAATAGCACATTTATGATGTGTTTATACATTTCCAGAGTTGCAGCACCCTCAAGATTTCAAGTTATGAGTCACCACTGATTATGTTTGAAAATCATTCAGGTAACTGATTCTTAAAATCAAGTAAACTTACCTTTCTACCCAATCTTTGTAAACAGGAATATCCTTCGCATATAAAAGTTTGCTACTCGGAGAATCTTTTCCAAGTCTGTGGTCAGATGTGGAACAAGCATCCATAAATGTCTGTGCTACTACAGACAGACAAGAATCTACTATATTGGACTTGTGAATGTCAAACACAAAATTAGGATTTTTGATCAGATTCACCCAGAATCTGAGTGGAAGACTGAAATAGAAAGAAAAAAAAAAACCTTTGTTAAAACAAAAATATGTTTTTATATAAATATAATTAAAATAAGTTTACAGAGCATTTCAAAAACAGGTATTACATTTAAGTATTCAAAAATTTAAAATTAATTAAACAGTTATAACTATTATAATATATATTCATTTATAATTTCAGATTTTGCGAAATGTTTGATTTTTCCCAGAAGTTTACATTTTGTTTGGAGCACTATGGTCTACTGTTTTTTCTATATGAGGTCTAATGAGACCAGAACCAACTGCTGCAATTCTGAACAGTTACAAACATTCATGCCAACAGTGGCACCAAAAACTCTGATAACGAAGCCCTCCATAAGTAATTTAAAAAATATGACTTCATAAGTTTGGGTTTAGTTTTGTGCACTATGGTCTACTGTTTTGTTACACAAGGGCTAATGAGACAAAGACCAACTGTCTAAAGCCAATTCTGAACAACTACAAACATCCACTTTAGCAGTGATATTTGAACCCAATAACTCTGGTATTAAAGATTTTTGTAAGTAATTTGATGAGTAAAAATAACACAGTGTTAAGAAATGTAAAAAATGTATACTTTATGTTAAATATATATATATATATATATATATATATGTCATATCTGGATGGTTTGTCCTTGATTAAGCAATCGGAATACTAGTTTTCTTCCAGATTAATTCTTTATTCATCCTTGATATTCCAGGACATGAGCTCATATGATGTATGCTTACAAAGCACGGTCGTGTCAGACACGGTTGACGGCTGGGGAGAGAATATCTAATTTCCTAACATACTGCTCGATACCGAATATGAACCATTCTAATTGATGGCAGAATAGAGAATGTGAACTCTTTACCGAAAATATAAAATCTTACACTATTGGGTTTTGGGGGTGTTTTTGTGGCTGACCATTTAGAATTTGAGAGGGCGTGTTTTGGCCATTCTTGGACCTCTTCATTGGCCGTTGCACTTTTTCATTTTGTTTTTAGCCTAGCAGAACAGATAGCGAGGGAAGCTATCTTGTGGAGTGCAGGTGGCTGGCCCGGCCTGCAAGTAATGTGACTATAGTGTTATAGGGGATTGACTTGTTTGACTTAATGACTTCTGTAACGTCAAAGGGGGATTAAAATTGCGTCTTCATGGCCCACAGGTGGTTCACATCTGTGTGTCTGCTGGAGTTGTCTTGTTTGTTTCCCACACTTAGGGTTTTTTGGGGTTTTCCCTTATTACTTTTTGTTGTGGGAGGCTTATTCCTAGATCTGTTTTTCCTATATTACAATATTCCATATATATATATTATATATATATATATATATATATATATATGTGTGTGTGTGTGTATATATACATATATATCATAGTGCAGAGTTAAGGCGAATGGAAAACAGTCTTTCTTGATAATAATAAGTTTATTACATCATCGTTTCTTCTGAAAGCAAAACCGGGCCATTTTCATTGTTTGTGGCAGAGACACACGTAGAGTGTGTTCACAGTTCCATGTCTACGCGCTAACTGATCTTATCTGTTTGCAAGCTCATCAAATTGTTTCAAAATGCTTCTGCCTGACCGGATGATCCTAAAAGCTTATGCCGGCATGGGTCTTTTTCATTTATTTTATTATTATAAAAGAGTTCCCTTTTTAAAATCGCTTATAACTTATGTAATTTCCAACTACCCCTTTTTTAGACCTGTCACACACACACACACACACACACATATATATATATATATATCCATAAAGTAACACACATTTTATGTACATATATACAATGGAACCTCAATCAATCATTCCCACATTTTTCTCCTGTATTGATCATTCAATTCATTTGGTCCTAAACTTATTCCAATAGAAGCAATGCTAATTTTATTAGTCATCCTTCCTGGAATCATTGCTTTCCTGCATCTATTGTAAAAAAATGTTCAGTCCTGTCACTTTGTTATCCCAAAAGTCTTGTTTTTGTGGAATTTAGCAGATTTCTGGCTCATAAGGGGCTTTCTTAGACCACCAGAAGGTTAGTAGTTAATTGGATCTCAACAGTGTAGAATCAGTATACAGACCAGAAGCAAAATCATGAGAAAGACTGAGAAGGAAGACAAAAGCAACCCTTTAACAATACCAACATTTTAAATTAAAACAACTTATCTACTCATATAATGACACTGGTAGATTAACTACAGGGTAGAAGCAATATAATGCTTATTCTTTGCAGTCAGGTGCTCACCTTGTACAAAGCAGAATTTGTAAATATATTTTGTAATTAGTATTACAAAATATTATTTTAATGTTATATATTCTAAATATAATTACATTTTATAAAATGTTAAATGCTTCCAACTGTGTTGTAAATAATTTATTCATAGACAGACATTTTACTGAATTTCTACATCCATTTCCTGTATTCATCATCATTTTTCAATTTTTGTCTCCTTGAAAAATCTAAGGTTCTACTGCATACATATACATTCATAACACATTTTATATATATTTAAATAAATATGTAACATGGTGAATTTTACTCTTACCATTACACCAAAAGATAACCCCTATTGTTTTGAATTGAATGAGCTTACTGGGCAATGAGAATAACTAAATTAAAAATCCCTCCATTAAAACAACAGCAAAGTCTGTGGTGGAACTTATTAGATATTAAAAAAGATCTACAATGTCTCTACAAGATGAGAACTTGGCATCAAATGATGACAAAAACACTAATATTACAAATTTTGCCCAATAGTGGGCAATCATGCAGATTCTATCTTATGAGACCAACAGCTTAGTCAGGATTTTTGCCAGATAGCATTTACTCTAGAATCAATTTTGGGAGACTGGTAAAAAAAATTTAAGTTGGTGAACACTATTTCAATTACGATATTTTGTGGCTGGAAAATCAGGTATGAAAGAATGAAAAGGGGAAAAGGAGAATTTTAGATAGATATTTTGGGTGTAATAATTTTGATATGCTACATATATATACGTACACAATCACACAATACATACATAATCACTTAAATACATATAATTACTATTAAAAATAAATTTTAAAAATCAATAAAATTTTCAAACTTTATAGTTAAGGTATCCGTTTACGTTTGGAGAACTTTTTTCTTTAAACGTAGAAACTAGTTCATGTTTCTACATTTTTAGATTAATTTTTTATATTGTTATAGAGAATTGCACTTAAAAAATTTATTCCTGGAGAAGTTTTTATAAAATTTCTAATAAATGACGAAAATTAAGTAAAAAAAAAATTGGGTTTTTTCAAGAGGTCTAATTTTTTAATAAATTAAATTATTTCAATATTTTTTGATGCAACACATTTCTTATACACTGGACTAGTGAATCACCTAAAATCTTTGCTTAATTTACATTTGGTAAAAAATTTTTGTCCTTCAAAATCATACACATTGAATATTTAACGAATTTTTATTATCTTTATATCTAACTATGAGTGTAACATCATTAAAAATTATCCAAATTTAAAACTTTTAGGTCATTTACTAGTAAATACTATCAAAAGTATTCATAATAATTTTCAAAAAAATATTTTAAGATCTTTTTGAGAAATCACATTTCAAGTTTCAACATTTTATTAAAAATAATACCATTCTGAGAAAAACGCATTTGAAGTTTATGAAAGCAACTTTAACTATTAAAAAATTAAAATACATGTTTCAAATTCCCACACATTTTTGCTTCGAAACTTTCTAATTGCCAAGTTGCTGATTATTAAAAATACTAGAAAAATGTTTAAACTAATCTTCATGAAAATTTAAAAAGTTTTGTTCAAAAAATGCTCTTTAAAAGGCATTAAATTCACAACTTCCGGTTCCACAGTCACTACTTCCATTTTGTTTTGACAGCTGTCACTTATGTTTAAACACTGTCACTTTTCTTTAAAATGCCATAGAGACAATACAAAAACAGATTTAGAAACCTAAAAGTTGAAATTCTACAATAGGGAAATAAAAAATTATGATTTTTGGCAAAAAATGATATTTTTAACATAGACGGATACCTTAATATACTGAAGTAAGAGCATTGAAATTTATCTTTACCTATTTGACTTCCATGTATGCACCACCTCTGGATCTGTAATACCATGATTTAGTGCCTGATCATCTAAAAAGTCAAACATATACTTGATAGCTAATGGCAAGGCACTCCCTCGATGGGCTGTAGAGAAGATGGTCTCAAACAAATCATCTACAAATTTCTGTAGTGTACCCTACAGACAAAAGAATAGATCATATGAATAAACTAAACATTTACCACATACAAAACATACATTAGTTTCAAGAGTTTCCAGTTGAATGCAAAATACATTAATAACATAAAGTTAAGAGTCAGCTTGCAACTTTATGCTATTCTCTTTCAGCAAAAATGCAAATGAAATTTTTTCAAATACCTTTGTAGCTAGTAAACGTGTCAGATAGATTTCAGACACCATTTTGTTTCCCCTCTCTCCTTCTTTCTGCTCTGCATCATGATGTCGTACCTAAAATTAGAATGAAGAACAAATGAGTGAATATAGCTTAAATTACATATCTCTTTCATAATTTATGTATAATAATATATCATTACTTACAAGATGCCAGTACTTATAACCTCCTTCTGGATCGTGATTCATAGGGGATGTAGCTCTACTGAGAGGGGGACTAGTTTTT
Source organism: Pardosa pseudoannulata (assembly GCA_032207245.1). Taxonomy (NCBI): domain Eukaryota; kingdom Metazoa; phylum Arthropoda; class Arachnida; order Araneae; family Lycosidae; genus Pardosa; species Pardosa pseudoannulata. Next base: position 71,005,274 of record CM063497.1, on the reverse strand, counting down.
AATGAAAAATTCAATGTTTCTGAAAGATGAAATAGAATTATGTTACAGAAAACGCTTTGTTAATTAAATATAATAAAGCATTGTTTATATATTGTTTGTGGAACCAACATAAAATGATATATAAATGAAAAGACATAATACAAATTTTAAACACATTAAAGGTGAGGGATCTTGATGAAAGTATACTAGGTAAAACGGCGACTGCCCCGAATCATTTTTCATCTTAGAGAGGGCGATATTTTGTGTAATCATAAAAAAAAAATTAGGCTTAAAAAGTTTATTTAAACTCTTAATACTACAAGAAATATTAAAAAGAACTAAACACTAATTACAAAAAGTGTTTTAAAGTACATATTTATGAGAGGAATCTAGTATTTTTTTATGAGTGTGATAATATTGATAACACTCGCTACGGTGAAAAGTGCATTGCAAAACTCACATTTGAAGCAAGTTAACTTTCTTTTTTTGTGACAAATCATCTGCATATATATATTTATTTTAAGCATGGATTACACAGTTGTATTACTATGACTCTTTAAGGTACAGTCGAGATAAATCGTATTACTACGACTCCCGCCTTTAAGGTACAGTCAAGATGAATCATAGTACTACGACTCCCTTTAATGTGTTAATAAAGAAGTTATTGATTATTGCAAATTTAATTCAAACTTATGAAATATAATCTTATGCAAATAAAGTTTTTTTAGATAATAGTACTAGTGTTCCCAAATAATACACATATATCTGCGATGTCATACAAATGTTAAACAATATTTCGAAAGCTGCAGTTATGTTAAACATCAAATTTTGTACATCTGCCAATAATAACAGACATAATGCAAAATTAAAATTGTTTAAAAGAAAGCGTTTTAAAAAGTTTTTTGCATTGCTTATAACAGAAATATTTTACTATAAGAATAAAATTGAACATTAACTAGCTTTTATGAAACCCACTCTTTTATGTTTTTTCTTAATGTCAAGCAATGTCATAAATGCATAAATAAGAAGTTTGCAAATGGTGTTTTAGTGTATATACAGATAGTGCAGCATTTGGATTTTAATTCTGTTTTAAATGCCATGTTAGTACTATAAATTGATGGCACTATATTCTAGCAGCACAGTGTGTATTGAACGAAGCAGTAGTCTGTATAAAGATTTGAGAGAATATGCATTTGTCACATAAAGCAGTTCATTAGTTGAATAAAATTTTGTTCTTGTTTTATCTTTTAAGAAAACACTAGCTGCTTCGCACCCAGCCTTCGGTCTGGGTAATAAATGTTCCCATGTAAAGTTTTAGAACCATTATTATAGGTTTTCATATTCATAAAAATCTTAAACCTCGTTTGCAAGATTGTTCACGAATATGATAGTTTATTTATAATGGATAATCATAGTTATAACTATGTATATGATCTATGTTGCCCATAAACTGCTACGTTATGATGCCGAATTCCACAGCTTTCTCTATTAACTCAATAGTGTGTTATATTTGGCACAGATGGATTCCTATAAGTAGAAATGCATAGCATACAAACATTTAATTTAAAAAATAGTTATGTAGCCTGGTGTCCCATAGATTATCTCGAATATTGCGTTATTTTAGCGGTAGGTCAGCTGACATGTTCCCAACATTATCTACAAAACGTAAAGGGATCTAATGATGTTCGCTAAATTAAAAAGTAAATATTTTAGGAATGTATGAAGCTTTAAATTTAAAATTTTAATCAAAATTTGTATATTTTTACTTTTCAATTTTTAAACGTATTTTGTCATTTCACGATTGCTTGTAAAATCCCAGATTAGTAGGTTCGTCAGATGGCGACATTTATGAACGTTTACTAATTCTATTTTTAAATTCTTGGGATATATGAAAAGTATATTACTAAGAAAATGCGCAAAAAAGATGTATTGAAACAATATACTTACTGAAATAGAGCTGAAACAAAATGTTAAAAATAAGGAGAAAAGATCAAAGTACTACTTACCATATTTATGAGATTTTTCTAATTTATCTGTCATGATAGTTATGTTATACATAGATGATTGCTTTGGCACGAGAGTTAATAATGCACCATCAGGGACCTAAATAAACAAATAATCTATGACATTTCTGCAGTGATATAATACATACTGAGCTACTAAATAATATAACAATACACACAGGATTATATATACAGATAATGTTCAAAACTAAATTATAAATTTCAAATAGCTTAAAATCATAGTTTGACCATAAAAACATTAATCTTAAAGTACAATTTAGATGCATACAATATACAGCAAAACATACAAGTCAGCAAATATGCCATTTTACAATTGTTATATTTAAAGTATAAGTAATGAACTTATAAATAAAAAAAATATAAACCTTATAATGAGCTAAAGTATTCAATCTTTTCCATTCTCCTTCAGTTTTTGTTGTGGAATCTTCATCAGACAAAGTCAAACGGCCTGAATTTCCGGCTCTCCATTCTAACATATTGAAAAAGATAAAAATTATTTTCTTTACTTAAAGAGAAAACTTATTTTGTAATTTTTCATCCCTTAAATTTCATACAAATTATACAACAAAATATACAAATTAATAAAAAGAAAATGCCCTTTTTTAAAAAAAGGCTTTTTTAAACTGGTTTTGCATAGTCTAAAATGATTGTCAAATTAATGAGTTTCAAGTAGAAAAATTTATTTCATGGATAGATTATGAGAATTTTATAATAAAAGAAATTAGAGAATTCTTTCTTATTCAATTTTTACTATCCCATTATTTTGTATAAACAATTAATCAGTTTTTCACAGTTTTTTCAATTAGAGGAGCATTTATCAAACTAAGTCATTCAACAGAAAAAAATTGAAATATCAATTTATATATATATATATATATATATATATATATATATATATATATATATATATAAAGAGCATAAATTTACATTCTAATTTAAAAATTATTTTATGCATTTTATTAAAAATTCATCATAACTATAAACCTTTAATAATAGGTAAATAAAAATTATAAGTCTTTATATAGATTTTTGTTTTAAATTGGAACCTTTTTTTAAAAAAAGAAAAATTGAGAAAAATCACTTTAAAAGATTTCATTAAACATACATAATGACTTAAAATAAATACAACACAAAAAATGCTTTAAATGCTGTTCTATTCATTGAATCATCTCAAAGCTTTGCCAAAATATATTTCATTTATATATTTATATAAAAAAATAATATATTTTAAACAAAAAACTGAAAAATATATTTTTTTAAAAATCAGAGTACGTTATTGAATCCCCTTAAGCTGAGGATAAATCATACATCAAGTACATATTAAGATATTTTTAAGAACACTTACCTAAATCTAAGCCTTCTTTTAGAGGCCTCTGTGAAAATTGAGTGTTTCTGTAGATAGCGTCCAGCGCTTTTTCTTTTACTTGTGAAATTGTATCGCAATCCAAAACTTTTACTGGAGTTTCTATGTTCTCTCCATGTGGCTCCAGACCTTGTACATAGACTGTCTGAGAAGACATAGAAACATACACCGTCTGAAATAAAAAAATAATTATTAGGTTAGATTTAGAGTGGGGCGGCCCATAAGAGCATCAGCACCGCGACCCAAGGCCTATTGTACTGAAAAACCCCCATTTACTGGAACAAAAGAGTCCTTGCAATACGTTAAGATATAGTAACAATTAAGTCTCAGAGAGACCAATAGCTGAGATAAATCTAAGCAGTAATTTAACCGAGAAGTTGGTCAGCTCCTACGGCTCGATGAAGTGATAACCAAGAAATTCAAATCTCCTGGCAGAGTAGTAGTCACATTCACACAAAATGTGTGAGGAACTCTCCTCTGCCATATGGCACCCCTTACATACCGGCCTGGTATCATTAGGTTACTACAATTGCTATTACATTTATAGAAATAAAGAGACAATTTAAACAATTTTCAAAAAGGAAATCAACAAAATATATTTGATTTTGAACATTATGGTAAACTTTCTGCTTCATAAGAATTTATTTGCTATGGCTCTACTCTTATCAAAGCCTGATTACTGCACATGTCGAGTAGAGCACAGTCTAGGGCCCCCATATAAATTAAACTGATATCTAGAAGTAATCTACCAGACTACTACCAAAACTAAGATTTGGCAAATAGAATTTTAGCTGATGATTAAATGATAATTATAGCCTATTGGGGAAAACACTATGATAGTATAGCAGAAAATTTTCACAATGATATTTTTCAAACTTTATACAGTCTGTATCGGTTATATGGTCAGCTCAGCAGTTCAGAAAAATCAGACCATATAAGCGGTATGACAATATATGTGGAACAATACTATTCTGCATATACCGTACATTTTTAATCCATAACAGAAGAGCCTTATCCACATTCCCATAAGGTGACAAGCGCTGATGTTTTCTTTCTTCCTCATCGATTTCAACACTTGAGGACCAAAGTATAAAGTCAATTTATTTTTAGCATCGTTATGGTTTAAATATAAAAGCAAAGCATATGGGGTTACCTAACTTTTTTTAAAAAGAGATATGCTGATTACTAATATTTATGTTATACATCATTTTCATATACATCCCACTGTTTAGTCAGCATGTCCCAATAAAGCAGTTGAACACTTTTCCTTCAGACCTGATTTACAAGTATTAAGATTTTAAAGTGAAAATCTATATCTAAATAAAATATAGCATATCTTACTCAGTGATAGTATAGCTTTCTATTAATCAAGAAAAAATATTTAGAATTCTTTTAGTGGTTTCAGAGATTACCCCCTTCGTATCAACAAATTTTATCTCTTTATTAATATAAAAGTTTTAAGTGTTCTTACCATGCTTTTGTACTCAATAGATTGTCGAATAAGTTTTTCTTCAGATAGTGAGTACCGAGCCTCACTAGAGACAGCATCAACAGGACCTTTATCAACTTGTTGTTTAATTGCTCGATACAGCATGAATAATGGTTCACCAGCACACTCCTATAATTAAGAAAAAGTCATACATATATATATAGATAAAATGATAGATAGGCAGATATATATTATTATAAGTCTACTGATGTAATTTGTAAATATGTTTTATGATGTACAGTAACACCTGTTTAAGAAGTTCTCGCTTAACCGCTTGCCTGATTATCCCGAGTTATCTCAGGTTCTTATGTATTACAGTTAATTATTATCCCAAGAAAACTCAAGCGAAGCAGAATTTGTCAGTACGATTTGTTTTATCATGGTTTTACTCTGCCTGGAGGAAATGAAAAGGAATACAGAAAAACCTGTTTAAGAAGTTCTTGCTTAAGAAGTTTATATTTTCAGTACCCATTTTCCCCCCTATTCATAAAATGTTAAAAAAACCCATATCTAAAATTTCATTCCAAACTCTTTTCCGCTTAAAAAGTTTCTTTTCATTACTAAGTTTACTCACAGAACGTGTTTATAGCTGCCTCTCAATTATTGTTTTTTTTTTCTCCTCTCTGTTTGTAAAGGTCAATGTTTATGGCTGAAAACGATTGTTGTTATTTTTATTTAAAATGAGCCTGAAGAAGTTTTTAAAAGTGTAAGACAGCTGGACAGTTATCAATTAAAAAATTTCTGATAAAAAACGAAAACAAAAAACTCAAACCAATTTTTCTGTAAAATCGATTCCAGTGATGTTTAAAGCAAAATTTCTGAGCTGAATTAAAGATATTCTAAGGTAATTATGTTGTTTTCCTTTATTAGCTAATTCTTTAAGTATGCAAAAAAATGTAAATTTTTGAGAAAAAACAAACCTATTGTTTATATATTATTTTATAAAGAAAAAAATTTCTCCTCATTATCTATGATTATTATTATTTTTTTTAAATTAATTTTGTTTAAGAAGTTTTTTTCTTTCCATTCTCTTCTTAAGTTACACTCAGTTTCATAAACTTCTTAAGTTGGTTTTACCGTGTATATATTTATATTTATATACACATACATAAGCATATATAATGCTTATTGGCTGATTTCCCGTTTAAGAAGTTTCCCGCTTAACATGTTTTAATCAGTTACGCCCTTGGAAAACTTCTTAAGCAGGTTTCACTGTAGTAAATTTTGATAATAATGATGTTACAGAATATCAACAAACAATAAAAGTTTTTCAAGCTTACTGTGTAAAAAACAAATTTTGTATATTTAGCATTTCTGCAACATAGTGATAAAAAATAAATAAATAAATAAATAAAATTAAAAAAAAAAAAAACTTACCCTGAGGAACTTGAAGAGGAGGAATGTAAACCAGGCAGAAAGCATTTTCTCTGCAACCGACTCAGTTCTAAAAAAGTTTTATGGAATATTAATTACAGAGTGTTTTATGGAATATTATAAACTTAGAAACTATAGTAATAAATCAAGTTGTATTAAAAATTGCGAAATACCTTCGTAAAAGTAGCTTTGGATGACTTTTGCCTTCCATACATTTCTCGATAAGCTCTGCTAACAATGTCTTTAATATGCTATAATATAAAAAAATTTTATAAGTCAAACACAGAGTCAAAAGTTTAAATTTGAATGATGATTTGCTATGTAAGAAAAATTACAAGATGTATACGCTTTTTATTTTAATCTGAAATAAGCTAACCTATCTAATACTGTGGAAACAGTGAAATAACTATAAATAAATATTAAGTTTTAATACTTACTCTGTGCAGTATTCCATTTTTCCTTGCAATGTAACCATTATAAGGGAAGCAACATTAACTCTGAAGAAAAATAAATAAAAGTTATAAGCATGTATCAAGAGTGAGAATAAATAAGAAAAATCTAAGTATTTTTAATACAAGTCTTACTAATTAAAGAATTGTTTAGATAGCTGTTTAATAAATGAAAAGAAAATATTTTAATTTCTCTAAAAATTTGTGATGAAAGTCTGTTTTGATGAAACTTTGTGACAACACTTCAGATATTTATCTGTATCAGGCAACATAACAGTTTTCATGTAGAAACAAATTAATTTCATGTAGAAGATTAAAAATTGTAAGCTTAACACATCACACCAAAAGAAACTTTGTGCAACTGACCTGTCTCGCATTGAAAAATATCTGTTGGATTCTAGCGTCCGTATAAAAAGGAGAAGGAAAGTTTTGTTCATGATCAGCTGTCCAAATAAACGCAAGCCTTTCTCTATGTAGGGCTTCTTGATGGGATCAAGCTAAAAGAACAGGGAATGAATTTATAGTAATACATATAATATTATATACTGAAAAATATAAAAAACAGTTTTTAAAGTATAAGAACAACAAACAAAACACTGGGAGTTATGTGCCTTACCTGCATCTCTTGGAGAACAGAGTGTTCATCATTATTAGGTAATAAGACTTTCATAGCATAAGTTCTGTAGTCTAAGAATGGAATTCCACCTGTTGTAAGGTCACTTGTCAAGTCTGTCATTTCAGTTTGAAGTTCCGCAAATGCTAAAAGAAAAATAAGGTATTAAAATTTATATGCAACTAAAATTTCTTTTCAGAATTAAATATCTGAAATTTTCTTTTATTTTTGAAGTTCTTCATATACTGTATGAGATTTATAAGACTGAAGAATATTTATTAAAAATTTGCATTAAAAACCTAATTATATATATATATATATATATATAATACAGGAAAAAAACTACATTTAAAACACTATATAAAACATATATTTAAAAACTGAAAGCTGCAATTAAAAGAATTTTTAAATGTTTCCGTTTGAATATTATGACAAAGTTTTATTTATATATACACATTATGATACGTCAAAGCCTCAGTCTAGCATAAATTTGACTTCTTTTGGGAGTGCTATAACCATGATGAATTGAGAAGATTCAATTTTAATGAATTTGAGATTTACAGATAAAAAAGTATAAAACATGCATTAATAATGGGGCCTCTATGTTATGAAATCAATTTTATTACATATTTCAGCATATTTTATATTAATATTGATTCAATGATAGTGATTTTGACACCTCTAGTAAAATATCACAAGGCAGGGGGTCTCATTTGCCCCTCTTTAAGTTATGGCTAGTGCCTCCCAGGTTGGATACTGCTGACTTTTATTAAAGTTATCTAATAACATATTTACCAAAAAATCTTACCTTCTTTACATTCACTAGCTACTCTAAGCTCTAGAACATCCATTTGTTCTTGCATACTCTTCAGAACTCTACTACTTTCTGTGGATTTACGGCGATATGCAATTAGAATAATAATAACTATTATAACTAAGATACAAGCTCCTGTAATAACTCCAATAATGACCGGTTTAGTTAAAGTGCTATCTTGGTTTGAGGGTAATTCATAACTCAGGCGACCTATTGAGAATTTCAGATGATCACCAACTTCCACCTAAAATAGAATGTTATATGAGTAAATATAATTGAGCAATTCAGATTCAAATATTTCAGCACTATATAACATTATCTACTACACAATGCTAACTTAATATTTAAAATTAAGTATACAGATGATACATATATGTATGTAATGATACTTTTATCACTTTCAGTTCTGATTCTGTCTTCCTAGCAACTTTAGCAAATGTCATTGTTCTCAAAAGTTTCCCTGTGGATTCCTTCTGGCTTCATTAGTAACTAAAAATAGGTTTTGATGCTTAACCCTTTCGTGAGCCATTTATTTCTCACACATCATTTACGAACTTTCAAAACTAATTATATTCAATTGATCAAACGATAGATGACATCACAGAACTGAAGTGGAAATCGTCTTCCCATCACTATAATAGCAAGGCTGATATATTATAATGGGTTTTGCTCTTCCCACAGGTGTATTTTGTAAGATCATATGGTGAAGTAATCTTCCCACAGCTTTCGAAAGGGTTAACTACATCATCGGTGTGACCCATGTGACTTATAGGTATTTTCTGACTGGTTGGTACAAACAACTATTGAAGCAGAATGTACAATGTTTGCAAACATTTCAGTTCCTTTGTAAGAGTCAAGCATTAATAAACTGTCAGTTTGACCTAAAAATTCCATTGTCTTTATTTTTTTTGTCCTTCTCATCTACTCAGCAAGTTCCATGATTACAGGTCTGAAATATGAGCATGGAACTTCCCTTCGAGATCAGGCAAAAAGCTTTGTCATAAGCAGGATATATGGATCATCATAACAGGATGTATGGATCAATTATATTAAACTTCAGTTAAATTTTAATTAAATTAAACCTACGTTGTGTACTCTCAGAGTTATCACCCAGCTGAATTCTGTTATTTTCCTAGGAGAATTCCATTTCAAGTTTCGTTCATTTGGCTCCCAAAATTGGTTATGTTTGCACTTCCAGGACTTTGAGTTCAAAAAGCCAATTTTGTCAGTGATATATTCAAGACTAAAATTATGTGAATATTTTCTATGTGGTTTTATTCTTCTAATTCAATGGTGTTTTCATCAATTCAACAAAGAATTTCAACAGTCTTACTTTAACAGTTGAAAGTAACTTCAATAGTATGTTTTTGTGCTTCCATTAATTACAGTTACTATAGATTAAAATTTCAAGTAAAATTCAAGCAAGGAAGGACAAAATTTTATCAACTATTTGAACTTACAATTTATAAATTTAAACAATATAGTGAAATTGAAGTGTTAAAAACTGATATGTGATAAATAAGTTTGAAATTTAAAGTGTGAAATATTTTTCAATCATATCTAAAATCTTGCTAAAACTATTGTTATTCCTAAAAGTGTCATTAACAAGAGTGTAAGTTAGAAATTTAATATTTTATTTGATGTTATTTTAGTTTCAATTGAAACAAGTTTATTAGTTAGGGTTCAATTGCATATTAAATTTGAAGTTTCTGTTTTAGTTTTAGGTATTTAAAGTTATATGTGAAATGTGATTTTGATACAAAAAGTAAAATATTTAATTTGAAGTCTTTGTTTTGATTTGAAAATATTAAAAAGGTATATGTGATAAATGACTTTGAAACCAAAAGTAAAAAATTTAACAGTATAATATTTTTAAATTGTTACACAATTGTTCATTGTGGAATAGGTTTTTAGTTGCAAGACATGAGATAATAACTTCAATCAATTCCATGCTCATTACACAAAACCCTCCTGGGTCCCTGTCACATTTTTGAACATGTCATTACTACAGATTTTGTCCACAATAGAATTCTTTTTCTTTTGCCATGCTTTAACAAAGTATTAAACTTTATTAAAATTTTCTTTAATTTTAATTGGTGTTCCAAGTTCTGTAGATAAGTCAAAACTAATATTACAGATGGGCTTATAACAGAGAAACATCCATACCACAACTTGAGGGATTTTAGATGGATCAGGCTTTCCATTTGCATCTCTTGCAGGGGGTTGAGTTGTTGGAGGTCGACAAGTCAACTGTGATCGGGAAAGGGATGTGACATTGCAGTAACTTGTGCCAATACGAACAATGACATCAGTTTCCTGGGAGGCACGATCCAAATTCATTCCCTATATTTAAAGACAAGGAACAAACCTTTTAATTCTACTATAAAAAGGAGTTGGTATTAAAAGGATTAACAGAATGAAATAACAGGAAAAATAAATTATACAATATGATAAATAATTTTTAGCTAAGTGTTGACAACATTACTGTTGATACCCTTATCAATTATATTCTATTTATATACAGTATAGTAAATTAATAAATGCCAGGTTAAACTAATATACTGGCACCTTAGTTATTAATAAATATAGTACTAAACCCCTTATTATAAATTCGCATTTAGTAAACTTTACTCAAGCAAGCTCTATCGCTGACTAAAACCTACAGGGCTTAGATTTTTCAACACTCTCAGGTCAAAATAGTCTTCAGACAGGTTAAGGTTGACACTTAAAAAGCTCTCAACTAGGTTCCCAAGACAAGTTAAACCCTAGGATTAAAGTTTCAGGAAGTTAATATTTAACACTTTGCCTGCGAGCAATATATTTTTATGTTTTTTATAGTCTGTCACTGGAGCTTGGGTCATGTAAAAATACGCATTTAGTAAATTTGTAGTAGATACCTGCTAACCACAAATCTACTAAATGCATATAATTACATGTATGCGTAACATTATAGGCATGTTGTTTGTGTTCCTATGCAATGCTTTCCATTTTTTCTTTCTACAAGTTATGATTGTCGAGTTACTCAGTCTTTTGTTGTGTTATTTCATCTTCAATCGAATTCCTAGCTCCAGAATGTACAAGTTGTGTTTTGTCAATTTGAAGCTTGGTTTTTTATTGTTGAATACAAAATTGATAAAATGAGCCATTGTGACAAACATAGTGATGAAACAATATGCACTGACATATTATCGGACTTTAACTTTAAAAATCGTTTATTTTTGTGATTTCGTAACTTTTTGTTTTGTTTTTGGTTAAATAATCATACAGTATATATTAACATGTAAAATAAAAAAAGTTTCGTTCATAAAACAAAGTAGCTTTCAATTTACTGCAATTTTTCATAATAACTAAACTTTTGCACGATTCATGGAAAAAAGCCCAATGCACCCGTAAGTTGGCGGTGAACTACACCCACATGCCAAGTTTTATCCTCTCATGGCCAATAACAGCAAAGCCCAGATAAAAAGCATGAGTTAAATAACAGCACCTACTGGCAACTGTCTTGTGAACCTGTCAACAACAATGTTGTAAGTTTGCTAGAGTTCTCTAGGCATTAATGATTAATTGGCATGATTAACATTTGTCAAGATTAGATAAACACCATATAAGAGAATTTGCCTCCTCCTCTGTAACCAGCTACACATCTCAGAATGCATCAGAGAAGAAGAAAGGATGTCTATATATATATAAAACTTATGAGGATGGCTGCAAAAAAGTGATTTTCAAAATCTCTGATATCTTCAGGTTTTCCAATAGAATTCCAGGTAAAGTCGACAGAACTGTTGTCATTCTGTAATGTCTATCACCTCTCTAACTACCCCTGTTAATGCTCAGGGTCGAAACTAGGTCCTTTAGCACCCATGGCAAAAAAAAACTAGTGTTTGCCCCTACCGCCAAATATAATGAGAAAATATATAAACATATTTTTTATATTATATATTCAGAATGAGCTCAAAGTATTTTTTTAATTCTTAAAATGTTCCTACTGTATTATTTTTTATTTATTTTATTTTTTTTACTTTAATAATACTTAAATATATTTTTGAACACTTTGGGGATATCATTTTGCTGATAAACTGAATAGTTTATTTGAGAGAAATATTTTTTATTTAAACGTTGAATTTTCACAAAAACTGGCAAATTTATAAATTTAAATTTAGTTTTAATAATTTCAATAAATTCAAAATTTAAAGCGAATGTCCAGATTTATATTAAAGCATATTATTGGTGTTTGGTAAACATTTTGTAAGAATCTATAACAAGTTTAGTCTTTCGAAACATTTTAAAAAATTCATAAAAATAATTTTTAAAAATATTGGATTTTATAATTAAAAAAATTATTTTTCAAATTTTCCTAATTTCTACTTAGGGCAAATTATCCTCTTTCAGATCCCTTTTCTTTATGGTGTAGTGCCCCTAAGATGGATGCACCCGTGGCAAAGGCCACCTTTGCCACGCTCTAGTTACAGCCAAGGAACCCAAGAAATTTTATAATTTAATATGCAAGCAGAATATTTTAGGCAAAAAAAGAAACAAATGAAAATGCATACAGGCTATTAAAAAAATGCCATCTGAAAGAGTTAAATGCTTTTACAGCATTACAAACCATTTTAACTATTCCCTACTCAGTTGTTTAATGCAATAACTTTTTAAATAAATTAAGAATAATTAACAAAAGAAAAATGAGCTCAAAGTATTTTTTTAATTCTTAAAATGTTCCTACTGTATTATTTTTTATTTATTTTATTTTTTTTACTTTAATAATACTTAAATATATTTTTGAACACTTTGGGGATATCATTTTGCTGATAAACTGAATAGTTTATTTGAGAGAAATATTTTTTATTTAAACGTTGAATTTTCACAAAAACTGGCAAATTTATAAATTTAAATTTAGTTTTAATAATTTCAATAAATTCAAAATTTAAAGCGAATGTCCAGATTTATATTAAAGCATATTATTGGTGTTTGGTAAACATTTTGTAAGAATCTATAACAAGTTTAGTCTTTCGAAACATTTTAAAAAATTCATAAAAATAATTTTTAAAAATATTGGATTTTATAATTAAAAAAATTATTTTTCAAATTTTCCTAATTTCTACTTAGGGCAAATTATCCTCTTTCAGATCCCTTTTCTTTATGGTGTAGTGCCCCTAAGATGGATGCACCCGTGGCAAAGGCCACCTTTGCCACGCTCTAGTTACAGCCAAGGAACCCAAGAAATTTTATAATTTAATATGCAAGCAGAATATTTTAGGCAAAAAAAGAAACAAATGAAAATGCATACAGGCTATTAAAAAAATGCCATCTGAAAGAGTTAAATGCTTTTACAGCATTACAAACCATTTTAACTATTCCCTACTCAGTTGTTTAATGCAATAATTTTTTAAATAAATTAAGAATAATTAACAAAAGAAAAATTTGCTATTCAATAAATAAATCACAAAATAGGGTAAATTTATCCACACATTGAATATAGGACCAGAAAAACACAATTATGGGCACTATTCATTGAATGAATTGGTTTGCAAAATCTCGGGATATTGTATAAATATCATAATAATACCCTGTTTCCCAGGTCTTTGGCCAGCCTGCTTTTGAATTTTTATGATTCAATCTCATCAACAATTTCATTATTTATCAATTACAGTAGAACATCGGTATAACAACCCCCTGTGGGACCAACATCATATGCTCGTTGTAACGAATTGAAAAAATAATTAAAAAATTGAGCAAAGAAATGATGCAACAGTACATACCTAGAGAACACTTCTAATTATTTGTATTTCCACTACTGAATTTTTGAAAAAAAGTCTCTGACACCTGTTTCAAGTTCATTTGGGAATTTTTCATTATCACCGATTTCATATCAGTTAGATTTTAAAGGAAATCTTCAGAATTAAATTGTCCTTCAAAATATTGACGCAAGGCACTGATTGCATTGAATGCTTCTTTTTCATAAGCTTGGATGATTTCTTCTCCATCGTTGGAGTCGCAGATTTCTTCATTTCTGATAATACGCGCAATAAAATCGTCCTCATTCAAACTTTTTTGTATCACTGTAAAGTTTCATCTACCGCTCATGAGTTCTGCGGACTAAAATTGGCGGTCAATCTAACGAAAAGTAATACTCGGGAGGTAGTTCTAATGATTCAAAATTAACATTATTCCTATGGTAAAATAATTGGGACTTTTTAAGATGGTTGTTCTAACGAAGGGGTTGTTGTATCGTGCGGTCGTTAAAAAGAGGTTCTACTGTATTTTAAATTTAATATGTAATACAGCCATTATTTATAATTAAGATAAATAAAATTGTAACATTTTATAGATATATTAATTTATAAATATTTACAAATTATTTTCTGATATTAATAATCTGCACAGAAATAACAAGAAAAATGAAAAATTAAATTGATAAATTTTTCCCCACTTACATTTATTGTTAAGTAGTCACTCTTATAGTATTTAATTCCATCTTTTTCACTAAAAGGATAATATATAGGATCTGGATACATCATAAATTTAGAATATTTCATTTGGCTACTCAGGTTCTGAACTTGTTGTACATGATCCATTTTGAATCCATACTCTAACTCTATTGGATGGGCTTCCATATCATCGCTTGAGAAATCCAGTTTTTCTGCAGGAACTCTTGGGCTTTTGCACTTCATTTCAGTGGGAGATTCTACAATACAGCTCTATAGAAAAGATTAAAAATAATTAACTTACTTAATGATGATTTAATTCATTTATCACTTGGAAATAAATATAAAACTAAACTTTTTGTTTCTTTAACAGTTTCATATTACTGAACTCTTTTTGATTACTATTAAGGTATCCGTCTACATTGAAAACATAATTTTTTGCCATTTTTTTTTTTTTTAATTTCTCTATAGTAAAATTTCAACTTTTAGGCTTCTAAATCTGTTTTTGTTTTGTCTAAGACATTTTAAAGAAAAGTTACAGCTGTTTAAACATTAGTGACAGCAGTCAAAACAAAACGGAAGTAGCGACTTTGGAACCGGAAGTTGTGAATTTTTTGGACAAAATTTTTTTAATTTTCATGAAGATTAGTTTAAACATTTTTCTAGTATTTTTAATAATTAGCAACTTGGCAATTAAAAAGTTTAAAAGCAAGAAAGTGTGGGGAATTTTAAACATGTATTTTAATTTGTTAACAGTTACAGTTGCTTTCATACACTTCAAATGCGTTTTTCTCAGAACGGTATTTTTAATAAAATGTTGAAACTTGAAATGTGATTTCTCAAAAAGTTCTTAAAATATTTTGTTGAAAATTATTATGAATGCTTTTGATAGTATTTAGTAGCAAATGACCTAAAAGCTTTAAATTCGGATAATTTTTAATAATGTTACGCTCATAGTTAGATGTAAAGGTAATGAAAATTAGTTAAAAATTCAATGTATGTAAATTTGAAGGACCAAAATTTTTTACCAAACATAAATTAAGCAAAGATTTTATGTGATTCACTGGTCCAGGGTATAAGAAATGTGTTGCATCAAAAAATATTGAAATAATTTAATTTATTAAAAAATTACACCTTTTAAATCCAATTTTTTTACTAAATTTTCTTCATTTACTAAAAATTTTATAAAAACTTCACCAGGAATAAATTTTTTGAGTGCAATTCTCTATGATAATATAAAAAATAAATATAAAAATATAAAAACATGAACTAGTTTCTATGTTAAAAGAAAAAAGTTATATGGATACCTTAAATTGATTTTGAGAATTTACTTATACACTAAACTAAACAAAACTCACAGAAAGGTCTAAATTAAACTTACACTATTGTATTCTTGATTATCCACTATTGTATACATGTATGGGAACTGTACAGCATTCAGATTGTTTCCTCTGACACTAATTGAAATTCCTCCACTGCAAAAAGTAAATGGCATATATAATACGTGTTATGGATAGTAAATTACAAGTAGATGAAAAATGTAGAAAATCTATTGGAATCAATTAAAAATAAAGTTACAGGAAATGAGAGAAAATATAAAACACAAAAAGTTTCAGTTTCCCACATTTTTATTGGGTTAGCAATTAAATTCAATAACACAATTCTTTTCACATTTTGAAAAATAGAAAGCATCTATGGTTACAGTCAAGATTTTTTTTTAATTTCTAGACATTACAAAAAATAGCTAATTAAACAATGATTATAAGCAAAATTGTGATAATGAGTAAAATTTATAAAGTACTTAATAGTAATATTTCTAAAAAATTTATTGTACAAGTATTAAAAGAAGAAATCAAACTTAATATACAATAAATATACAATAGACCCATAACTAGGTCTTTTAGTGCCCGTGGCAAAGAAACTGGTCTGCGCCCCTACTACCATGCATAATATGTAAACAGTTATTTTGTTTATATCATATTCAGAATGAACTTAAATATTTTGTTAATTCTTAAAGTGTTACTCGTATATTAATTTTTAATTTTTCTTCTATTTTTACATTATTAAAATTTAAAGATCTTTTTGAACACTCTGAGGGTATTTTTCTGCTGATAAACTTAAAAGTTTATTTAAGGGGAATATTTTTTATTTGCACATTGAATTTTCATAAAAAAAATTGTTGAATTTTTAAATAAAAATTTAGTTTTAATAACTGATAAATTCAAAATTTAAAACTGGTACTCAAAGGGTATTAAGGCATATTAGGAATTTTAAGTAAACAAGTTTAGTCTCTAAGACCATTTAAATAAACGAAAAATATATAAAGCTGATTGGTCGCTCAAAATATGGTTGGCAAAGAAATGATGGAAGACAAGAACATCAGTGGATATAGAGGAGAATTTGGAAATTGTTGAAGAAATTGCTAAGAAAGTGCCTTCCACCTCCCCCAAAAACTCTACATTTAGCCTTCCAAAATAAAAGTAGCAAAAGTTCTAAAAACTTTGTATCCAAAGTTTTTGCCATTACAGTAGTACGAACACATTCTACAACAAATCGCATGGCATACTTTCAAAGCAAAAACTACCAAAAATTTACGTTTTTTCACATATATTCATAAAGCATGCAAAAAGAACATTTTAGGACATTTTTCTTCCAAATTTTAAGGACAATTAGATTCGATGGTAATATAGTCATAAACTGAGTACAATAAAAACTAAGTTTAAGAAAAAATAAGATTTTATTAATTTCAAATGAGTGGATAGTATTGTCAGGGACATCATAGTAAGGATAGCAGCTAGTTTTCATTTTTTTTTTTAATTTTCCGAGCAAAAAGTCAGTGTACCTAAAGGTTGCATATTTGTATCCTATTACCAACAGGTAATAAGTTATTCTCATTTTTCAAACAAAGTCAAAAAATTTTTAAACTTATTATTTTTCACTATGGTAACTGTACATTTAATAAGTTTAAAAGAAAAAATCTTAAGTCCTGAGAGACTTAAGATTTTTATAGAGAGAGCTTATAATAATATGATATTCTTTAAAACGAAAAACTAATGCATTTTACGCTAGCAGCGTATCAAAAATTGTAATGGCTTCGGTGAAAATAAACCTGATTTTTAAAACTATTCTGTTTCTTAAACACGAAAAACCACAAGCCGCTTTCTTATTCCATTCAATTTTTATTCATAAAACAACTCATACTAATAAAAGCTCGTTCCTCCAAAACAGCTACATAAAAAGTTACAGTTACAGTTACAATGAATATGACATATAAGACTAAGTCCCATAAGTTCCATCCATGGCTGGGTCACTTACTACGAGAGACAGACCTCTAGATAAAAGAAAACAATCCAACTGGGGGTATTAGGCCTACTGAATTCTACAGAAGGTTAAAATAGATTACCTTGGAATTCCCTTGGGAATGCCTCTTTGTCCAGTTGAACCAGATTCAACAAAAGTTATAGTCGGATCTTCAACATATAGGAACTTGTAATCTTCAAACACTCTTAAACCATTATCAAATTGAATTCTCACAGTCTGAGTAGTTGTTTCTTTTGAAGCAGAAGTGATGCATACAGCACGATTCGAGTCTCGGCTAAACAAATAAATATAACATTTAGGAACAGTAGTAGTAGTTTTTCTATAATTAACAAGAAGATTACTAATTTAAAAAAGCTAAAAGCTTAGAATATACTTGAAAAGGAATAAATAGAATTTGATTACCAAGATTACATACATACATACATATATATATATATATATATTTGGAAAAATAATTCACTTAAAATCTCCAAATCAAAATTTTTAACATACCTTGTGACATTACAGGGTAAAGCTCCAACATAGGCTACTGCTCTACTTCCAGCATCCATATGCAGACCCCATATTTCCAAGATTGTTCCACCAGATTTAGGACCTTTGCCAGGTTTTATTGAGGTAATCCTTGGATTCTGTGTTAAAGATAAGCAGAAAAAATCAGATTTAAATATATCTTAAATATTATTCACATGTAAAAGAGTCATTTTTTAAATTCTTAGAATCTCAAATACTACATAGTTTTTTAAATCCCCTTATGCTACCTAATCTAATTATTTTTCATAGCACAAGATCATAAATCTACTTATATTACATCTGTAAATAACTTTCAACAATTGCATAATGATAGAGCACAATTTTTGACATTATAATTTACAGTCATTTGTGATGGCTGATATGTAATTTACTCACAATTTTTTTTCAATATTTTATTACAAATAAGTCAAGAACAGCTAATTATACTATATTATTACTTTCTTAGTATAGTACTACTGTAGTATTACTACTATAGTACTTTAACATTTTCAGGATGCATGATATATTAACCCCTTGCATTGCACTGAAATTCGAAACAAACCAAGCCTAACTTATGCACTTGAATGGTAGCGAAAAGTGCCAAAAGGCAGAACCCGAGTGTAGAACTTTAAATACAATATCTTACGACTAAGTGAAAGATAGCTGCACTGGTATTTTCTTCTTCACTACTGTCCCACATAATTGGATTTCTTGTATGATTCATCACTGACATAATGGCATTGTAGTCACTAGAAATTTCATCTTTGCTTATGACCATCGATCTTCAATATCCATCAATCGATTGATTGCTTGAGACATTGGAAGCCTTTCCACGTGAACTACTTGCTTTTTTTAATAATTTTGCTTCTTTTTTTATACATTTAAAGAGTTTAACAAAATTAAAAATGATCAAGACTATTAATTTTTATGAAGACTGTACAAAATGTGTGCACCTCATGTAATATGTTAGTAAGAACTGAAGAACAACTAAAGCTTTCATGGTGACGATACATGTATATGTTTAATTTTCAAATGCTATCTGGACTACAATAATGTATCCTAAGTAGCAAGTAAACTAGGAAACAAGATATAAAATACAATTCATACAAAAAAGAGAAAAGCAGAGTTAATAGCCCATTCAGACGTTCTTGTTTGGATGAAATTAATACCACATGGCTTCTGCTATTCATGTCTAGCCCAAAATGTTGATTATGAGCATGACTCGTGATATTCAAGTTTGGGCTAAAATTTTCTTCACAAGTCAGACAAATGAAATTAGTATGAGGGGTTAAGTATCTAAGAAATGGAAAATCGCAAGGAATACCATGCAATGCTTTATTCATTAGATTAAAATCTTATTTCCCTAAATGATAACAAAATGGTAAGGTGCTGCTCTTAGGCTCTGGAGTTTCCAGGTTCGAATCCCATGCTGACATGGATGTACATAGCCATTTGGGAATTGGCTTTAAGCAGTAGGTCAGTCGTCTCATTACTCAACATTTTAATTAAACTCATAGGCAAGACCCCAATTCTTCAAATTACATTACAGTTTTCAAGACTGTCCAAAGACTTCAAAATTTTTCACAAAACTTAAATCAAATTAAACAAAATCCTCAATGTAAATAAATCACTGCAAACAACATGACATTATTAATTTAGACAGAAAATTTTTTAAACTTTCTTCACTTACAACAAAAGAATAATGTTCACGAGAGGTGGCAGTATAATCATTCAGAACTCTAACTTCTATTAAACCAGTTATGGGGCCAGCAACCAGACCGGTGGTAAGATTTGGAGGTTTCTCCACGTGACAAATAATCCTATAAGATTTCAAAGAATTAGTAATGAAACAAACCATGTGCATATTTATATAATAAACTAATAGATAATTTTTAAACTAATTCAATGCAAAATATATAATAATTCCAGTTGTTTAATAATGTGATATTTTTTTCTTTTTTTCTACAACCTCCTCGAAGCATTTGAAAGCTATGATTAGAAAAACAAATTTTATAATATTGGAAAAGTATCCTGAATTTTTATAAAACTTTGATTTCAGTCTAGAGCAGTATATATGAACTGAAAATTCACCCTAGCTATTAAAAAGTACAATTTTTTAATGTGGACCATTACTTTTTTATTTATTTGATTTTAGAAGTGTAAAATAAAGATACCGTACTTTCGCATGTATAATCTGCACATTATCTGTGTTTAAAAAGCAAATTTCTTCAGTTGCAGACTATCTGTAGTTTTTCATTGCTCAAATCATCAAAATCGGAAGAAGGGGGGTGGGGAAGCATGTTGCACGAACAGCCGATGATCAAATATAAACAGACTCACGAGATGTCAGGAAAACATCATATTATATTGGTAATAAACCATGAAAAAAAAATACAACCCATAAAGCAGAACAAATTAGTAGTAGCAATTAGCACAATCTTAAATTGTGTCCTGGAGTATGCAAAATATTGATGGTCACTATTTACAGCTCTGATTGACAACGAGTGGATGGGTTCAAGATCAAAGGTCGAGGGTCGAAGGTCATTTCATCGCAACAGTGTTTTGTTTTCAAAGTTTTGATTTGCAGTAATATTGGTCATTCATTATGTCTTTAAAACATCGCAGTTTTACTGCTGATTTCAAGCTGAAAGCAATTCAGAAGGTCGACGAGAAAGCAGTAAGAAATTGGCACAAGCAACAGGAAACATTGAAAATATGTGAAGAAGAGATCTAATCGTCGTGGAAAAATACAACAGCCTGCGTTAGAAGACGATTTACATAGCTGGGTTCTCGAACAGAGAAATGTAGACCACTCTGTTTCTTTCGTTAAAATTCGTCTCCAAGGCTATGACAGAAAAATGATTTCAAATTTTTAAGGTGGAATCAATTGAGTCTAATCCAGACTTTTAGGCACTCTACTTAGGTTTTTATTCTCAAAATGATTTAATATTATCATACTAAAATACATATTTTTTTCATGTATAGTCCATGGATTATCTAGTGGTGAGGACTATCTGATGATTTTTGAAATTTTTTAAGTAAAAAATCGTGCCCGCAGACTATACGATGGTGCAGACTATACGTGCGAAATTACAGTATTTAATATGTTATTAAATACATTTATTTTACACTTTGTAGATCCCAGAAATTTTTCAAAAAGCAAAACAAATTATTACATAATATTAATAAATATAATAGATGGGCATTCCATATAAAAATATGAATTCAAAAAATTCACAACTAATCAGGAAATCAATATAGGCAAACCAGGATATAAAGCTACCTTGATAAATGACCAATCCTGTTAAAGGACCATGTATCTATGGGGAACAAATCTTCCATATAGGACTTAGAATGTTACACTCTGTTAAAATGCCATCTCATTTTAATGTCAAGTATGGAATAGCAAATGTGAATTTTCTATATTTTTTAAGCGATTCCTCACTTTTTGTCTTATGCATTTAATTATATACAAAGATGTGTCAAATTAAGTCTACCTTAATAGCAGTTCAATGTGCAGGAATAGTAGTCCACAATAATATAATATTTTTTAAAATAATCCTAAATGTGCAATTATTTGAATGAGGATAATTAATTGGCATACAAACAAACCATTTCTAGAGCTTGGTTCGAAAACAAATAAAACCCTTGTGTTTAAGTATTACAGTATTTTAAATATCTATATACACAAATACTCTTTATATCCTGTTTTGGAATTTTCTATAAAAAATAGAATTGTCTACAAACATTTTTTAAAAGGAACAGATTAAAGAACAATTATTATGTATTTTAAAATAAACAGCAAATGAATTAGCTACTTACTGAGTCGTTTTGATGTAAAGTTCTTCATGAGGAACACATTCTGCTATGACTTTTCGATCCTCGTGAATAACTCTAACACCACCAGCAATATCATTGAACACTCGTCCTAAATTAATACCTGTGATGGTAATGTTCGTTCCACCTTCCCATGGACCAGACTTGGGATAAAACTGAAATTAAGGGGGAAAAAAGATAAAACATGATAGAAATGAATTTATGTACTTCATGAAAATCAGAAGTATTAAAAGGGTATATTTTTAAAATTTAATCATTATGATGTTAATCAATTTGTTCAATTAGGATCAAAGTCTCATGTTTTTCTGAAACATATGACGAAAAAAACATAAGACTTTGATCCTAATAAGTTTGTTGCCTCTAGATACTATGTCTCATAGGTGGCCAATATCAACTACAAGAAATTGCAAGGCCTCCAGAAGTCACTCAGAAATCTGTGAACAAATAAAACTATAGGGATGAATTCAGAGCCACACTAAACCATACTAGAATATAGTTAAAAGCCTACAGAAGTCACTGAGAAATCTGTGAACAAGACAAACTATAGTGATGAATTCAGAGCCACACTAAAATATAGTTAAAAGCTTCCAGAAGTCACTCAGAAATCTGTGAACAAGACAAACTATTGTGATGAATTCAGAGCCACACTAAAATATAGTTAAAAGCCTCCAGAAGTCACTCAGAAATCTGTGAACAAGACAAACTATAGTGATGAATTCAGAGCCACACTAAACCACACTAAAATATAGTTAAAAGCCTCCAGAAGTCGCTGAGAAATCTGTGAACAATACAAACTATAGTGATGAATTCAGAACTACACTAAACCACACTAAAATATAGTAAAAATTCAATATGATTTTTCACAAATAGAATTTTACTTCGAATTATTTTTAAGGATTAGTTTAAGTTCTCATGAGCAAATTTCAAAGATATGTCGAAACTATGCAAGGGCAAATAAATAAAAGTCATTTTTTTAATTCTTTTTACTTTGTAATTTTTAGATGTACTATGAACAAAAGAGTTATTCCAAGGTACAAAAATCTGGCACACCTGTGCAATTATAAGCAAAAAGAATACATAATGAATGTTACTTACAGATATTATTAGAGGATTAGGACATGTTTGTTTCCGATCCAGCCATAATGTGGGAAGTCTATTACAATGTTCATAAACCTGGCAAGATTTATCAGTCTCTTGACACCAACCACAGTTATACTTTTCTGGTAATTCTAAGCAGATACCACAACTCTGAGCCATTCCAGAACATCGATAAATGAGCACTGAAATAGAAAGAAGAAACAGTTATATAATATATGCATTTCAAATGTTGTTAATACAGGGGACTCGGCTTAATGTGATCGCGGTTAATGTTATCAATTGCTTATTGTTATCAAAACCCCTTGGTCCCGACTTTTTCTATTCGTTTGTATGTTAAAATTATCACTTTATGTGATCGTTACACTGGTTAATGTTATCAGTTTCTGAACCTCATTTTAATTGGCAAAGGAAAATTCACGATGTATTCAGAAGAAACCCATTATTTTCTTTCCCTTCACTATTGTTTGAAATTCCAAGAATTCTCACTCTTTCACCTAGGGAAATAGAGAATGATCAATAGAGTGGGAAATTACCCGTTCCTGGAATTTTTCAGAAATACACACACCCTGCTTGTGGTCAATGGTTGTCAGATAAGCAGAAGGCAACACATTCTTATTGGAACTGAGAAGAAGCATATTCACATTTTATGCCTTGCTTGCTTACATGCAGCTTGTCGATATGGAAGCCAGAAAGTGAAATGATTCAACATTAAAACAAAAGATCGAAATTTTAAATAGTTATGACAGGTTACCAAAAATGAGTCAGCGCAATGCTGCAGCACAGTTAAAGATTTCTCAGCCTCTGAATTGCATTGAAAGTGTTGAAACATGTAGTACAACACCACTCCGATGACTTTAAAAAATATTATGATTACGAACAATTTATCAATGAGCTTCTTAGAAAAAATTGTAGACAGTCAACAATGGATCAATTTTTTTTAATTATGTATACAATTCTTATGTTTTAAAGGATAATATACAGTACATAAATATAAGGTGAGTTTTTTTCATTTTATTTTGAAATTTAGTATGTGTGAATTAAAAAGAGGGGTAAATTTATCTAACTTTGCATATCGTTTATTGTTATCAAAATCATGGTGTCCTACACTGATCACATTACGCAGAGTCCACTGTATAACAATAACACTTTTGAAAATAGTTGAATGACCCAAATGTTTGGAAGGTGGGGGTGGGAATAATCAGTTAGCCCAAGGAGGTAAATTAGGTAAGTGGCTACCTACAGCCTTAAGATTCAATAGCAGCAAAACTACCTGAACTAGAGTGAAAAAATTCTTTAAATGAGTTTTAATTCTTGATTTATATATATATATATACACACACTATTTTTGGGTTTCAATAATTCTTTTATAGTTCTGCATTAAAAAAAAAAAAAAAAATGAAGTCTTAAAACTTGGAGAGATAACATTTTTAGATTTTGCCTATAGTTGTAAAAATGCTAGGGACCAGCTTCGATAATAGTGTAAATTTGAAAGTACCTAGTAATCAGAGAGTAAAAAGGAGGTAAAATTAAAAAAATTTATGCTTTCTCAGTAATATAATGACTGAAGTTATTACTAATGGTATGTTAACTCACATGTTTAATTTTTATGGTCTCCTCAGATTGAAATTTTCCTCTCAGGAAAGGCAGATGGCAACCTTATAAACAATCTATCAAATTTTCAAATACTTTCTATTATTTAAACTTTTGATCTTTGGAATGACATTTTAAATTTTCAAGCCTTGCACATAAATTTACTTTTTTGGCAGCTACATCAACTATTACTACTAAAGTTATAACAAATAGCTTTATCTATTATACAGGGTATCTGCCAAAATAAAATTTTTCAAATCCATGACTTTTCATGACTTTCCCTGATTTAGCAGATCATTTTCCATGACTTTAAAAAGCTTTCGATAAAGTATATATGAATAAAACTTCTGATGTACATACAAATAAAATATATGCTTTTAGAGAAATTACAGGAATTTTATCATAAAAAAACTATAAACTTACTTTATAAGTGTTAATAAACTCACATACATAAAAATAAATTGTTGTATCTACATACTTAAGTTTAATCATATAGTAATTTTTCAATCAAAATGTTTCCAATTTGAATTCAGGGTACTTTGGTATTATCCAGGTGACCATGAATAATAGCCAAATATAACCCTATAATGTTTATATACAATATCCCTAGAGATAAACTTATATTTTATGCAAAATTCTTAACTAATTTTTATTAAAAAATATTAATTATTATATTAATAAAATTTTAATCTACAATTTAAGAAAAAAACCAGAATAATATACATTTACCCACCCATTAAGCTTTCTTGCTTTGAGTTTCCTTGGTGAACAAATTTTACTTGGCAATATGGTCAATAGGATAATACATAAATACCAAACTCAGTAACTTCAGCCAAATGACAAGTAAAAATAGAATTAAACAATTCAATGCATTTTTTTTAATCGGTAGTTTAGCGGATCCATGACTTTCCATGACTTTTACTCATTTTACTTGAAAAATCAAGACTTCCCATGACAAAATTAATCCATTGTCTAAATCCATGATTTTCCATGACTTTCCAGGTGCGCGAAAACCATGTATTATAAAAATTAACTTTACAGTTCTATGTTTATATATGACACTAAATAAATTTCTTGTCATGACATTTATCTTAAATGGCAACCTATGTTGATTGAAATGGCAGCTAGTTTTGAAGCCATCATAGAAGTCAAATATATTTTAATTTCATATTTGTTTTGCTCTGCACAGTCCATAATTCAGATTTAAGGTTTTTGGAAATCCCGTGGGCATTAATGAGTTAAGAAAAAAGCAGAAAGACTTCACCTAAATGTCATAATAAAATGGCCACGTAGAAATACAGTAGAACAAAACTTAAATATTTAAATAATGTGAAATGGTACATTATCCACATAGCAATAGCAATAATAAAACTTACCATGAATATTTTCAGGATTGTCAAATGGTTTGTTCACATCCCAGATTACTGCAAATGCAGCAGTTATATTTGGAGCTTGGGTGGTATAAGCAAACTATAAGAGAAAATCGCAAATTAGTCTATGCATAACAAATTAAACAGAGTTAAAATTATGAACAATCATTAATATATTATGTTTAATAAACTAGTTATACTTTAAATACAGATTTAACCAGATTATGATTAAACTAACACAAAGAAATACTTACAAGCATTTCCTCACAATACATAACTTCCCCAATCAATTGTGCATTCACTTGTCTTACACGACCTTCTATATTAAACTGGCATAGAAACCTCATCCTAGCAATATGTTGCTGTAATAGAAAATACATTTTAGAATGCATGCCACAAAATATCAAAAATGCATAAAAGTTCAGTCATTGTAAATGCATATATCATTATAGCTTATATATTAATAACTGCTCTTTATAGGCTCATCTACATTGAATAACTGACAAAAATGAGTGGCATTATAAAACCATGTAACAAAATTTTTATTATTGCCTTTGTTTAAAACGACATAGTTTAAAACTTTCTTTTCTATACAGAGTAAAGGAAAATTAAACGTGTGTGTGTATAATGATTGTTTTTACCCACTACAAATGTAGATTGATATCCAATCTGGATAAAGTGCAGTTATTATGCCCTGAAAGAAAACATAATAATTTGGAAATAACGCTGTTTGAGATAAACATCTTTGCTGCTCTCAAACCAAAATGTTTTAACATTCTCTTATATAGTATTAGAATGGCAGAAGGGTGCTAGTGATCAGAGCTTATGAGCATATCATATGAGGGAGGTTTATAAGTGAAACTAAGATATGTAAATAAACCATATTAAGCTAATTGAGCTCAGAGAAATTAATTTGGTGTTCTCATTGTCAGGAATTTGCACCCACGACTCATGTGTGCCCTTCATGATATTGGAAATATTGCTCCATTGACCCCCTTCTACCCTGCGTTCCTTAGGGGAAATAAGCAGTTGGGTGGCAAAGTGGGACTGATAAGGTTTTTCAGAGGTGTTGCTTGTTTGTTTTTGCAGGCCTCGGAAAAGGAGGAAGTGTTTTTTTTAGAATGGCTCAAGTTTCCAGACTTTTCTTGCGATGGAGACATCTCTCGTTTCGATGTGAGAGAACACGACGATGATTGTATACTGGATATATGCTCAACCATATAATCTGGATAGAATAGGCCCAGAGACTCAGAAATATGTCATTTTGATTTTCTTTAATTTTTCGTCAATTTTGCTTTGTAAATGAATTTGTGTTGTCCATCTAAACTTTGGAAGATTTTATTTTGCCCATACATCCGAATGACGATCTAAGAACATACCTGCCCCTGTAAAGTAGGCAAGCAGGTCACACGCAGGCATAACACACCAGAACAGTATGTTATATTACAACATGGCCCCCCAGAGTGGGGTGGATGTTATACTCATCATTCCCAAAGATAACCACAATTAGAAGAGAGCCATGGTAGCTTAGTCAGAAGAAGCATTGATCTCATAACCAGAGGATTATGTGATTGAGACTTAAGTTGGCCAAAGAACCACCCTATTCAGTAATGGTGGGTGAGGCTCTTAAAATAGGTTTGGTTTAACAATGTCCTCCAAGTTCCATAATGATACCTCTGGAGGAGGCAAGTCCAGCCTGGTTCCCATTTCTAAATTACAAGTAACCACTTTGTTTTCCCTAGGTAGTAATGTCTCCCTATATGGTGCTGCCATAATAAAAGGGAAAAGAAAATCCATGGTGTTGTATGGGTGAATAATAACAGGCAAATGGCCCTGCACTGTTTTTTAAAAAATTGGAAGAGAAACGAGGACTTTTTGCCAAAAGGCTGTCATTTTAGGTATAGATTTGCCAGAAATTTATTTTAGAATATAATTATATCTCAGTTGGTTAGTTTGGTTAAAATATCTTTACATAGGTACAAATACAGAGATAAGTATTAGCAAACTACTCTAAAACCTTTTACAATAAACATTAAGTAAGTCCTATAAGAATATAATTTTTACCATGATAGATGGTTTTAAATATAATTTGCAGTTAACATAGTTACATGTTATTCACAATTATAGTGGTTGAAAAACCATTTATTTTTTCATACTAATACTTAAACTTACTTGAATATTGTCCACCTTCACAGAAATCCTTCGACTAACACCAGATGGAACCAGTATTTCAGTGGAACCTTCAGCAGTTTTGTTAATTCTTGGACAAAAACCAGGTCCTGATCGAATACTAGGACCAATGCTCTGCAAATGTATTACAATTTTAATTTTAGCTTGTAAAAAAATTATGAACTAAGCAATAATATATTTAAAAAATATATCATTTTAACAATTCCACACTGAAAAATACCTAAATTCACTGATACTTCAGTATGTAAAACTTTAAAAAGTCGTAAAATTTATATACATGAATGAATGTTTGTTTTTATACAAACATATATATAGTTTGGCATAAACTCATCATCAAATTCATAGCCATTCTTTGAATTTTTCAAAAACGTTGATGTTTAAATCTCTGTTTTCCACCATGTCAAGAGATAATAAATCAAAAATTTTAAAAATTAAATACCTCTAGTAGTTTTACGGAAATATACAAGTGGTTTTTAAATTGGGTCCAATATTATATAATTTTTAAAAAATATAAAGAAATACAATATAATTATATATATAATTAATATATATATAATTATATTATTTTTATGAAACACAGTTTTGGTTGGAGTCCACATTCTGTTATGGAGCAGAAACAAAACACACAACACACATTCATTTCTTTCCATTAGATCAATTATTTATTGAAAAATCTGTGCCATATGTAGCAACAAGAATGAAATATCAAACAATCTTAAACAAATAAAAACAACTGAAAGATAGATCTAAAACTGATTTTTAAAAAACAACTCCCATTTAACCAGAATATAAATTGAAACATAGAAAAGATACTCATTATTTCTCATAAAATCTTATAATCTGTCACATAAATTTGATGACAATTGAATAATTAAAGAAGATATAAATTATTTACATTTTTAAAATACTCCCAAATAGTCAAATACAATATATATATATATATATATATATATATATATATATATATATATATATATATATATATAGAGAGAAAAAGAAGAGAGAGATAGCTAAAAAAGTATCAAAGACAATAATTTCAACATAAAATCAAAACATATTGCAATCCAGTGGATTATCTAATTCTCAGTATAATCAGTAAAAAATTTCTGAAGATCAAAGATCCTATGCGAAACTTGAAACTACAATATGCACAGTTTGAAACATTTAAACAAAATAATCATATACAACAACTCAATTAATAAAATTAATGTAACTGCAACATACTGCTGAAAAATCCAGAAGATAATTAAAGAACAAAATGATTAGTTTACTGACAATTTTTTGAAAATGTGTATAAAAGTTATAACATTTATATTTCAACAGAAGAAGTATTCAAGAACTACAGATTCGCAATACAGGATATACATAATTCAATAAATCAAAAATTCTATAAGTATCCTATTTTGTACAAATTTCTGGAACTGCATCAAATCCAGTCTATGCTAGAAAAGAATTCAGTTATAGACTAAAAATATAATACATCAAAATCGCTGATTACTCACAGAAACACCAGTAACAAGCACGTCATTTCGACAATTTTCTCCAGTATCATGAGTACATCTATGACCAGTAACACACCAATCACATGGAAAATCACTTGAGACACACTGGGTACACCTGAATAAGAGCATTTAATAATTAGTGAAAATAACAGATTAGTCTCCACTATAAATTTATTTGAAAATCACAAAGAAAAAGCTAAAATATATATGAACTTAAAGGGTTGATGATACTTACGATGTATAAGTGCTACAATCATAAAATGTAAAATTTGTTGCTACAAAATCAGGCCCAACACTTTTTCTGACAGACAATTTAGAAGTAAAATGATCTGAAAAGATGAAGAATAATTAACATACAAATTAATGAAAATTTTAATATAAACAATTATATTTTTACAGTATTTAGCAGTTGTAAGAAAAAATTATCAGCAAACTTCAGATTAGGGGTGGTGGGATTGAATCCTACTGCTGACATGGATGTTTATAGCCATTTGGAATCTGCTTTAATTAGTATATCTGCTTTAATTAGTTTCATTAGCTCTTTTGTCACAACATAATAAAGCATAGCACTTACAACCAACCCAATTATGGGTGGATGTGCACAAGATCAATGCGAGTAGAATTCTGGTTTTTCATTTATCATACTTCATAATAACATTGCACGAAATACATTAATTATATATTTTACATAAGTCTTAACTGCTTTGCAAAATATTCATAAAAAAGAAAATGTAATTATTAAGAGAATTAAATACAGAATTACTATCTCAAATTTTTAAAACAAAAATTAAATATAAAAATACATTAATAAATTTATAAAAATTCACAAAGGCCATCAGACAGATTTAAATTTTGTATAAAATTAAGTTTACAGCAATTCTGTGAAATGATTTATCAACTACAAATGACATTTCATTTAAGAACTACATTGTAAAAGACTGAAAAAATTTTGCAATAATAAATTCAAACCAATTTAAATTTTTCATAAGAGCAGATTCTCAGAGAACCTCACATGTACATTACTATATTCGATCTAAACCAAAATGATTAAAGTCATATTCAGACTTACGTTCACCAGGTGGTATAGGTGGCAAAGAATCTGTATGGGGAGTCGGACAGTTTACTCCGTTTGATGAGCGTGTGGCATTTGATATGAGAGTCTTTCCGAAGGCAGTAAAAGCACAAAAAAATTCTCCACCCACAGTTGGGAGATTGTCAATAAAAAGGCTCAACTGAAAAGAGAGAGAAAAAAAAAGTTCACTTTGGCTGCATAGCATGGTTTGTAAATATCAAGTATTTTAAAATATCACAAATATATATTTTGATATTTTCAAGAGTCAACATACCTAAAATGTGTATTATATTTCTAAGCATGATATAAACTTAATTCATTGAACATAAAATATACATTTTACATTTGTATTAATAATATAATATTTTAAAACTTTTTCCATTTGAAATCAAAATTATAAAATTTAAAAAAAATGAAGATTAACCATTACAAAACAAAGTTTTCTAGAATTAATTGCTTTAGTTTTCATTCAAAACACAAAATATATGATTCAATCTCAAATGTCAACACAATTTTATTATTTAAATAACAAAAATTTGTATTACAAATTCATATTTGTAATATGATAATCATATTTTTTATTAAACTGATTGAAATACTTTATAAGTATCTACTTTTTAATTTCCTAATCAATTATTAGCAGCTTGGATTAAATGAACCTCAAAATGAAAATACTTTTTCTCGTGCAGCTGCAGATGCAGAAAATAATTGCTTGGCTAAATAATTAGTCCCTTTTTTTTAAATGTCTGCTCTAGATCAGAGGTTCAGCCAAAGATCTGCCATATCCATTAATGGTGGCTGGAGCACATGTTCTCAAACAATAGCTCAGGAGATGGTAGGTCAAGTTTGGGGGTCTTCTGCTAGATCCCTGGACCTCTGCTAGATCCCTAATTATGAGGACCCACTTTGAAGACCCCCTTTTGTTTAGAACTAATGATCAGAATCAGCTGATTTGAAGCCTCCTGTTTCGACTGGCTACAATAACGTGACGACAAAGTGTCTGGGATGGTGACAGTTCAGTTCAATAGGTGTTATGCCCTGATTGGTTGCTGGTAATGA
Source organism: Pardosa pseudoannulata (assembly GCA_032207245.1). NCBI lineage: Eukaryota > Metazoa > Arthropoda > Arachnida > Araneae > Lycosidae > Pardosa > Pardosa pseudoannulata. The sequence goes on along the minus strand of CM063497.1, from coordinate 70,973,195 downwards.
CCCCAGGGGATTACCGGGAGAAGTCTCAATCAGGATAGCCAACGAATGAGAATTCAGCTAAAAGAACTAGCTGTAACCTTAGCTGGAGTTCCCAGGTAACTGGAATCGTAACTGACCAAAAAAGAGTTAGCAGGACCTTAACTGACTCCCCAAGTATAAAAAGCCTAGAATTTTTTAGAGCCAGGGCTTTTCGACATTTTTTTTACATAGGTGCTTTGACCTCATGGAGGCTTTCGCATCTTTTCCCAGGTAACTGGATTTGTAACTGACAAAAAAAAAAAAAAAACGGTTGGCAGGACCGCAGCTGAGCCCCCCAGTATAAAAAGGTTCGAATTTTTCTGGGCTTTTCAACATTTTTTTTTTACATAGGTGCTTTGACCTCATGGAGGTTTTTGAATCTTTTGCCTGGAGCCAGCTATCTAGAGATCAAGTTCAGGAGATTCATAAAGTCTGTTCATATAGGGAGTGGCGTAGTCTCTGATACCGAACGGGGGATCAATTTGGTTCCCATTGCACCCTGGAAAAGCCTCCCCAATTGTGTGAGATTATTTAATCCCTTTTCTTTCGACTGTGATCATCGTGGTGATGTTATGCAGGCAACAATAATTTGCATTTTGACGTATTTTGGGAATCTCCTTGTATATAGCCGTATTTACACAAATAAAAGTGATTTCCAATTTTATCATGACTGTGATCCTTCTTCATGCTACCTCTTCACTCAAGAACATTAAAGTCGTCACACCATTTTGTTTCCTAGAGAGAAATGTTGGCCAACTATATGGTACTACCATAATAAAATGACCCACAAATATTTGCAGTTTGGTGAATGCTATAAAAAATAATAACAACAAAAATTCATTGATAATTTGAAAATATTAAAATTATTGTATATCATGATATACATCCCCAAACCCTGCTGCATAGACAATTTAAAGTTACAATTTCTTGGCTGTAACTATTCAATTATAATAGATGGATTTAGTACAAGATACTTACTATACGAGCTGTTGTCCGTTGTATTTGAGGTGGGTGAACGTCAGTTATGGTAGTGCACCGACCACTTTTATAAGATAACCAATATAAAGGATCTTGGGCAGCTTGAGCACAAGCACCTCTTAAGCTACATCTATTGAGAAAAAAAGGAAATATGTTAAACATTTGACTACCTATTAACTAATTTACACTTTGAAAATAAAGTCCAATAATTATACATTCATGTCAAATATAAGCATGTAGTATTCCTAGATCAGAAATAGGGAACCTTATTTTGCATGCCATTATGCGTCACATAACAGGTATATATTACATTATTTTTATTCACTTACATTCACCAAAAACAACATTTAAAATCTATCTTGAAGATATCAAAGGCAGATTCATATGCGCATGAGTTTCCTTATAAAATTCGGTATGACAGAAGGATAACTAGTGTCCCTCTGATCGCCAGGGTAGTCCCTGTAGGAGAGGCAGACTTTCTCTTCGAGAAGTACTGAGTGGGATAATTTATACAGGGAGAACCCAAACTATGCTGTATATTATGGTATTGATCAGGTATGGGCAAACTTTTTCAGTCTCAGGCCAAAAATTGAAAGAAAATAAGTTTGGATAAATTTTTTTTAAAAACAATATACAAGTATTACAGTTTAAATATGTTAATGAGATGAATGAAATTGTGATTTCATTTTTAAAAGTTCCTTATACTGAGGTTCGAAGTGAGATGTACTGATTTTAAAGAATGAGGCTCAAAGCTAATTTGTCAGTCTACTTCTGAAATTATTCTTTCTATGGCTCAAAAATTTGAAAACACTTGTTCAGATATAAGAAGCAAATATACCGCTGATCTTCTGGGCGAGATAGTAAATTTGGGATATAATATTTAAGCAAAATGGAAAAGGGGATGGATATATAATGTATAAATATATATTTCTTTTAATTTGCCTTGGACTGGCAACTTAAAATTCTATCTGCTGGGCAGATTTGGTCCACGGGCTGTAGTTTGCCCATCCTTGGAATAGATTGAGGTTTTGTTTCTTATATTTGAATATGAAGTTGGTATGCAACAAAACTGATGTTTCAAAATATGGGAGAATGACTTTTGGAGAATGAAAGTAGTGATGTCATCGCCTTTATAGATTCAGACGATTTGATTTTCTAAACATAAGTCTACACAAGCGACAAGATACGGTGCTTATATGCCATAAACAAAGAATTTTTTAATAAATGCCACTTAAAACCTATATATCAGAGCCGAGATTTTTCATATTATGACAAATGGACAAATAATTTTAAAAATTAAACATTTTTATGTAGATTATAAGGAGTTTAGAGATGGTTTTTAAAAGAAATATAACAAATAGCACACTGTAACCTGAAAATAATATCTTAATTTAACTGACACACTAATTAAAATGGTTCCCTGTCCCTTTCCTGGATATATGAACTGACATTTTAACCAGTCTGCTACTAGCTATTATACAATTAGGAAGTTTAAATGATGTTTATAATCATTCTCCTTTTAATAATTCTATACATATTTCTGAGGATTGTAGTATACTAAACATAGATTTGGCAGTATCAGGAGGCACTGCTTAAGGGACGAAATAAGCGGTTAAATTAATATAAAATTTGATCAATTCAGTAATTGAAAACTTTGAAAGAATGTTCCTATATTAATGTTATTAATTTATTGATGCATATGATTTATAATTTATCCCATGCCTCTACCCGAGTGCTTTTGTTATGCTTTGCAAGGCCGTAGCCAGAAATTATTTTCAGAGGGGGACAGACGGGAAAGACTTTTTGTAAATGATATTTGAGTAAAACTGCAGGTGGTTTTATGTATATGTATATACCTAATGAGTACCATAACACAATGTGGTTTTAAAATAACAAAATGATATAATGAACAAATTTAAAGGTTAGAATAAGTAATGCAGCACCTGCACAAAGCATTTGAAAGTAAAATAACATTAAAAACCATTTTTACATTTATCCATTTAAATTTGTCTCTCATTTAGCTATATACCAAAATCCAGTCTAAGGTCATAGGTTGAAGCTATTTTAGAATCTGTGTCAAATTATTCATTATGGAGCACCTCAAACAGGAAGACGATATACAATAGATTACGGGAAATGATCTTGAGATGAATGACCCTAGGGTATAGGGGTAGATAAAAGCCTGCGGTCCCGCAAGACATTTATGGCTGAAGCGGTATCTTTCTGGGAACATTGTTGCCTTTTCACAATTAGGCAGATGACACACCAACACAAGTGGTGAATTTTCTTTCCACGAAACGGTCTTTTAGAATTTTTGAATTTCGGGGAGGGACTGGTCCCCTAAATCCCCTCCCTTGCTACGGCCTTGACGCTTTGGTTTCAGTTTCTGGTGCTGAGGAACAACATTTCAAAGATTTGCACCATAGTGAGAAAATCTACTGTATGAACCTCAATATTTTATATGATTGAGTCCAAATTTTAAACTTAATAAGTCTCTATCCCTTCACACAAAAATGCTTATAGTTTATTTTATTACTTAAAGTACATTTTTAACGATTTTAAAATATATCTAGAATTATCCAATGATATTCAAGAATGTGAGATTTAAGAATAAACAGGATTATAAAATTTGTAATGAAGCATTGTCAACGATGTTAAAGACCCAGTACATGTTAAATTCCGGGAAAGTGTTATAGTATGAAGATTGGATAATGCTCTTTTACTAGGTACTTAGAATCATGGCCGTAGGCAAGGGAAGGGATTTAGGGAACAGGTGCCCCTCCGAAATTCTAAAAGACCATTTCGTGAGAAGAAAATGGACCATATGTGTGGTGTGTCATCTGCCTAGTAGGCTTAGAATAGTGACGTTGAGTTAAGGAGTAGACACAAATTGGATTCGACTTGTAAGAACAGATCGACTAGCTTTTTTTGCAACTCATCACAATATTGTTGCCCAGTTGGATGAAATTGTGAAGACTTCGAAAAGAACATATTTTATAATACGCAGGTAAAAATTTGAAACATTTTCATTTTCTTTCAAAATTATTCTTTTCCTTTAGTTATACTTCTGTTTTAAAAATTAGAATTTAATGCCATGTATAGTTTATATATTTTCAATGTTAATTTTACTACTAAATTCACTCTGTAGTTACTACATTACTCATTTAAAGCTATAAATTTGTTCATTACATCATTTTTTAATTACTTTGATCTTTTAAAATCCCATTGTATTATGATACTCATTATGAGTGTATATACATAAGAAAACCTGTAGTTTTATTGAAGTATCCTTCAGAAAAAACAATGTCCCCCTCCGAATATAATTTCTGGCTACAGCCCTGCTTAAAATGTACTCATAAGCACTAAAAACACATTTTAAAAGCTTGCTTTAAGTTTTAAAAGTTCCTTCAATATGGGAAAACTTTAATTAAATTTTAGCACTGCTAAATGTAATAAACATTGAAAAATTAAAATTAGTATGTTATAACTTACTTATTTTCCAATGAACACCAGCCACAGTAAGGATCATTGGCTCCTAAACAATCCATACATGATCGGAATACGTGGCATTCCTGTACTTTGACCATGGTCACCTAATTAAAAGAAGAACTTATTAAACTAGATGCTAATTTAAACATCATATAATTTAAACATTCAAATCTACATATCAAATTATTAAGAGTGAAAGAAATATCCGGAAATACCTCTTCCGGCAGTAAATTTATCTTTAAATGTGTGTTTTACATTTACATTTATTGGATGTTTATTCTAAGTTTTAAAAACGAGCACAATGGACAATTTAATACTTTATGTTAAAGTATTAAAGTAAAATAAGTAGTAACGTAAAAAATATTTTTTAAAGACTTTCTTTATTAAACAACTCTATTTGTATTTGCAACGTTCCCTGATATAGATAAAGAGAAATATTTATGTAACTGGTATTTGAGAATATTGCATAGTTAATATGTAATTTGCCAGCCGTGAATGAGATGTGAGCGCACCGATAGAAGATCTAAGTAGAAAATATTTTGCAAAGAATGAGTGAGATTAAAGCCACAAATTCATAAAAATATTAATATGTTATAGAAAGATCGAAATTATCAACGATCTAGAAGAAAAGCGAATTAAGAATGACGTCATCGCTCCACCAGAAAAAGAATATAAATTATTAAAATTTGCTTCTTATTCAGTTCCACAATGCATTAGACGTTGCACAAGCTAGTATTAATACACATGGTTAAACAATGGAAAAAGAGAAAGTAATATTGAATGAATGAAGAGAAAAAATTTGTTTTATAGTGAATAAGCCATAAACTAATGAAAAGAACGAATTTAAATGAAATTTTTACGAAACAGGTTTGAATAAGACATGGAAATTAAAAACACAATAAAAAAATCGTTCTATAAAATTAAAGACTGTGAAAATAGAAGAAATGGTGTAAATGTATAATATACATCCAAATTATTTCTTAACTGAAAACTAAATATATTATTTTACAGTCAAATATTTTTGTATTTAAGGTGAAGAATTTTTCAAGCCCGGTGAAATGATAATTAGAAAAATCGAACGAACATGTTTTCAAATCTATACACATATATGAGTTGAACGGTGATTTTATTAATCATTTTGTTTTCATAAATTAACTTATTTTAAATCCAAACATTCATTATCTCTGCAGTTATTTACATAACATCCATCATCACATACATTTATAGAAGTTAAAGAATTCGTGGTTTGTGTTCAAAAGAAGGCAATTACGTGATTGACGTCAAACTAAAATGCGACACCATTGTGTTACTAAGCATCAGACATGAATTGAACATAGTAAAAATAAAAATAAAGGGAAAAAAACTAGCATTAAATTGTTACAGACAAAACAAATATCTTTCCTAACTCACATCAATCAGTGGCGGATTAAGGTGAGAGCTGACCGAAAAGAAAATTAAGGCAAGCAATAGAGCCCTTACGTCTAATGCAACTTCGAAAGACCGGCCTTATTTATTAAATGTTCACAGGAAGAGAGTCTGAGTAAAGAATGAAGGATTTATATAGAAAAAATAATAGAAAAGTATGTGGATACCGTGTGATTTTTCCGTATGCCTATTAAATTACACATTTTTATGGTATGGTTCAAAGTCCAACATCACAAAAATATATATAATTAATTCCATGGGAATCGGCGACTTCGCTCGGTGACGATTTTGAACGTTGAAATGCATATCTACTTGTTTATAGACGTTATTATTTATTTTGTCATGCATATAATTATCAGTTATGATTATATGCGTGGGAGAGTTATTAAAAATAATTTAAAGTAGGACAAAACACCACGCAGAGTATCAAAATAAAAGAATAGCCAGGGTTTGCTACAAATGAAAATCTCGGTGGTGCAACAGTTGGTTGATTTGTGCTATTTTGATACCAATTTCTTACTGTTGGAATATTGTAATTGCAGCATTACATTGCATCAGATTTTCTGTGAATTTTGTTGTTTCCTTTATATTCTTGTTTACTTAACTCTGATTGGTTCTGCTTTTAGCTTCCTTTTAGGTACGGTTTTAACGAATCTTCTAAAGTTATAAATATGGGATGATGTTCTTTGTTCTGTACAGTTGCCTTGTTACCGTTTAACATGTAACAATATATTATTTCGATCCGGCCTTGCAATCTGTTAATTTGTCTATTTACCACTTACTACATCCGAAATCTTGTTATGTTCTGATTCACTTCTATGACTCAAGAGATCATCACTTTCTTCGCTGAAACTTGGATAGATTGGCACGTTCAAAATCGTCAGAATCGCTCATTATAAGATAACTTTTTCTAAACAAGTTATAAAAGCACTTAGTAAAAATTAATTTATGGTCAACTTTTTACTTCCGAGATATTTAAGGCAATAAAAATGGACAGGATATAAAACCGTTTCCACACCAAGCAACTACTATAATAGAACAAAGATTTCCTAACAAACTCATAGCTAATCATCAAAATGTACCAAGTGGTTTACAGAAGAAAAATGCTGCATAATGGTGCTATCTATGGTAAAAAAAATTTTAATTATTATTTAGCATACCTATTTTTACTAGAACAGATCTCAGACGGTCATTAAAAATAAAATAACTCAAAATACAAGATCGCCCGTGTGAGACACGGGTATGAGCAAATTTGCAAATAACTTTGGCCCGCGTCAACATGGGTTAAAGTGTTAAGAGTTTACTGGACAAGGTGGCTTTTTGGCCAACTCCAGCCTCGAACCTACAACCGTCTTGTTATCAGCTTGACGTCGTTGTCGACTGAGTTAGCGCGCGGCTCCCAAGCATCAAGTTCATGAAAAAGGGCGGGAAACTTTAGTTTGCACGTGGTCTAGGATCGGTAGTGACTTGGCTCGAAGGCATTGGAAAGAATAGATGCTTTCTAACACGTGATATGTCCGAAAGACGGTTCATAAGCTTTCAGAGAACGAAACGTGTTATGGAGGGCATATTTTGTTAAATGCGTGTTTGTATTATACACAAAAGTATCTATTTAATATAGGTACAAAACAAATATTTTAACCGGAATGTGAATGACAAAGGGAAGAAATGTATTGAAATATTGAATCTCCCTTATCTGGCTAAAATTTTGCCATTACTAAAATCTGTTCTGTTTTCGGAAAGGGAACGAACTCTTAAGATTTATCCCTCCCATACCTAATGCCCTTTTAGTTACAATGGAAAAACAAGAATGCAAAAACCAACGTGTATCTAACATATTTAGTACAAAGAGGTGGTACAAGATAGCAATGCTAAATGCATAAATTTCGAAACTCCACCAAATGATATCTCCATTGGAGTCGTTACTTGTTGATTCCTCTGAAACTAAAGTCATAACGTAAAAGTTCTGTTATGACAAAGTACAAAATTTACTTGAAGGAAGTAAATCAGAATCTAGTAAATTATTCACAATCCTCGTAAGGTAAACTACTAAAAGCTTGTAAACTTAGCAAAATACCGCCAGCTTTTTATTATTGATGCTAAGGCAAGGAAAGCATCTAAAAGGAGAAACACTTATTTAGCAGATACTGATTTATTCACTTCACTTCCTACGTGTAAAACTTCGATCAGTGGCGTTTCCGATAGCAATGGTCCCGTGGGTGCTACAACTCACGTTCTCATACAAGCCTAACTTTCTGAATATTTGATGCTGCTAGAGGTTAGAAACTTTCCAGCAGATCGCAATGCACACCGTTACGATCAGCGATAAACTTGTTGCATTGCGTAACGATAAAAGCGTGTGCTTATAAAACGTGTGAAAGAAAGAAAAAAAAAGTATGCGACAATAATAAAAAAATAAATATGTGAGAGAAGAAGAGCGTGAAATCATTTTATTTCCCGGTCCAGATTTCTTTTATATCCACGATCACGGAATTTTAGCAAAAGAAGCTACATATTAATGTGTTTCTAATTAACTAAATGGTTCCCTCTTCCACTACCACTTTCAGTTGTTGAGGCGTGATAATTTCGATAATAACGAAACGGTTTCGTGTAATGATGATAAATCATGAAACGCCTCGGGAAAGAAGAAAAAAGAGAGGGGAAAAAATGAGGGGAAAATCTGTGTAGTTTCTTACTCAATTTTCGATCGAGGCGGTGATATTTAAATTACCAATTCGAGAAAAATGCATTACGAAAATAATGAGTCACTCTTGAAATGTTCTCTTACGCCTTGTTTGATGAAAGAATTGATTTCCTGTGACCGCTAGGCATATGGCAAGGGGGAGAAGAAAAAAAAAAAAGAATAATCTTCAAAATACACAAATCTACTCGCACAGCCATTTTTTCCCCCATGGAGTCACTTCAGATTCTAGGAGAGTACATGATTCGCCCTTTAATTAAACGGCATATGCGAGTTTTGTCTCTGCAAAATTTTTCCTTAAAATTTGAGTTAATGCTTCACTACTGAAATATTTGAGCACGTTTTTAATTAAATGTTTCAATTTCGTGTCTGAAAAATAATTGCTTCACATGGAAAAAAAAAGAAGACGAAAAAATGAAGGAAATTCTTAGCACTTCTAATATTTTCCCTCGAGAGCCTTGAAGGAAAAATAAAACATGAGTTTGTTTTAATCCACTGCTGGAATCTTATTACGTTACGTAATATGCATGCTTTCAATATTTATATCAGGAATTTCGAAAGATAATTATTCGATGCTCCTCTATAACAAGTATATTACATTCAACATAAATTGTAAGAGATAATATTACTCATAAATTTATTTACTCGTAACTTACGAGAAGTTATTAGGTTTTTACCCTTTTTTTTTAATGCGATTATATCTCAAATTTGTTATGTAATGTACATAATTTCGAAACTAATATAAATAGAAATTGATTATTTGAAATTTCTGCATACAAGTACATAGGAGACCAATGAAATTGTGAAAGACAGTATTTATTACATATACTATTATTTGATTAAGATATACATAGCTTTCTATTTTTTTAATCTTATTTTTATACTTCTCATACATATCATGCCAATTCTTTTGATGATTGGAAAAGGAATTTAAAAATAGGAGCACTGATTTTATTGTAACTATCAATGCCATACTATAACAGCCTCCTAGATATAAGACAATTTCATGGACTCTTGTTTTAAAGAAAGTAATTCTCATTTTATGTAAACAATTTTGTATTTATGTTTCTTGTTAATATTTTGAGGTAATAAAGATTTGGCATTTTCAGTATAATCGGCTGTTACTGTTCTTGTTTGGAAAGGAACGTAGAATAAAGGAATTATTCTGAAAATGGCTTATCCTGTGGATTTTTGCACTTTCTGTTTTTTGAAAGAATTCTTAAATAAAATGGCATTCAAGAATACTGAACGGATTTTTGTACGGACTTGTGCCACAATATAACAGACTTATATGTAAAAGACAATTTTAGATTAAGAAACTTGCATGGACTCATGTTTTAAAGAAAGTAATTATATCCCTTTATGAAAACGATTTTGTATTTATTTCTTGTTAATATTTTGAGATAATAAAGATTTGGCATTTTCAGTATAATCGTCTGTTACTGTTCTTGTTTTGAATGGAATGTAGAATAAAGGATTTATGTTGAAAATGGCTTCTCAATTCCAGGACTTGTTTTAAAGAAAATAATTCTCACTTTATGAAAACGATTTTGTATTTATGTTTTTTGTTATTATTTTGCGATAATAGATTTGACAAATTTTTTTATCCCACTCCTATTGGGAAAATCCCAGTAGAAGTGGGATAAAATTAATATTACTACGCTAAGAAAAAAGTTTACTGTCATGCAAAATTCAAGGCAAGAACTACAATCAAGAATCAAGGTTATCAGATAAAAGCAAATAGGCGCAAGAAATACGCCTGTTATGAATAAAATTATCTACATCATTTCCATAAAGTGCGAACGACCTTCTATAATCTGTAAAATTTTAGTAACGTTGAAATCAAACTTGTCACCAAAATAAAGAGATAAGATCGACATTCTTTCGGTCACAGATTTGACGAATACATTTAATATATCTTATCTTTGGAGAAGGATGAGTTTTAAACTGATATATAGAGGTAAACAAGCAAAAGGCTTGGAGCACGCTGTCAATCTAAATTTGGATAAGAATATTTCCTTTACACCCTAAACCAGATATCTGCAGATGACTAGTTTTTCATTCTTCCTCTGTGGTCGACATCTTGCTGATATCTAATCATTTGCGGTCGAATAAACTTACATTCATGGCTAGAGTAAATATTTCTGTTTTATCAAACAATATGAGTTTTGAACTCAAAATATATCTGGTTTTGACGGGTTGAAAACAAAGTTTTAACTTCAGGTGGTATTCAAATAAACACGATTCAATATTAACACTGATATTTTTGCCAGTCTATCAATGTAGACTCAGCATTAGCAATACGAAATATATCCCGTAAGTTTAAATTTTTACTTTAAATAAGTAATGGATGTTTCTACGCATTACAAACTTTGAATGTTATATATGCTAGGTAAAAAACAAGTTTACATTAGCTTATTTAGTAATGTGAGGGCACAGGAGAGCCAGTCAATCAGAGTTTAAGCGTATACTCACACGGGGAATGCTAAGAAGGGGAGCTAGGTTAAGCAATAGAATTATGTAAGATTAGTTGAGCTAAGCAGAAATTAATTTGGTGTTCTCATGATCGCCAAAAGTTTCCATAATTAGAAGAGAAATAAAGATATTTCGCTAAAGGTTGTCATTTTAGGGAAAGTATCGCCACAAATTTTTAGAATATAATTAATTAAATTAGTTTGGTTAAAACAGCACTTCTTTCTCACACACATATATACATATGCGAATACGTGTATATATATATATATATATATATATATATATATATATATATATATATATATATATATATATATATGTGTGTGTGTGTGTGTGTGTAACCAGGCAATTAAAGACATAAATGGTATGAATATATAATTTGTTAAAACACATAGTTCCTATATATTTATCATTATATTATAAGTATATATGTGTGTGCGGCTTCTATACATATACATATATGCTTATATAAGGCTTTGGTTTGCGACGTTGTGGTCTATTTCTTTGCTACACCAGGGCTAATGAGACGTATGCATATTATATTATTGAACTTTATGAAACAATATATAGGTTTGAGTCTAAATGACTCCATGAATTACAACGTTGAACACATCAAATGTATGTTTTCTCTCTTCTCAGACCGACCAAAAAGGCCTTTGCCGCTCTGCGACCAGATTTTATCAAAACACGTGCTCTTCACATCTGCTCCCAAAAGAGAGCCGCAAACAGAGGTTTAAATAAGGGCCGCGAACAAACTCCAGCTATGTAAACATGGCTTTTCCGCATTGTGTCCACAAGCACGAATCCCAAGTCCAACAAATACCGGTAGGTCTGCTCGAAAGCAACCTCAACCCCTCGCCCCCCTTCTTCTCTCTCTGGTCCATTGTGGATTCCATACAAAAGATACATTCAGTGGCGTATCGAGTGTCTATGGATTTGCCGTCAGATTAGAGTTCGGGAAGGGTAGGTAGGGTGGTTAAGAGGGCAGGCCAGTTTTGGACCTTCCCTCCGTCCGCCACTACTGCTCTCGATATTAATGACATGGAACAGGGAAGCACGTGGCGTAATAAGAACCCCATCAAATAAGACGGGCGGCCCGCGAAAAGGACTTTCCCGAGGTATCAGGGGAGCAGCAGAATCTCCCCTTACATTCTCATCAACTCGGGCACGAGCAACTAGTGGGATGACGCTGTTTGGAAAAGGGGGAAAATGGAATTTGGAGGAGGGTAGGAGGGAAGGTTTCAGGAGGGGGTGGAGGGAACGTGAGGGCTTGGCAACCAGTCTATATTTTATCGGCGCAACAGATGCATGTAAAATGTTCGGCAACACGGCCACTAATACAAATATTTGTTTTGTTTGATAGTAGTACATATTTTTCCTATACAAATTCGCAATTGTACACAAGCACTCTTTAACACTGCGAAAAATTACTGTCAATGGTAAAATTTTCTACATCCACCCATCACGTGATATCAACATTTACCGGATTACCCTTGATTCGACGATAGATGAAAGTACGTGAGTGTTATAAGCCCGATAAAACATGGTTTCCGTTTTCTAAAACTATCGAGACTAATTTAAGCAAATTCCTTTCAGCCAATCTCCACCATGGGATTCTTTCTTTGGTCAGCCAGAATAAGTGTGCCCGGGGATAACAGCTTTCTTAGATATAAAACTTCACCTTACGACCAGTTTGGGGTTTTTAACTGAAAATCTTAATGTTGTCATAAAAATGAATTCATGAAACAATACTATTGAGTTTATATATCTATATATAAACAATCAAAATTATAGCACTTAAAATATATAATTAAAATTCTTCTTTTCCCCTTCTCAGTCTTTCATATCTATTTTCCCAGCAGTATATCATATTTAAAGGATTAGCTGACTTCTTTTTATCAGTCTCTCAAAGCTAACTCTGGAATAAATGCTAATTTTCTGTCCACTTGCCACATTTTCTAGCTGTTCCGGGAAAAATGGTTCCCTTTTCCAACGTCTAAGTTCCTTTCTGACTGTTAATAACGCTAATTGCTGGTCTCGTGGGAAAAACACTCGCTGTGGGCCGAAATTTGTAATAGAAGTGTGTTTCCGTCAATCATTAAATGCTGATTGCTTGAAGTCTTGAAAAGACGTATATTTTATATAGTCTCAAATAAGGTTAAAGTTCCACGTTGGATTTAATTATTTTTAATGGAATGGAGCCACAACTGCAAATAACTCAGAAATTTACTTAGATATGCTCATTGCCCAGTAAGCCTGGGCAATTACAAATAACAGGGGCTAATTTATGTGTAGGGGCAAATAAAATTCACTTGTTACAAATTTAAACTCGTCATACAGATCATCAAAACCTAAACTGAAATTAGTCGTTTGCATAATTAGCTAAAAAAAGTTCTTGCTATTTTTAAATGTCTGTGTAATACTATTGCATTAAACACAAACGATTTTTAACATTTCTGTTTAAAAAGTAGTTCTGAGGAGTAAAACATTGCGAGTACTAAAAAAGATAAAAGCCATCAGAAAATGTTTTTAAAAACCATTATTGGAAGTAACCAAACACTATAAATCAGAGAGATGTTTACTTTAGTATGATGACCATTTCATTTAAGAAAATGTTCAGACTCATTAATCGCATTCTTTTCCTAATATATCACAATAAGAAAATTTATGACAGAAATTTAGACAGCAATATTTGGTTTTAATTCGTAGAAAATGAATAAAAAGAAATCCGTACGAGGAATTACAAAATAAGAATTAATATTTCCAAAATTATTTTCCAGTTCCATGACGACGAATTCTGAGGGAGGTAAAGAAAAAAAAAACTGATATTCAACTGACTGGAAAATTCCGGACTTTCCAGAGATTCTAATCCAGAAAACTTTCAAAAGTCTAGGAAAATAAAATTATAAAAAAGGAGAATCGCAATTTTTTTCCTTCCAGAGACTTTTTAGAAAATAAAAATAAAAAAACCTGGAATATTCTCAGAATTTTCAAAAGAAGAAATCTAAAAATTATTCTATTAAACTGGAACAGACCCACAGAATTAGAGGAGAAACGAAATTATAACTAACCATCTTAGTTATGGACATTTCCAGCCCATGAACAAACATTCTAGTCTATTGAAATTTAAAAGTTATCTTGTCATGAACGCGTAATATTCTTTACTATTTTATTTCTATTAATTGAAAGGTTTTTACTAATCGCTAGAATAAAACGCATGGAAAGAGGGGAGGAGTACTCGTAGAATAACACATACCCAGTATAATGAAAACAGATTTAGAAATAGAAGCAATCGGAATTAGAACATCAAGAATCCTTACAGAATGGTTATGCCTTGAAAAATAACTTCATAACCCTATTTACACCCCACAAAACATTTTGTAAACATCAAGTTGAATGTCGAAATCCCATCCCAAACACTTAAGATAACCTACTCTCGCTAACATTTGAAACATTGAGGTATCTCTCCCTAATATATATTCCCTTTGAAATCTTCCTAATACCTATTGCAACCTCCCTCCCTTTGCCTCCCAATGCTACTTTTATAATGACGCCTGAAAATGAAAGTGTTGCGCGCGTGGCTGATTTATGTGACGGAAGGCAAGCAGAGGTTCTCGTATGTCCCATGGTCTCAAATGTCTAGCTCATTCCGGGCACCCCATCTCATTCGCCCCGAGCATTGCATTTTACGCTGTGGTTGATGAAAGCGAGTCCCCGCTCTCGTATTACCAATAGCAGTGAATAGGGGAATCAACAATATATATTCCTGTAATGTTTGATGGTAGAGGAAGCCCCGGGCATGTAAATACTGGCAAGTGATTGCATCGAACAAGAGAGGATCACAGAAGCTTTGGAATAGAAGTGAATTTGACCAGAAATCGATCCTAATGTGTTTTATACAAAACGATATCATTTCATCCTGAAGAATGCATTCTACATTCTAAAATTTAATTCCGTGGTGACAATGAACTTACATTTCAATTTGGATATATGTCTGTGTCTATATATAAACACACATATACACGCTACTTCATGAAAGATATCAGAAAATTTTGAAAATTTCAGTCCACAAATCATACAGCATTATTCTATTTCTAATGACACGAACAAAATATTGCAAAATTTTATTTCTCTCTCAAATCAATTTTATAATATTGCGATTTCCCAAATTTTAAATACAGCGTGTAGAATTTTATGAGGAAAATAATATTACATTGACTATCATAGACTCAATGACTGAAATTTTCATGATCACCGCATGAATAACTACATATTCTAATAGTAAGAATTATACCATGTGTTTTGAATTCATAACCGTATTCTATAAATATAGAAGTATTACGAAAGCTTCAAGGAAAATCACACTTATCATTCAAGATGAATGGCAGATAGACCCATACTGTCAATTTTATCAAATATAATCCTTCAAAAAGCCTAACTATAACTAAGCCTGAAAAGTAGCTTTCGATTCAGCCAGAATCTCAATATCTGATGCAAGTAAGGAATATTAAATTTGAAGTAAACAAACGAATCACAGCTACAGAATAAATTTATTAATTTAATGCAGCTACGCAAAATTGAAAATGATTCTGAAAATGTTAAGTGTGTATATATATTTCATTATTACACGCATTCGACCTTTTAGAAGGCGTCATTATAAGTTCAGATTCAATAGAATATTTTATTGAGAACAAAATGGCACATATTTTTAAATCCCACAATTGCCAGCGCTAAAATATCGATTTCAAATGTTTACGAGTTTGTACTGTGTGTGTGTGCATGTGTGCGTGTATATATATATACATATATATACATATATATATATATATATATATATATATATATATATATATATATATATATATATATATATATATATATATATATATATATAATGGTAATCTATGCTTGAAATGGTGCAAAATTATGGAAGAAAACAGAAAAATCTGAGATAAAAAAATATAGAGTTTAATGAGACAGTTTTGACGTTCTGTCACCAAAACGTGTAACATTTGGCTACAAATTGGCGAAGGAGACACTAGTGATCCAGCCAATTAATCACCTGATTTATTTTTTATTTATTAATCACCTGATGACGTAAGTGAAACTAAGTTAAGTAAAAGAGTAATATATAAGGATAGCTGCCCTAAGCAGGAATTAATTTGGTGTTCGCGTAGTCGCTAAAAGTCTGCAATTTTAGGGATAGTATAACCAGAAATTTATTTTATAATGCAATTATAATTAAGTTAGTTTTGAGTTACAAATATCCCTACATATACCCCCCGAGAAAAGTCTAAGAACAAAAAAAATCGCTAAAATATATCGTTACATGACGTGCAAGCTTATACACATCAATATATTTTAACGATTGTAACATCAAATATAAATAATTCAATGATACCCAAAGAAAATAATTAGAGAGAAACCTACGGAAAAAACAGCATTACATGTCAAACTCAATTTTCATTGAGTGGATTTGGAAATGAAATGAATTGTTAAAAAGCACACTGCATTAGCAAAACGGCCTTCTTATTGATTAAGGTGCATTAAATATTCTCCCCCCACCAACTCTTGTACCTCACAGCAATCTTCATAAAAATATCGGAACATTTCACTTCAATTCGGTAGGTGCATTTTATTATCAAAATTTTAGTTTAATGCGGGTGTTTTCGCTCTACTCATTCAATA
Source organism: Pardosa pseudoannulata (assembly GCA_032207245.1). Classification (NCBI taxonomy): domain Eukaryota; kingdom Metazoa; phylum Arthropoda; class Arachnida; order Araneae; family Lycosidae; genus Pardosa; species Pardosa pseudoannulata. Next base: position 70,956,421 of record CM063497.1, on the reverse strand, counting down.
ATCCAAGCAGATAATTTTCGAACGGCATACGTTAAGGAAAAGCGCGGGTTTGTTTATAAGGCAGCTTTCCAAGCAAAACAAAAGTGGATGCTAATATTAATCCACCTGCTGCTCTGCGGACGATATTTTCGAGAGGAGGATAAATGCGAGAAAAGAGTAACAGAGAATAAGAATTCGCTTATAGCCGGTGAAAAGATAGTTAGGTTATACTTCTACACCCCCTATCCCCCATCCCACAACAACTTACCAATCTTCGCCACTATTGGCCCTCGGGCCAAAACAAGGCCATGTCATTTCCAATCAGATTCAGCCAAGCGATATCTGCACAGCTAAGCTGGAACCAAATGAAGAACTTGTTGAATCTTCGACAAGACGACGCGTTGCTATGACGACGAAGAAAGATGGCGGGCGCAAACGAGTTCAATCTAAGCATTTTCAATGGCGGGTCTGGCCTGCGGGCCACCTCGGAATGCAAGAAAACTGTTGACGCCGAAAAGATCCCAGAAATTTAATTTTAAAAGGTTTTGGGGCGAATTTTTGAAAGCAGCGTAATATAAACCATTTTGAAATCTACAGTATGTGAGACTTCCTCTGAGAATTTCTTTGCCGCTGAAGAGAAAGAAGTATCCATAATACTTCAAAGAGATAAAATTACTTAAAAATGCCTCAAGTAAAGATACCTTTTTTCCTCCCCCTTGTACTTAATGCAATGTTTAATATGCGTCATGCTGATATCAAGTTGTTTCGGAGGTTTGAAAAGCGAGAGGTATAGAAGAGTTGTAAACATCCCATGCTAGAAAAATAAAATAAAATGCCGTACATTGGTTGAAGGCAGCAGACGACAATTTCACAGAAAAAAAATAAGTTACAAAACTTTTATGCTCCAAACGTAAATATTTCCGAAGTTAAAACTTGAAGGGAACAAAATAAGATTATTTTATTTCAGGTACCTTATTTATATTTTGTATTTTGAATTATTTGTGGTGGACAAAGTGCTGGAAGAAAATTTAAAGAATTTAAAGAAGAAAACAAGACATTTTAGAATCGATAACCAAGCGTCTGTCATTGGAATATAATTTATAAAAACGGGAGGAAAAGGCAGTATTACATTCTATATACCTTAAAGCGTTTAACAAAAATGAAATAATTATTTTAAATACAAATAAACAATGATTAATTATGAAAACTACTTGTAATAATTATTATATTTTTAATATTTACTATTGAACTTTTGAATACTTTTAAGAGGCTTCCTTAACTCGTTTTATTTAAGCCAAATGCATACATAGCTTACAGTTAGAATTTTCACGGGAGATAAAACATGATGAAAACTAGGATACAACTAAAATTTAACTTTTTATTTCACTTCATTACCTCGGCTCCTTAAAACCACAACACTTAAACTTTAAAGGTGCCTCAAGCCTAGATTCCTAACAAAACACTGACTTATGACATAGGTTCTGCTTACATACGTTTTTTCGAAGGACATCTACTAACATCTTCCGATGCGTCTGTTCATCCAGAACAAAATAATCACTTTTTCCTACGCCGTGATGTCATGATTAAAAGAGTGCGCAGCCATTTATATGAAAACTACCCAAAACTATGCTTTTAGAAACCTGACATATTTGTAAACCAAACTTTTCATAAATAATTTCAAATAATTTATCTTTCGATAATTAAGACGGAAATAACCATAGAATATTTTCGTTTCGTGACCCACTCTTAGTTAAATTTCACAATAGAACGATTTCACGCAACATCACGAACCATTTTAATGCCCTTCCAGTTCTTTTTCATGTTTACGATAGCCAATATACTGCCCTTCCGTTTGAAATGGAAGCTAAATTCGTCATGAGTTGAGATGTGCATGCTGCGTGAAGCTGGAGTTAACTGAAAGTCCCCTGTCACCTAAAGCTATGAAATCCTTGTAAATATGCCAGTTCGCCCGAAAAATAGAAATATATATTTACTTTATCTCAAAAAAAAAAAAAAAAAAAAAAAAAAAAAACTATTACAAATCAGAAACAACAGCGTGTGGCAAATATATACATACATAAAAATTTTATCGTTTGATGTGCAACATCAGACCGAAAACGGGGCAAGAAACCATAGAGAAAAGATAAATAAAAAATTTACCAACTGTAACTTCTTTTATCAGCAAATGCAAAAATGGTCAAGAAATAAAGATAGTTTAGGAATGCTACAACATATCGCCAAGAACACATGGAGAAAACACATTTTATTCCCGCTAGAAACAAAAAAAAAAAGGGAAGAGAAAACGCTGTGGCCTTAGCTTCTCAAAACATTCAAACGCAACTCGCATCCCAATTACAGACCGGAGCAAGCTCTTTTTCGCTGAGAGCAGCATTTTTCTTATCGTATAAAGTCAAGAGAAAGAGAGGCCTTCTCTTTCTCCTGGCTAACACAGAGAAAGAGAGAGAATGGAAAGCAGATAAGGCTCAAATAGCGGAAATTGCTTTTGTAGAACAGACAGTGGTGGAAATTTCCGTCCCAGATAAAGATTGTTATGAGAAGGCCTGCCAGAGATTACGCGTGTCACTTGCAACCAGTCGCCAGATGGCGAGATCCAAAGCCATGCGCGGTTATTCTTTATGTATATACATTTATTTATTTACAGTTTCACTTTAAGTAATAGGACACTGAAATCTTGGTTACACAATAGTACTTGCCATGGAATCTTATGATAACATAACTCCTAAAAAATGTTAAGAATGTTTAAGAAGCGCTGGCATGCCATCGCCAAGAAAAATCGCCAAATATGAAATCCTATTTACAAGAACTACTAGAATACACAAGAGAATAAAAATTTGGCATTATTCTAAATTAAAGTAGTATTACCGTAAACCTTTAGAAAAGCGATTAAATAAATCGAAAATGTGATAGGCAATTCGGGTATAATATATTCTTTCTGGCTTTAAATACAATTAGTTACTAAAGTTTACCACGTAGGCTCCAAGGAAAAGTCGTCGTAACTGGATATGAAATTTCAAACAGGCAGCAAGTCCTAAATACGTGTTTCTAGTAGTTGTGGTCAAATATGTATCAAACAAAACTACTTTAAATTAACTTTTGAAGTTTCTATTTTGTTATAATAGTACATTCTGGTAGAGTATACCATTAAAACCGAAATGAGCAATTAAAAGAACAAATTATTTTGTTATTCTTTTAATTACTAATATTGCCAAATTAAACACAGTAACTAAAAATGACAGCACTATTATTTTACCAGATCAGAAATTCAAGTAGTAATTTAATAAATGTCGAGTGCACCTTTATTTTTTTACGTACATATATTCCTTAATAATAAGTATTATAAAATTTAACCCAAGAGATTTATAACTAGCTATTTAAAAAAAATCCGAAAAGTTGCCACAAAATTAAAGGAAATTATTAGCAGACGATAAATTAGAAATAATAAAATGCGATGTTATAAAAATATTAATCGCATTTAGTGCATATAATCAACGATATGTAACGTAACACTCAGGATCTAACTTCAAAACTTACCGATGCGTAGCCGGCTATCCTAGCCACTTCCAAAACAATATTTACGTGGAAAATAAATACATTATCTAAAAATTCCATCTGAAGCTAAATTATGGCTACTATTTTTTCTCATGCGCGAAATTATCACTTTGAACGGGGATTTGGCTCGTGAAATGCGATAAAAATCGACCACAGAAAACCACAAAGATAAACATTGTCATCACTCTAAATGAACTGCAGAAATTTTTCGAGTGCACCCAATTTCATTGTCGCTCCATTATTCTCGAAAACCACTGCCATTCGTCGTTCCTTTTTTGTTGTTATCTTAATCACTGCTCCATTCATAAACGAAATAATTCACTTTGCCAAATGAAAATTTAAGCGCCCCATCACATTAAGAGCTAAATAGATTGTTCCAATCAAAACCTCCAAGAGAGTTAGTTGAACACAATTAAAGAGGAGAAGGAGGGGGGGGGGGAATAGTGTCTGGTACTTGAGGCAGACGACAAATTAACTTCCCAGATTTCACTGCAATTAACGTTGATATCGTCTGCCATGCTTTAGGAGTCATTCTTGGCAAACTCGTCTTGGAATACTTTATAGGTAATTGAGCAAAGTAAAACATATTAACTATTTTGTGTCGTTCATCTATTATGAGGCTACGAAGTATTTCTTCAGAGGTACTGCAGTAAATATCCGGTCTGTCTTAATCGTGATTTAATAGCGCTGGGTAAATGCCGGTATGAATATCTGGTAAATATGCAGCCAGTCAGGATGTACGTCAACTACAGAAGCATAATATTTTAACAAAATATTAGATTTAAGGTAAAATATATGGGACAAAATGTCGGCAAGCTCTTTCTTTCTCTCTATTAGGTATATAAATATGTAATGATAGAAAAAAGCACAATAAATTATTAAATTCTATTCCACTATGAACTGGTGTTTCATTTTAATTTAGCAAATGTATTTGAATCAAGGTCAGCACAAGGCTAGCATTACCCAGGAGATCACACTACACGGAACAGTACAGAATTTTCTATGTGGTCAGCAAATCCTTAATATTAGAAGCTATGAGTTTTCGCCCCTTTCTTTATTTTCGCAACTATAATGGTGCCTTGATTGCACATCTGTTATACATTAAAAATCTCTTCTTTAATTTCCCGGAAAATAAAAGTTCCTGACTTGATACTCGACTGCTGATGTATTTTCTATTGTGTGACTACAACATGGATAAATCAATTTAATGAAATTTAAATCTTTAATTCATCTTCGATCATCTTTGCAGTCTCTCTTCAATAGTATGTATGTGCTCCAAATTTTGCTTCAATGTATTATATATATATATATATATATATATATATATATATATATACACACACACACACACACACACACACACACACACACACACACCGGGCGATCTAGAAGTCATGGCAAACTTTAAAAATGAATAATTAGAAAACTAATAAAGATATAAAGATGTGCTTTGCACCAAACGAATAGAAAAGAAGCCTGGTTTTGTGTGGCAACACAACGAAAATAGTTCCGTTGGCTTTATCTATATCTATCTATCTAACTATATATATCTCTCTCTATATCTATCTATCTATCTATCTATCTATCTATCTATCTCTCTCTCTCTCTCTCTCTCTCTCTATATATATATATATATATATATATATATATATATATATATATATATATATATACATATATATATATATACATACATAAAGGGGGCGTTCGAATACTTTTTTCTTGTATAGGGGGGGCAGAAAAGTTTGAGAACCACTGTTCTAAATGGTGATACATAGAGACTGACGTCTGAAGAGTAACAAAATTTAAATTTTTTATCTTGATTATTTTTCAGTAAGAATTAAGTCTTTGCAATAATGCGTGGGGCTGGAAAAGCCAACGTCCAGCTGACACAAAAACGCACGTCATCAAAGTCCGGTTTATATCTGGCCGTCTTCCAGAAGAGAAGAAAAAGACAAACACCCCAATAAGTCGGACCATTTGGCAACCGCGGCAGCGTAGCGTTACACTAGCCATCTGCCTCTTCACCCACTCCCTAAGCGCATCGAAAAGTAATTCCAATGTCAGCATCACAACCAATTAGTCATTTTCTTTTCTAGATATAAACTCTGCTAAAAAAATTATAAGGAATCAAGCAGGAGATATATATATACACTCACATAACGTTGTTAGGTATTTGCACGGTGTGGGGGGGGGAGGATAACATTTTTCCCTGTATAGGAAATAGAGACCTATACAAACACATATAGACTTAGGGTTTCGGCATTCGAACAATGAAATAAAAGGTCCCTCCCTTTCAGGAAAGGGATTTTGCTTAAACACGCTCGAGGGGGAGGTGGGATGATGAAGTTTGTTATTGCGCTCCCGCTGATGAATTATAAATGGAAGGCGGTTACAGTGACGTGGTTTCCATTTTCTGTGGTTTTGAGAGGAGCCAGAGAGAAATCAAACCACCTGACGTTTTGATTTAATCTTATTAAAGTACCAAACAATTTCGATATATCTCCCTTCCTCAATTTGCACAATACACTTACCCATTATAAATTTAAATAGGTCTGAATAATGGGTTCGAGAGATAATTCACCGCGAAAGTTAACCAGAGTTAACTAACTAACAGTATAATTAACCAGCTGCATCACCCGAAGTCTAAATGATTAACTGAAGAATTAGAGCCTCTTCGTATGCAATGAAGTATAAATTAATCGCACTAAAAATCAGAATTTTTTTTAAAAAGCTTCTTGCTAATTAAAATGTTTCATAATACTTAATTTTTCATAGATTCCTCCAACTAATGTTTAACTTTTAAACCAAAAACTAATATTTAACTTTTTTTCCATTTACCGAAGTACCTCGGAATATTAAAACTAAACGTTTTTACATTTTATAAAGTTAAAAATTTAACATTAAACCTACATGTTTTGTTTTGTTTTGTTTCGTCTCCTCGTATTTAATAATAAAATAAAGTGTTTAAAAAGTTAATATTTAACTTTTTTTCATTTGCCGAGATAACTCGGAATATTAAAACTAAATGTTTTTACACCTGCAAAAAGTTAAAAATTCAACTTAAAACCTTCATATTTTGTTTTGTTTCCTCGTATTTAATAATAAAATAAAGTCTGTTTCAAAAACTAATATTTAACTTTTTTTCCCATCTGCCGAGATAACTCGGAATATTAAGACTAAATGTTTTTACACCTGCTAAAACTTAAAAATTCAACTTAAAACCTTCATATTTTGTTTTGTTTTGTTTCGTTTCATTTCCTCGTATTAATAATAAAATAAAGTCTTTCAAAAACTAATATTTAACTTTTCCAATTTGCCGAGATAACTCCGAATATTTAAACTAAATGTTTTTACACCTGTAAAAAGTAAAAAATTCAACTTAAAACCTCTATTTTGTTTTGTTTCGTTTCCTCGTATTAATAATAAAATAAAGACTGTTCCAAAGACTAATATTTAATTTTTTTCCCATTTGCCAAGATGACTCGGAACATTAAAATTAAATGTTTTTACACCTGCTAAAAGTTAAAAGTTCAACTTAAAACCTTCATATTTTGTTTGTTTCGTTTCCTCGTATTAATAATAAAATAAATATTAGATTTTGGAACAGAATTTAACTTTTTTTCCATTTGCCGAGATAACTCGGAATATTAAAACTAAATGTTTTTACACCTGCTAAAAGTTAAAAATTTAACTCTTCATATTTTGTCTTGTTTAGTTTCCTCGTATTTACTAATAAAATAAAATCTGGTTCAAAAACTGTCATACAAAATCTAATATTTGACTTTTTTCCATTTGCCGAGATAACACGGAATATTAAGACTAAATGTTTTTTCCCCTGCTAAAAGTTAAATTTCATCTTAAACCCTTCATATTTTGTTTTGTTTCGTTTCCTCGTGTGAATAATAAAATAAAATCTGTTCCAAAAACTAATATTTAACTTTTTTCCTTTTGCCACGATAACTCGGAACATTAAAATTAAATGTTTTTACACCTGCTAAGAGTTAAAAATTCAACTTAAAACCTTCATATTTTGTTTTGTTTCGTTTCGTTTCCTCGTATTAATAATAAAATAAAGTCTGTTCCAAAAACTAAAATTTAACTTTTTTTCTTTTGCCAAGATAACTCGGAACATTAAGACTAAATGTTTTTACACCTGCTAAAAGTTAAAAATTCAAACCTTCATATTTTGTTTCGTTTCCTCAAATTTAATAATAAAACAAAAAAAAGTGACGATTTTTCGCAATTTTTTTTTCAAAAAAATTTGTAATGGAAGTGGTTAAAAAAAATTTGCAGTTCTGTGTAATATTTATCATTTAATCACATGTTTATATCCACCAGCAATGTCAGCGTATTAAAATGCTTATCTTGATGTTATATTAATGATATAAATTATTTCGCCTTAGATCGAGTAATCATTAATAATCTTAATTACTTTGCTTACTATTAATACTGATAACTACAGCGTCGTCATAAACATATTTCTTTTTAAAACAATACATTAATTAATCGAATAATTTAGTTCAACATATTTCTGGAATTAAATCCTTTGCCTGTATTAATAACGCTAATCAATTCCTTGGATATTTATGCTCCCTCTAATTGTATTAATGCTAAGCATTTGTTTAACTCCTTAAATATTGTTAATAAGGATAACATTACTGATCTGTGCTTCTGTTTATATAATCTTTGTCCCGTCCTTAAGTATAATTATCTATTTCGGCAGTTTCTGTTCTCGATTGCTACTATTAGTTTCTGTAATTTTTAAGGACTTATCTGTTATATAATAATCTATTTCGGCAGTTTCTGATTGCTGCCGTTAGTTCGCGTAATTTTTAATCTTCTTGGACTATTCCGCAATATTTTATCAGCAGTTTCTCTTCTCGATCACTATTATAAGCTTTGTAATTTTACTTCTTTTACACATCCACATATTTATGTATATATTGCTACGTAGTTCTAGAGAGTTCAGAGCTGAAATGAGCTTTGGATAATATAGCACATGAAACACTGATTTATTAGTAAAAACTCCACAACTCAGTACAGCTCAGAATTATCCAGTACGCTTTGGTACAATTCAATGCACAGCGCCCATAAAAAACACTAATTCGCTACAGCGTAACGAAACTAAAGCAACAGCTCTTTCGACTTTGAAGTCCACTAACGGAATGCTAAAAGGTCAAATATTTGAGGTTGTTTGGGTTCCTCCACCGAAAGCCGTATTCCCTGTTGTAAGGCTATAAATTCAGGATGCAGTGCCCTTTCTTCAAATGATACACAATAAATAGGAAAATGCAAATCTTAAATGGGGGTTAAAATAATTAGGCCCTAATCAGTTTAATATTTAAAATTAATAGAAAGATATAAAAAAAATTACAAGATACAGAAATTAACACTAGATTGCCCAAGGCAGTCATTTCGACTGTTTTTTAATTTCAATTAGAAAAACAATTATGAAATATAATGACACAATTTCTTAGAATTTGGCGACTTTTTCTATAACATATAAATGGGTTTATGAATAATTGTAGTTACTTCTGCCCTCCTTTATTATATAATATTAAAAATTAATTTTAAACAAATTTCTTTACATATTTGTTATTTTTTCACAGTGCAGTCATTTTGACTGTTTTTGGGCAATATAGGTATACAAGAAATCTCGGGCAATCTAGTGTTAAACAGTTACACGCTGCGAAACAGTAAAAATATAAATGAAGGAATAAGTAAATAAAAATAAAACTAGTAGGTTACACGGTGCAGGAAAACAGTTAGGAAAAAAAAAGAATACGATTACGAAAAATTTAAAGTTACACAAGACTTATATACAACACGATGCGAAAAAAATTAAAATATAAGTTAAGTTCAGCGTAAAACTGGTGGTGAGAAAAGCTCAAAGCAGGTACCAAAAATGCTAAAGGGCCTCAAACTTAGCAGACATATCGAGATATTTCCAAACTTTAATGGTTCTAGAAATATCCAGTTAAGCCAAATATCCGAAAACGATCGCCAAGTTTAGCGCCAAAGTTATAGTTGCTAAAAACATTACCAGAAAACCAAAATAAGCATATTTACAAGTTCCGTAACATTATATATATATATATATATATATATATATATATATATATATATATATATATATATATATATATATATATATATATATATATATATATATATATATATATATATATATATATATACTAGCATTATTACCCCATTCTGCTTGAGTCGATATATAAATATGATTTTTTGTACGCATGCCATCAGGTTATTTAAATAAGCTGTGCTAAGGCCGCCATACTTCTTGTACGATTACAATTCTTATTATAATTAATAATTTAACCAACTAAAAAATTCTTTAATTACAATTTTAAAATGTATTCAGACTTTATGTACAATACAAAATATTAGTGACGAATAAAGGATGATTGAAAATCAAACCGTAGAACAACGGTTAAAAGCACAGTTCAGAGCTAATCAGAGATGACAGGACTTTGCAGCTTGAGGTCTAAAATAATTAAAAACTGGGCTAGCTCGTGGTTAAGGAAAAATGTTATGTACCCGATGTACTAACATTAAATTTACTGAAGAAGATATCTTATTAAGATTTTAACACGCACACACAAAGACTGAATCTATATACACAAATGAAAAAGTTATCACACCATGAACTTTTTAACAGGATCGTCTGCCATGAAAAATAAAATGTCGTCTGCCATGTTAAATCAAAAACATTTTCTAAAATATTATAATCGTCTTTCTCTCTCTCTCTAATTGTGCCAAATTTGGCCTTAATTGATGAAACGGTTTCGGATTCTATAAATAACAAACATGCGGACACACACATACACAGAGAGGGGGGGGGGAGGAATGTTTAAAAAAAACATGGTAGATCATGATTAGCTAAACCTAAGTAAACTAAAAAAATTAAACAGACATCCGCATACCAACATTTAGTTTTTTAATTCATTTTTCTTTATAATAAACACTATATTAATTAAATTCGGTTCCTAATTTGGCGATATTATTGGCACCTATTCCAGATCACGAACACTCCCTTCCATTGCACATTTCCGTCACACAATACACTTAATGCAGGTCAACGTTAAAATGACATAGTAATAAAGAAATACAAACTACTTGTATACCTTTTAATACTACTTTTGTTAGCAATTTCTTTGAAAAATCATCTTATTAATTTTTATTAACATAAATAAATACTTTCATCTTGTTTAATATAACGCATACCAGAAATTTTGTTCTTTAAAAAATTGCGTATTGTTCTATCATATATAAATAAAGTTATTCCTACACTCTTCAACTAAAAATTTTATCATTCAATTCTTATAAAAATCTTCCCACTGAATTTTAATTAACTAATAAATTACTAATAATTCTTACATCTTATTACATTAATCAGCGTTTCTAAGTACATAAATATTCCAACAAATGAGTCACCATCTTTAATGTTCCGAATAAATAAACAACACTTTATACGGAGCTATAAATCTTTAATCTCCTGCCGCAGCGAAAAGTTTTGTGCAATTTTTAATCTTCGCCTAATATTATTGATAATCGTAATTATTCAGCCTAACGTAATCGCCTCTCTTCCTATCAATTACTTCATCTGTCATGTCTAATGAGTTCATCTTCGTCTGATAATAACATTAATAATGCAAATCCCTTCCTTCGTCTAACATTGATCATCTGGTCGCGTATCAATAATTCTAATCAGATATTGTTAGGCAGCGTTTATTACGGCAGTATTAAATGCTACTCGCTTAACGTTTATTCGAGGCAGGTAAATAATGCTTGTTTATTTTACACAGCCTAGCCTAATACTAGGTCAATACCATTTCCTCTCTCCCGTCCAAGAGTGTGCATTATATATATACTATATATTCATATATTATATAAATACATACATACATATATATATATATATATATATATATATATATATATATATATATATATATATATATATATATAACACATTACATATACATATACACATATGCATACATATATACACACATATATATACATACATACATATACATACATACATATACATACACATATATACATACACACATATATACATACACACGCATATAAATATATATACATACATATAAATATATATACACACATACATATATATATATACACACATATATATATATATATATACACGCATACATATATATACATCCACACATATATATATATACATCCACACACATACATATATACACACACATACATACATATATATAAACATACACACATAAATATATATACATACACACATATATATATACATAAATATATATATATACTCACATATAAATATATATACATGCATATAAATATATATACTCACATATAAATATATATACATACACACATATATATACGTATACATACACGCACATATATATACATATACATACACATATATACGTTTATATCTACATATACATGTATATACACGGACATATAAATATATATATACATATACACGTACACATCTATTAATACATATGAATAGGAACTAATTAAGCATTCTCACATCAGTACACAACAGTAGAAACTCATTTCACATTCGCCGCGCAAAGAGAATGTACTTAAGAAAAACAGGTATACTCCAGGGAAAAGAAATAAGAACGATATGTAATTGTTATGAAATATCACTCAGAAGAAAAGACAAACAATTTTCAAATAGGAATACTGCATACATCCCTAGTAACGGAACGGAAAAAAACATTTATTTACCCCTGTGGGACTTTAAAATAACACTTGTGCTGCCATCTACCGTCATCCAGCAACGTTAATTTCCATTAAGGTGCGATATCACGTGTCAGGGTTACCCTAATATATTTCACAATAAAGTCGAAAAGTAGATATTTACTCTCTTGAAATGGCGTTTAAATTTGAACAAAGTAAGCCTTCCCATATCGGTACACCGTACAACAAATGCTCATTTGACATTTCCAGAGCAAAGAGAATATACCTGGGAAAATCAGGTATACTCGAGGGAAAAGAAAGACTAAAAAAGAACGATATCTAATTGAGACGATAAATCACCAGGGAGAAAAGACACCCGATCTTCAAAGAATAATAAATTTTTAGAAGAATCATCCTAGTAACTCAGTGGCGGGTATCTCAGCCCTCAAAGGAAAAAAAAAAAACTGCACTATTTTTAGTCTCTTGGTCAGCGTCGTTTTTCTAACGATCCAAGAGCGCCTTCGCCTTGGCGATCAAACTTTAGCATCGAGGCTTTTTTTTACTTTTGTCTCAGTTTATTTATTTTTTCTTTTTTTCCGCCCAAAGCCCCAGCAACAGTTTCCTGCCAAATAAATGGGCCCCTAACGAAGAGGTACAGTAACAAATGGTAGGAGGTAACTTAATCTCCCCCAAATAGAGACGAACCTTTAACTAGAAAGGAGAATAAAAGAAAAAAAAGAGCAAAACGCCCCGGATTTTCAACTTGATGAGACAAATCGTCTTGCGGACGGCGTGAAAGAAAAGAAAATAAAAGAATAAAAAAAGAAGAGGAAAACCTTTGATCGTGGAAACCTGTACGAGACATTAAGTCACCCCTCCACGCACGTCTTCCACAGATAAAGAACACTGCCATCAACAATCCGAGATAAAGCGTCCTACAGCAAGACACCAGGAAAAATAAAAAAGAGAGATCCAAAGTAAAAGAGATCTTGGTAAAAGGAGACACGGCTTTGCTCTTAACACCCTCGGGGAGTCAGGGGGTGGTGGATGAGATACCCCCAAGGGACACCCTCGCCAGAAGTGTCAAGTGGGTAATGACCAGAGAGATGCGGTCATTTTGGAGAGTCCCTTCTCTCCCTTTGCAGGAGGTAAAATGCAGAGAGTACCCCGTGTGCTTCTGCCAATCACGGTTTAGCCTGTCTTCTTTAGGGCGAATGGAATCTGTAGTTTCCTGTGTGCACCCTAAACGAAGTGGGAGAAAAAAAAGGGAAAGACAGAGAAGAGAAGCTCCAACAGTTTTCTTGCGCTGCTGATTCGGACAATTGGAAAGCAACAAAACGTGACAAGTTCAAGAATTGGGGTGGGGAAGGGTGTCGGGGGGTGAAGTTTTTACGTTTAAAAAGGGAAAAAAGCTGGAGGTGTCAGTCTAAATTTGGAGGGAATCTGAGCTCTTTTGTGTGCGAGATCTGGCAGTTTCGATAGGTGTTAGTAGTAGTCGGCGGGAGGGTCGAATCTTTGAGTTTCGTTCTGTTCCGGAAAGTTCGGTCTACAATGAAGTTCCATTGTGTGTTCAAGAAAGGTTTCCATTTTAAAAAGGTATTTTCAGAATAAACATTTTATTCCCAACTGAATCAGCATTAAAAGCACGTCCACCATGGAACGATTAGTTGACTTTGATACAATAGCGGCAATTTCAATGAAGTAAATCAAACTTTTATATAAAACTTGCAAGTGTGCCCGTACTTTGTTACGGTGAACTTAATATATTACTTTTAAACAAAGATTTTTTTTTCGTGAATAACGAATGATAGGTTTTTATTTGCCTATGAGGGTTACTGAAATTTGTACTTTTCGCTGTTAGAATATTGTTGATAAACATTTCATTGTAACGTAAAAATTAACCAAAAATTAAATTTAAAATTAGTTTTTATATAAAAATGCTATAATTTGCGTCACATAGAAATGAAAGTTAATCACTTTATATCTAAATTTCCAGGTCAGATCGAATGGATACTACGCAGACGATGTTTAAATAACATAAAATAAGAAATGAATAAATGAGACATTTAAAGGAATGACGCCATAATGATAGAAAAATATCGTTTTCACCTATTTATTATGTGATAAATTGATAATTTTAATTTTCTGCTTTTAACCGAGTAAAACTGCGTTTAAAACAATTACACGGAATTAACGGAATGACGTCACATTGCTAGAAATATTTCTTCTTTCACTTAGTTATGATGCGATAAATTACAAAATTAATCGTTTGCGTTTAACTGCGGAAAATAATGCTTGGAATAATAACATTAATTGCTCGAAAAAGGGGGAAGGAATGGATTTCGAATGTTAAAAATTTACAAAAAAATTCCCAGGGATATACCTAAGAATTTCCCAAATTTTCAAGGCGATTGGATACAGACAGACAGACAAATTCATTTTTATATATAGAGATAATTTATTTCTGTCATTTATTGAGTCATTTATTCACCTCTTCCAGGAAAACTCAATACATTAAAAATAATAAATTTGCATTGGAAATTTTCTTGTAGAAGATAAACAGTGGAATGTAGCGTATGTGGCACTTACATATTTAATTTTATATCGGCTTTTTTCTTCTTTTCTCAAAACAATAACTTTCATCACTGGTAAAAATATAACGAAAAAATTAGTCAGCGAATTCAACTGTTAAGATCAGGAAAAAACGCGGAACCATTTGCCGGCGACAGCTGGAAAACGTGTTGAATAGACAGAAAATTTACATCTATAGGACAGAAAGCTTTGGAAAACATATCGAAAGAATTTTAAATCGAGGACACTCCTTCGATTAAGTCATTTAGAGGCTGGGAAAAAGATTTTAAGGAAATATTAAAGTTAAATAATTAATTGATATATATATATATATATATATATATATGTTTATAATTGTCACACAAAA
>CM063497.1:70933701-70936201 GCA_032207245.1 Pardosa pseudoannulata | reverse complement strand
CCCCTAGAAACACAACAAGCAAATATTGTCACAGAGTGCCTCGGCGACGGACCCTCTGGGAACGAATTAAAAGTTTTCCCCAAGAAAAGTCGTTCCGGGTCTGCCTCTCTCTCAGCCGCGCGCGCTAGAGAGAGAAGCATTCACAGTCGCGTTCGGAACACAGAAAGTAGGAGGAGGGAAATAGATAGATAGAGAAAACACACGGCATAAAAGGTATTAAGGCATCTTCCTCAAGGGGGGGTGTCCCCACAATGCTTTTCAAAAGGCAGCGCGAGACGAAAATTTATTTGTCTTTCATTTCCGGAATGATTTAAAAGGAGGCGGGAGGGGGTGGGGCTTTTAAATAGCGGAATAATTGAAAGATATGCGAGAGAGCAGGAACGGGGAATTGATATGTGTTAAAAATCTTCAGAGGGTAAGGGTGGAAGGAGGGAGGTGAGGGGGAGGTGTTGTATCGCGTCGAGCGAAGACAAGAGAGGAAATGAAGACGTTCCCTCAAATGAGCACGAATTCGCTTTTGAAGGAGGTACCGGGGCACACAAAAGGATTTTTATCTGGGGCACTAATCACGTTTAGGGAGTTTTGTGATGACGAGAGAAGGGGAGGAGAGGGGGTGTCTGCGCTTCAATGGCGTCACACACGCTGGAGGATCAAGTGACTGGCAGCCACTGTCTCCCTCCTTTTCCTCCTTTTTTTCTTCTTGCCTTTTTTAAACTATTACTGCTATCTTGACGAAAGGATAAAAGTCGAACTATTGTTCTCAGCAATATATGTCGAAAGCTAAAAACAGGTGCATAGAATTATAAAGATATTCACTTGTCGCATTTTAACTAGAGATGTGCATGAATTTATCTTCTCCCTTTATATATTTGAGCCATCTATCTATGCCATATATATTTTGAAAATTAGATGTTAAAATTAAGGATGTAATTAATAAAAATAAAACTAATTTTTTCCTAATGCGCAACAATTTTGGGGTGAGTAAGCCTATTTTATTTAACCCATTTCCCTTATACCAAAAAATGGAAAATGTTGTAAGCAAATATTATTTTCATTGCTTCAAGTACTAATATGTTTATATTTTAAATATTAAAGTATTTAAGATCAATATTTAATATTATACAGTGGACTCCACTTAACCCCTTCCCGGTTTTTCCCGAGCTGAACTCGGGCAGGAGAAATATACCATCCTGGCTCATCCCGAGTGTAGCTCGGGCACTGTGCAATCAGTCTTTCCCGAATTATTTCACATGTGCTTTTTATGGTTTCGAATGCTTTTGTTTACTTATCTGGCTACTAGATTATTTAATACTCAAAGAGAGACAGTAGAGGGAAGAAGTTACCATCCTGGCTCATCCCGAGTGTAGCTCGGGCACTGTGCAATCAGTCTTTCCCGAATTATTTCACATGTGCTTTTTATGGTTTCGAATTCTTTTGTTTACTTATCTGGCTACTAGATTATATACTGCTCAAAGAGAGACAGTAGAGGGAAGAAGTTACCATCCTGGCTCATCCCGAGTGTAGCTCGGGCACTGTGCAATCAGTCTTTCCCGAATTATTTCACATGTGCTTTTTATGGTTTCGAATTCTTTTGTTTACTTATCTGGCTACTAGATTATATACTGCTCAAAAAGAGACAGTAGAGGGAAGAAGTTACCATCCTGGCTCATCCCGAGTGTAGCTCGGGCACTGTGCAATCAGTCTTTCCCGAATTATTTCACATGTGCTTTTTATGGTTTCGAATGCTTTTGTTTACTTATCTGGCTACTAGATTATATACTGCTCAAAGAGAGACAGTAGAGGGAAGAAGTTAAGTAGAGAAACAAGGTTCTACTGTCCAGATTGCGATGTTGGTCTCTGTGCAGTACCGTGTTTTCGATTGTCTCATACACGACCAAATTTTGATTAATAATTTCATAATCATTTATGTATATGCATAGGATATAAATAAAATTTAATTCAAGATAAAAGCTAGGTAATATAACCTTTATATTTATAGTTAATGTGAATTGACTCCAAAGTCTAATGACTGCTGCCGTACAGAAAGCCAGCTATACATGTAAATTACTCATTTATTTAAATTGATATTTTTACATTCATTTTTAGGATATTTTGTATGCGAATGATGCTATTACGTTTAAAAAGCTATCTATGTATAAAAATAAGCATAAAAAATTGACATTTTTTTTACCCATAATCCCGAAATAAAATGAACCTGGAAAGGGTTAATGTGATCAGTTTGGGACACTGTGATTTTGATAATAATAACCGATATGAAAAAAATAGATAAATTTACCCCGCCTTCTTTTAATTCGTACGTAATAAATTTCAAAATAAAAAGTAAAAAACTCACTATATGTACTGTATATTATCCTTTAAAACATAAGAATTGTATACATAATTAAAAAACTTGATCTATTGTTGACGTCTACAATTTTTTCTAAGTAGCTCGTTGATAAATTGTTAGTAATCATAATGTTATTTAAAGTTATCGGAGCGG
>CM063497.1:70918701-70921201 GCA_032207245.1 Pardosa pseudoannulata | reverse complement strand
TTACAATATAATAAGATATATAAAGATATACTTTTCAATATTGTTATATTAAGACATTGTGTGCGGGTACATTTCGCAGCGGAATTGTACCGGGAGCGTGCGTTTTGCGCGTAAATTTAGATATTCAGTTAAATCTCAATAGATCGAAAATTATTTAATTTTTTGACCAACTTTTCGTATTTTATATTGAAATATATAAACAAATATATAAATAAAAAATATATAAATAACAACCATAAGATTTTTGTAAACAAAAAATATTTTTTTAGTGGGTAAATTTATAATAGTATCATAATTATGAAAAATTAAATAGAAATAGTAGTATATAGTTTTAATTATTTCGAATTATGTTATATATAAATATTTTTACATCATAAAAAATGGAAAGAGCAATCATAAAACTAATAATGCAAAACTAGTTTTTATTCGTCGAAATTTTTCCAGAATCTATGTAATAGACAAGAACATTGGCTTCGTTTTCCTGTATATACCGTCATTTTTGTACCCACAAACAAACGATGTTGTTACACTAGCGCTCAAGTATCAATCGTCAGAAAACGTACCAATACATGTTCCGCATACAATGTGTTGAAATTCTTCTGTATGTTTGTGGTAGAACTCCTCCTAAACGGCTGGACTGATTTTGATGCAATTTGTATGTATGTCATTAAGTTGATTAGAGAATGGTTTAGATTCACAATTTGATCCAATAGAAAATGTTTTTTACTGATAATCTAGAAATGCGCGCTTATTGAGATTAATATAATGCCGCTTGAAACCCTTTATTGCCAAAATATCACAGGCGCAGTGGTTAGTATGAGAAATCGCAGGATAGAATTCCTGTACAGGCGATGTGGTAATTGTGGTTAGTAATCTAATTACGTTTATATTTCGGTCTGTTCTAGAAGTTACTACAGTACTGTTCTAGAACATACTTTAATTTACTAAAACGGTGTTCTAGAACATTCCATTAATGTATAAAAGGGCAAAATAGCTCAGATTATGAGTCAGTTCTGTATTATATCAACTAAGGAGTTGACTGCTTTTTAATCAAAACGATGAGATTTTTCTTTTATACTATTATTTAAGACAATTTTAAATTTATGCTCAACACATTTAAATTTACAGTATTACAGCAACGCTGCTTTAGGTTAAAGAAAAATGTTTAAAAAGTTCTAGTATTTAATATATAATATACTAGCAAGTGTGCCCGTCCTTCGCTACGGTCAACTTAATATATTACTTTTAAACAAAGATATTTTTTTTTCGTGAATAACGAATGATAGGTTTTTATTTGCCTATGAGGGTCACTGAAATTTGTACTTTTCGTTGTTAGAATATTGTTGATAAACATTTCATTGTAACGTAAAAATTAACCAAAAATTAAATTTAAAATTAGTTCTTATATAAAAATGCTATAATTTGCGTCACATAGAAATGAAAGTTAATCACTTTATATCTCAATTTCCAGGTCAAATCGAATGGATGCTACGCAGACGATGTTTAAATAACATAAAATAAGAAATGAATAAATGAGATATTTAAAGGAATGACGTCATAATGATAGAAAAATATCGTTTTCACCTATTTATTATGTGATAAATTGATAATTTTAATTTCCTGCTTTTAACCGAGGAAAATCGCGCTTAAAACAATTACGTGGAATTAACGGAATGACGTCACATTGCTAGAAATTATTGCTTCTTTCACTTAGTTATGATGCGATAAATTAAAAAATTAATCGTTTGCGTTTAACCGGGGAAAATAATGCTTGGAATAATGACATGAAACGCTCGAAAAAGGGGGAAGGAATGGATTTCGAACGTTAAAAATTTTCAAAAACCTTCCTAGGGATGTACCTAATAATTTCCCAAATTTTCACGGCGATTGGATGTATGGTTTTTGAGTCTATTGAGTACAGACAGACAGACACAAATTCATTTATATATATATATATATATATATATATATATATATATAGACTAAATGTTATGATGGAAATTTCCAACATCTTGCAAAGGACGGTTAAGGAGAAAGACCTAAACAATTTTTCACAACTGAAAGGAACATTTTTTGAGACTATCTGTACCTTATCTCTTTTTAACGATATTTCAACAATTAAATTTGACAGAAAGAAAAAAAATTTAGGAAAAAAATCGTTATAAATGTATAAATCCCCCTCTCAGCAATTTTCCCCCTTCTTCAAAATCATATTTTTTTCATAATGTCTTCTTTTTATTAAAGAGAATTGTTCCGATAACCACCCACTCTCCTTAAATCCTATTGGACCATCCCCCCTAATTTATTGTGGTCTATTAGCCTGTACCTTATTAAGCCTGCTAATGGGATCCTACTCAAATATTTATACCCAATCGATTGTAAAAGGATAAATAAGCCTCCTTTAAAGCCCAAAGGGGTGGGGCCAAGTTAATAACAACCCTCTCCAAGATAAAAGGGGCGGAAGGAAAGACGGATTTCATTTTTATATTTTTCTTTTTCA
>CM063497.1:70861201-70901201 GCA_032207245.1 Pardosa pseudoannulata | reverse complement strand
AGGTGCACGGAGAGACTGATGTTAGTTGGTTCCTTGGTGATGTATCTATTAAGAAGCCATGTGATTTTCCATAAAAAGATGGTTGCTATTGTCTAAAAATGTTGGATTCCTAAGAGTGACTCCTCGTAATTTGGAAGCAAAGACCAAGCAAAAGACCCGAAGCTTGGCCTGCTAACTCCAGAGGTACCGTTTAGGAACTTGGAAGACACTGCGAATCTTTGTTAGTCTCAAGACTCGATCAAGCTACTCTGTGGTAACGAGATCGTTGTTTTCGTCGATAGAGACTAATGTCTGGTAGTAGAATGTAGTCGAAAGTTTGTGCCCGGTGGAGAAATAATCACAGATAGCTACTAGAACATTATCGACCAACTTTCCTACAGGGTATCTGCCAAAATAAAATTTTTCAAATCCATGACTTTTCATGACTTTCCCTGATTTAGCGGATCATTTTCCATGACTTTAAAAAGCTTTCGTTAAAGTATATATGAATAAAACTTCTGATGTACATGCAAATAAAATATATGCTTTTACAGAAATTACATGAATTTTATCATAAAAAAACTATAAACTTACTTTATAAGTGTTAATAATCTCACATACATAAAAATAAATTGTTGTATATACATACCTAAGTTTAATCATATAGCAATTTTTCAATCAAAATGTTTCCAATTTGAATTCAGGGTACTTTGGTATTATCTGGGTGACCATGAATAATAGCCAAATATAACCCTATAATGTTTATATACAATATCCCTAGAGATAAACTTATATTTTGTGCAAAAATCTTAACTAATTTTTATTAAAAAATAATGAATATTATATTAATAAAATTTTAATCTACAATTTAAGAAAAAAACCAGAATAATATACATTTACCCACCCATTAAGCTTTCTTGCTTTGAGTTTCCTTGGTGAACAAATTTTACTTGGCCATATGGTCAATAGGATAATACATAAATACCAAACTCAGTAACTTCAGCCAAATGACAAGTAAAAATATAATTAAACAATTCAATGCATTCTTTTTTAATCGGTAGTTTAGCGGATCCATGACTTTCCATGACTTTTACTCATTTTACTTGAAAAATCAAGACTTTCAATGACAAAATTAATCTATTGTCTAAATCCATGATTTTCCATGACTTTCCAGGTGCGCGGAAACCATGTTCCTACAGCCTGGACCTTGCTCCAAGCAACTTTCCCCTGTTTCCTTACTTTGAAAGAACACGTGTGAGACCGCCAAAGAGGCGGTGAAGCAGTTCGTAACAATGTGACTGTACACGTAACGATAGGAATTGAGAATTTTCTAACAAATCTCACGAAGATACAAGTGACTCAACCGATGAAGAGACTGCCTTAAAAAAAAACTTCATGTATGAACTATCAATTGGTTGTATTCCTTGTATGAAAAAAAATGACAACGTTTCACTGCAGGCTTTGTAACCTTACTTTTTTTTTACCCTTTTATAAAACTAGTAAATATGCAGTCCTGTGCTTGAAACTATTTACAAAATATAACAATCATTTTGACAATTTTAAATATTATAGTTGAATTCTGAGGACGAAGCGGCTAGTTGCGAATAACTGCTTGTCACGAAAGCACTTCGTACCGTAACTTTCAATCGATAATTACATGTTTGACGTTAAATTAGAAAATATTGATAAGGAGATTGATTACGAAGAGCCACTCTTAGGAATCCAACATTTTTAGGCAATAACAACCATCTTTTTATGTAAAATCACATGGCTTCTTAATAGATACATCACCAAGGAACCAACTAACATCAGTCTCTCCGTGCACCTCTCCTATCTGCCGGTGAATTTCAGCAGCGGTTTCAATTTCGCCCACAGAAATCGTATAACTGATCGGATTTTTTTTCGCGGTATCAGTTTTTGAAACGAGTTTTCATTTATGTTAACCTTACAACTATCTTTGTTGCTGGTGGCTGTAATTATCAATATTTTCTAACGATTTTCCAAAATAACGATTTCTTTCGTTTAGTTTTTTTTTTCGGTTCGAAACCCTGGTCATAACGGGAATAGGGAAGAAATATCTGCCCAGTTTTTAACTGGAAGCCCCACACAATTCCACATTTTTCTTTTACTGGACAGTCTGAAAAGAAATTTGAAGAGACCTGTTTTGCTTCAGTTAGAACGGTTGCGTAAAAATCCAGAGTTTTTGAATGGGTGTACTGCTAGAAATGCTTTTGCAAGCGAGGATTTTCAGTTGGAGAAATACATTTCGAATTTACGCTGCATGGAATGGAAAAAAAAAGTGGTAACCAGATGTTATTTCTGGAACTCGTCTGCGAAATATTTGCGAATCTTGTGAAAGATGTGGAACTTGTATGAAATACACACATAGAAAAGCACACAAGCAGAAAAATCCTGGAGGATTTGGTCATGTTTATATTACGTTCAAACTTTTCTCCTTGGAAGATAATTTGTACGATTTGTTGCGATTTTTATTGTAGTAAAAAACTTTTCATCACATGGGAAGTTTATGTGTTGTATTATAGCGTTAAGAAAATAAAAATACATGATTTTTCATTCTAAACAAAGCTTTTTAGCCTACTTTTGAAATCAACGATGATGAAATAAGTATATCATTCAAGCTGTTATTAAGACTGCGTATTTGCTCGGTACACTGTGTTAACTATAACAGCATGTGGTTGAACTTAAAATTTCAGCATATTTCGATTGACTATTTTCCTTTCAAATATTTATTGCAAAAACACAACAACCACAATTAACATTTTTTACTAGCTCGGTACACTGTGTTGACTATAACAGGATGTGGTTGAACTTAAAATTTCAGAATAATTCGATTGACCATTTCCCTTTCAAATATTTATTGCAAAAATACAACAACCACAATTAACATTTTTTACTAGCTCGGTACACTATGTTAACTTTAACAGGATGTGGTTGAACTTTAAATTTCAGTATATTTCGATTGGCCATCTTCCTTTCAAATATTTATTCCAAAAACACAACAACCACAATTAACACTTTTTACTAGCTCGGTACACTGTGTTAACTATAACAGGATGTGGTTGAACTTAAAATTTCAGCATATTTCGATTGACCATTTTCCTTTCAAATATTTATTCCAAAACACAACCACAATTAACAATGTTTACTAATAATAGTTTGGACATAATGCTGCTGCAGGGAGCTATTTACCTATATAATCCCCTATATAATAATAGCCTTATCTGTCCGTTTGTCCTAGAATTTATGAAGCCACTGGACTTGGAATGGGCAGAGGCATCCATATTGGATTTTTAATAAGTCAGGGTTAGCAAGTTCGAAATCTACCCCTTCCTTCCTTTTCCAGCATTTAATGTCATTATTTCAAGCCCTATTTTCCCCGGTTAAGAGCAGACGATTAAATTTATCAATTTGCCACATAACATTAAAAATAACATTTTTTTTTCTAGCATTATGACGTCATTCCGTTAACCATCTCATTTAATCTTTTCTTATTATAAATTATTTAAATATCGTCTGCCTTATTTTCACACGTTTTATCAATGAACTTCGATACTAAGTGATTATTTTCTTTTATATTTGGTTTAAATAATAGATTAGGTACATATGTGATAATTTTAAATTTAATCATCGATTATTTTTGTTTCAATGAAACTTTTATCACCGGTATTAACAACAAATTCAATCTACCTCCAGGGTGTAGTAGAAATGATAATTTCATCCCTTTACTTCCATTAATTACTGTGGGAAAAAAAATTTAAAAAAAAATTGAGAAGAGCTTAACGATAATTTCGAACGTTAAAAATAACATTTTTTTTTCTAGCATCATGACGTTGTTCCTTTAACCCTCTCATTTAATCATTCCTTATTTTAAATTATTTGAATATCGTCTGCATTATTTTCATACGTTTTATCAATGGACTTAGATATTACGTCAATAATTTTCTTTTATATTTGGCTTAAATAATATATTAGGTACATATGTGATAGTTTTAAATTTAATCATCGATTATTTTTTGTTGCAATGAAAATTTTATCACCGATATTAACTACAAATTCTATCTACCTCCCTGTTGTAGTCGAAATGATAGTTTCATTCCTTTACTTCATTAATTACTGAGACAAAAAATTGGAAAGAACTTAACGATAATTTCGACGTAGCTAAGAAAACTTTGAATTATTTTTCTAAATGCATTCAACGTGATTCTAAACTGCATTCACAGTATTGGGAGACTTTAGAGGAGTATGAAGATAAGCCAATTATTGAGCGTGTACCAGATAATTTTCCCTAAAATCAAATCATTTTTTTTAATCTGCCTCATAAGTTACTTTACAATTTTGGAAAATTAAAAATTTTACTGATCCCGTCATATGATATTATATATTGCTAGTCTAAATTTTCAAATTCTTAACAATTTTTATTTATATATTTTTTAAATATCCGATACCTCTAAACTTTTAGTTTAGAGTATGCAACAGAATTTTTTTTATTTCAGCTGAATATAAAAATTTAATTTCGAATATACATGTTGTAAACTTATCTTCGTAAATGACTAAATTTTTTTCCCATTTGGTGAATATTTTTACGTTATTATATAAAACATACTGCTAAAAAAGAAGCAACTAAATATTCTTTTAATGTATAATGAAAAGTAAATTCTATCATAAAAGGAGCAGATCATAGTCTACCATAAGGAAGATTTTAATTTTCGAAAGATACCCTGCATCCTTAAGTTATAAATTCAGGAAATAATTAAATTGGATGGACAAAAAAAAAAGACAATCTAAAATTTTAAATACTGTAAAATAACAACAGGGGAAAAATGATTAAGCATAAATATGGAAATGAAAACGTATAAGGGGAACAATGTTTAAAAATTCAACAAGGCTATGCCTGTAAAACTGGTTTCACGGCCGAAGCACTGTATTGGCACTGTAACCAACGGCGCAGAAGGAGCGTTTATTTTTGTGTGCTAGTGGAAATGTCAAAGAACATGTATAAAAGCAATCTTCAATGAATCATTCGGCAATTACGGAATAAAATTGAGATTTTTTCGCTATATAGAATAATAAATTTAGGAAATAATAAACTGATTGGAAAGACAAGAAAGACTACCTAAAATTTTAAATACTGTAAAATAACAACAGGGGAAAAATGATTAAGCATAAATATGGAAATGAAAACGTATAAGGGGAACAATGTTTAAAAATTCAACAAGGCTATGCCTGTAAAACTGGTTTCACGGCCGAAGCACTGTATTGGCACTGTAACCAAC
The DNA here is from genome assembly GCA_032207245.1 of Pardosa pseudoannulata. Classification (NCBI taxonomy): domain Eukaryota; kingdom Metazoa; phylum Arthropoda; class Arachnida; order Araneae; family Lycosidae; genus Pardosa; species Pardosa pseudoannulata. Next base: position 70,895,928 of record CM063497.1, on the reverse strand, counting down.
GGCACAGAAGGAGCGTTTATTTTTGTGTGCTAGTGGAAATGTCAAAGAACATGTATAAAAGCAATCTTCAATGAATCATTCGGCAATTACGGAATAAAATTGAGATTTTTTCGCTATATAGAATAATAAATTTAGGAAATAATAAACTGATTGGAAAGTTACAAGAAAAGACTACCTAAAATTTTAGACTGTAAAATAACAACAGGGGAAAAATGATTAAGCATAAATATGGAAATCAAGACGTATAAGGTGAACCATGCTCACAAATTCAAGATATGCCTGTAAAACTGGTTTTACGGCCGAAGCACTGTTTTTGCACTGCAACCAACGGCACAGAAGGGACGTTTCTTTTTGTGTGCCAATGGAAATGTCAGAGAGCATGTAGTATAAAAGCAATCTTCAATGAATCATTCGGCAATTAAGGAATAAAATTGAGATTTTTTTTCGCAATATAGATGATGATAATACAAATTTTTTACTATATTTACTACATTTACTAGGGGAAGATTTAGTGGGGAAGAGTAGTTTCATACAGAGAACTGTGTTTGCGGGAAGGAATTCTAAAAAAGGGAATTCCAAAATATTTATCTGCACACGTAGTTGTACTATATTTACTACACTTACTTTACTATTTTTACTACAGTAGAACCTCTATTATCCGAAATAATTGGGACCGAACCTGCTTCGGATAATCGAATTTTTCGGATAACCAAGAATTCATCAATCATCATCTAGTTTAATATGTAGTATCGTCATTGGTGCAATAATATTCGATTGTTGTGGGAGTCGGCAGTATGACCTCCCAAATTTCGAAATGAAATGTATTTTCATTTAAAACAGGAACGTTTGAAAGTGAGGACGAGTAGTTTCATACAGAGAATTGTGCTTGCGAGAAGGGATTCTAAAAAAGGGAATTCCAAAATATTTATATGCACACGTAGTTTGGAAAGGGAGTCTTGTACACAAAAGGAATGTGGGGAAAAAAAGAAAACTGAATTGAACCCTTACAGGACTCTGGAAAGCTGTTCAGGAGAAATGGGATAGAATACTTCTTCTGAAGCTTCAAAAGGCATTATTATCCTGGAAATTACGGTGTCGCAAGATAGTTCAGAATAAGGGCTACCAAATAGAACATTTCAATGTTCTTTCCAACTTTTCAAATGTGCATTATCCAAACGTCGTCCCACAACCCTTACAGGATTCTGGAAAGCTGTTCAGGAGGAATGGGATAGAATACCTCTTCTAAAAGTTCTAACACAAAAGGCATTATTATCTTGGAAATTACGGTGTCGCAAGATAGTTCAGAATAAGGACTACCAAATAGAACATTTCAATGTGCTTTCGGACTTTTAAAATCTGCATTATCCAAACGTAGTCCCACAAACCTTACAGGACTCTGGAAAACTGTTCAGGAGAATTGGATAGAATACCTCTTTTGAGGCTTCAAAAAGCATTATTATCCTGGAAATTACGGTGTCGCAAGATAGTTCAGAATAAGGGCTATCAAATAGAACATTCCAAACACAAGAATTTTATGACATTTAGCTTTGTGACTACAATATACATAGTCTAAAAATGTGTGAACAGCCTTTGTACTTCTTTTAGCTCGTCCAAGAAAGTAAAGCTTCTTTGCACGTACATACAGATGTACACTGAAATTTTGCAAAATTGAGGTATTATCAAAACGGGTATTTCTGTTGCAATCTAAACATTGAAATTCATTAAAACTTCTTTTAATTCATATAAAGAAGAAAAAAAAGGCCACATATCGAAGAGGGGATTTTAGCAGTCACGTGAGCGTCCACCGACCGGGCACACAAAAGATGGGAACGAGAAGCGACCGAAACCGGAAAAGGGGAACACTCGCAAACCAAGGGGGGGACACGCGTCGCAGCTGTCACGCCATTTAAAATCGAAAGGATGCGGAAATCTTGCGTGCGCGCGCGTACGCCCGAAAATGGCCGTTTGTCAGTCGCACGTGGTGGCCGAACACAAAGGGAGCGAGAGAGAGAGAGTGGAAAAGGGGTTGTGATGGGGAGGAGAGGGGGCACGCGCACGGTCCAAGTTGCAATTGTGAAACGCGGGCGGATAGGAGGGAAGGGGGAGGGAAATGTAGCAAGGTTTGTTTGGCTGCGTTTGGCATCGCCGCAGAGTAATTGCGGCCACATAATGGCCGGCCGAGAATGTTCGGCATCAAAGCGGAGGGGGGGGAGACGGGTGGGGGTGGGGGAGAGAATGGGAGCATTGCGATGCGTTGGGAGTTTGGCGGGCGCAAAATGTTAAGATAGCTAAGATGCGATAAAAGCAGGGGGCGTGCGAGGCTCGCCATTCATGGTTAGATGACGCAGGGAGGCGAGGCCCGCATTTTAGGGCGCTCGTCTACAGTTTCACAAAGTCGGCCTGCTTCATGACTCAGCCAAGATTTCGTCTCCTCCTCTGCACGGGTGGGAAAATTAAAAGCGATTCGGAAATTAAATTGTTACTGTTAAACGGATAATACATAATGCATGCTATACTCGTCGATTAAAAGAATGTATTTTAATATCTACCGCATTTATATTCATATCTATCAAGCAGAAAATGTTTAGATTTATCAGGAATAACCACTGTAAGTTTTAGATCTAGAGACCTTACCGCACGTCAACGTGTACGTGTTGAAAATGCAACAGGTTCACTGTACGATTCCTTTTCCAGATGGAAAACGAGAGGATTTCTGGGGCGATAGCAAAAAACTTTCAGCCCATTTATTTAAGTTCAGGTTGACGAGTGATAAAACCTTTAATTGGTTAAAACTTTTACGCTATCTCACAAAATATCCTCACGTTCCACATGGATTTGGTTTCATTCGGAGCGCTATGGTCTACTTTCTTGCATCAACACGGCTGAGATAGGGACCTACTGCTAAAAGACGATTCCAAAGGACTACGAACATCCATGCCACAGCGGGATTCGAACGAGCTCAGTATTGAAGATCAGCGCTCTAACCTTTGCCCGTTCCTCATCGGAAAAAGGAACCGTAAAGTGTATTCTTATATCAGGGAACTAGTTCTCCAGATTGGAGGTCCAAGCGCAAGGTCAATCCCCTTCTCAAGTAAAATATACCCAATTAGGAAATCTCAAAAAGAAACTTTTAGAATGACGACTACTTCTCCGACAACCTAACACGAAATCGGATTTGAAATTTGGAATAGGAAATGTAAGGAGACTGTTTAGGAATGGAGCTTTGTAAAAACTTACTGACGTTCCCATACAGTACAAACGGTCTCGTTAGCCCTTGTGTAGCAAAGCAGTAGACCGTAGCGCTCCAAATCAAAATGAAATAATGATCTAACAAGTAGAATAAGAGTCAAGCAGGAAAAGAATTGCATTCTTATAAGACAGAATGAAATAATGGCCTAACAAGTAGAATAAGAATCAAGCAGGAAAAGTATTATATTCTTTTACAACAGAATAATATAATGTACAAGTAGAATAAGAGACAAGCAGAAGAGTACAGCATTCTTATATAACAGAATGATATAATGCTCTAACAAGTAGAATAAGAGTCAAGTAGAAAAAGTATTGTATTGTTATACAACAGAATAAAATAATGATCTAACAAGTAGAATGAGAGTCAAGTAGAATAAATTACTGCATTCTTATATAAAAGAATGAAATAATGATGTAACAAGTAGAATACGAGTCGAGAAGAAAAAGCACTGTATTCTTATACAACAGAATGAAATAATGATCTAACCAGTAGAATAAGAGTAAAGAAGAAAAAATATTGCATTCTTATATAACAGAATAAAATAAGGATCTAACAAGTAGAATAAGAGTCAAGTAGAATAAATTACTGCATTCTTATATAAGAGAATGGAATAATGATCCAACAAGTAAAAGGAGTCAAGCAGAAAATATAATGCATTCTTATATAAAAGAATGAAATAATGATCTAACCAATGGATTAAGAGTCAAGCAGAAAAAATATTGCATTCTTACGCACTGTGGCATATAACAGTATGAAATAAGGATCTAACAACTAGAATAAGAGTCAAGTAGAAAAGTATTGTATTCTTATAAAACAGGATGAAATAATGATGTAACAAGTAGAACAAGAGTCAAGTACCAAAGGTATTGCATTCTTACATAGAAAAATGAAATAATGACCTAACAAGTAGAATAAAAGTGAAGCAGGAAAAATATTGCATTCTTATATAGCAGAATGAAATAATGATCTAACAAGTATAACAAGAGTCAAGTACCAAAAGTATTGCATTCTTATATAGAAGAATGAAATAATGATCTAACAAGTGTAATAAGAGTCCAGTAAAAATAATATTGCATTCTACAGTTTTAAAACACAACAGAAAGAACTAAACGAAAGAAAAAAACGAATACACACTCTATTCTTATATAACGGAATGAAATAATGATTGCACTTTTTAACTTCAGAAGTAAAGTTAAATAATGTTACACCTCATCGCTCAATTATCCCTTAAATTCAATCAGTTCACTCACTTTCCGATTTCCAGAGTAAAATTAAGCGTTTGCCAAGCTTTTTAACCTATTAAGCAACATTTACCAGTTCCCACCGTGTAATTTACTAAATACAATTAAACTGCTTTACACGCCGTCCAATCTGTCAAATAAAATTAATTAGTCCTCACAATTTTGGATCTACGAAGTAAAATTAAACAGTTTTCAACAACTTTCCAATTTATCAAATAAAACTGATCAGCTCCGATACACTTTAATATACTAAATTCATTCACACACTTTAGGCACGCTTGTTTATAAACAAGATTATAATTGACAATTCCCATGCCCTTAAAAGGTCCAGGAACGTTCAATGGAAAAAATTCGACTGCAAATACTGCCTTTTATTAAATTACGAAAAAGTTAAGCTAAGTATAATTTAGTTGAACAGACACCTTATTGTATAGTATAAGTAAAAAGTTTTCGAAATCTTTTTAATTTATCAAATAAATTTGATCAACTCCGATACACTCTAATATACTAAATTCACTCATACATTTTAGGCACGCTTGTTTATAAACAAGATTATAATTGACAATTCCCATGCCCTTAAAAGGTCATAGGACGTTCAATAGGAAAAATTCGACTGCAAATGCTGAATTCTTTTTTTTTCTTTCAATCACGAAAAAGTCAAGCTAAGTATAATTTAATTAAATACCTTACTTAAATTCTATATTAAAATTTATTTTAATTTTATAGTAAAAGTAAAAAGTTTTCAAAATCTTTTTAATTTATCGGATAAAATTGATCAGCTCCGATACTCTCTAATATATTAAATTCACTCGCACACTTTAGGCACGCTTACTTCTAAACAAGATTATAATTGACAATTCCCATGCCCTTAAAGGATCCAGGAACGTTCAATGGGAAAAATTCAACTGCAAAAGCTGCCTTTTTATTTAATCCCGAAAAAGTTAAGCAAAGTATAATAATTCAGTTAAACACATACCTTATTTTAATTTTATATTAAAATTTATTTTAATTTTATAATTTTTATAGAAAAAGTTTTCAAAAATTTTTAATTTATCAAATAAAATTGATTAGCTCCGATACACTTTAATATACTAAATTCACTCACACACTTTAGGCGCGCTTGCTTCTAAACAAGATTATAATTCACAATTACCATATCTTTAAGGGGTCCAAGGACGTTCAATGGAAAAAATTCGACTGCAAATACTGTATTTTTTTTAATCACAAAAAAGTATAATTTCGTTAAGCAGATACCTTATTTTAATTTTATATTAGAATTTATTTTAATTTTATAGCATAATTTTATTTTAATTTTATGGCAAAATAAAAGTTTTGAAAGTCTTTTTAATTTATCAATTAAAACTGATCAGCTTCGATATACTTTAATATATTAAATTCACTCACACACTTTAGGCGCGCTTGCTTCTAAACAAGATTATAATTGACAATTCCCATGCCCTTAAAAGGTCCAAGGACGTTCAATGGGAAAATGTCGACTGCAAATGCTGCTTTTTTTTTAAATTACGAAAAAGTTAAGTAAAGTGTAATAATTTAGTTAAACCGATAATTTATTTTAATTTTATATTAAAACATTTTAATTTTTGTAGCACAATTTTATTTTAATTTCTCTGTAAAATTTTATTTTGATATTATAGTAAAATTAAAAAAAAATTCAAAATCTTTGATTTATCAAATAATATCGATTAGCTCCGACACACTTTAATGTTCTAAATTCACTCACACACTTTAGGTATGCTTGCTTATAAACAAGATTATATTTGATAATTCCATGCCTTAAACGGTCATAAGACGCTCAATGAGAAAAATTCGACTACAAATGCTGCATTTTTTTTTTAATCCTGAAACATTTAAGCTAAGTATAATTTAGTTAAACAGATACCTTAACAGAACCTTATTTTAATTTTATAGCATAATTTTATTTTAATTTTATGGTAAAATAAAAGTTTTCATAGTTTATAGTCTTTTTCAAGTCTTTATAGTTTATTAAATAAAACTGATCAGCTCCGATACACTTTAATATATTAAATTCACTCGCACACTTTAGGCACGCTTGCTTCTAAACAAGATTAACAAGATTATAATCGACAATTCCCATGTCCTTTAAAGGTTCAGGGACGTTCAATGGGAAAAAGTCGACTGCAAACGCTGACTTTTTTTTAACACGAAAAAGTTAAGTAAAGTTTAATAATTTAGCTAAACAGATACCTTATTTTAATTTTATATTAGAATTTATTTTAATTTTATAGTACATTTTAATTTTATATTGGAATTTATTTTAATTTTATATTAGAATTTATTTTAATTTTACAGCATAATTTTATTTTAATTTTATAGTAAAATTAAAAAGTTTTCAAAATCATTTTAATTTATCAAATAAAACTGATCAGCTCCGATACACTTTAATATATTAAATTCACTCGCACACTTCAGGCACGCTTGCATATAAACAAGATTATAATTGACAATTCCCATGCCTTAAATGGTTCAAGGACGTTCAATGAGAAAAAGTCGACTGCAAATGCTGCTTTTTTTTTAAAATCACGAAAAAGGTAAGTAAAGTTTAATAATTTAATTAGAACTTTTACAGCATAATTTTATTTTAATTTTACAGTAAAATTAAAAAGTTTTCAAAAATTTTTAAATTTATCAAATAAAATTGATCAGCTCCGACACACTTTAATATATTAAATTCACTCGCACACTTTAGGCACGATTGCTTATAAACAAGATTATAATTGACATTGATTATAATTCCCATGCCCTTAAGAGATCCAAGAATCTCCAACAGGAGAGAATCCTATTGCAAATGCTTGCTTTTTATTATATTATTTTTTATTTTTTAAATTCACATTTTTCGGACGGATTAGAAAAAGTCAAGCTAAACATAATTTAGTTAAAACAGATATTTTATTTTTATTGGAAGAGCTACGGTCTACTTTTTTTGCTATATGAGGGCTAATGTGACCGGGACCTACTACTTAAAACCGATTCCTAACAGCTATGAATATCTATGTCACAGTAGGATTCGAACCTACGAACTCCGGTAACGAAGATCAGCGTAGTAATCATTCAGCCATCGTTCGGAATATATTTCATTTTAATTTCATATTAAAATTTATTTTAAATTTATAGCACAATTTTATTTTAATTTTCTAGTAAAATTAAACAGTTTTCAACATTTTTATATTTATCAAATAAAATTGATCAATTCCAATAACTTTAATATAGTAAATTCACTCAACTTTAGGTACGTCTGCTTCTAAACAAATTATAAGGATTAACTTCCCCTTAAAGGATCCATGGACCTTCAAAAGGGAAAAATTCGGCTGCTAAACCTACTTAGAAAAAAAAAGTCAAGCTAAGCAAAACTTAGTTAAAACAAATATGTTATTTTGCTTTGGTTTCGAGCGCTATGATCTGTTTTTTGCTACTACACGGGGGGGGGAGTAATGAGACCGGGACCTACTTCTTAAAGCCGATTTCGAACGGCTAGGAACATCCATGTCACAGTGGGATATAAACCCACGAACTCCGGTACCGAATATCAGCGCAGAGAGATGGTGAAAAACACACATTTTAAGAAATTCAATTTTACAAAAAAAGAGTCACCACTCAGTTATTAAAACTGATATAAATCGATTGTACGAAAATCGATTCCAAAGCAGAGAGGGGGTATAACGGAGGGCACATCTGAGAGAGTGCAGAGCCTTCTAATCAAACTTCTCCAATTATAATTGATAGAGGCAGACAAAATAAAATAGAAAAAAAAATGAAGGGAAAAACACAAGGGGGTGGTGGAAAGAGGCGCGTAAAAAACAAAAACACAGAAAAAAAAAACTGTCGGGTCTTTTGGCGGGTAAAGTGCACTTTCTAGATGACTAGGTTTGCCCCAAAATCGAGATAAATGAGACGCAGCCCAGATGCAAGCGGTCTCTCTCTTTTGCTAAGGGCGAGCGATAGACCGTCCAGAGCTATTTGGAAGCCGAACAAGTGAGCCGATTTAGCGCCAGCTACATCATACCCCCCCGGTTGCCAGGGGCGACCGAGCATCCCTTTATATATACACGTCGCCATGGCAACGCGAAGGTGAGCCCCGCGGAGCTCTCTTCTCCTTTTGTGCATACCAAACCCCCGGCACCCCTTCGTGAATGCGACACTATCCAGATGCGAAGAAGGATCAGTCGCCAAGGGCAGGCGAGTTTATCGCCAAATTTGGCGAGAAAAAATGCGGTGTTTTTGAGGTGGCCATTTTCTCGCGCGGGTGAAAAATGGTGCTTCAGTATTTTTTTTTTTTTTTTTTTTTTTTTTTTAAGTGGTATTAAAAGTGAAGTGGAGACGAAGATGTGCTCTTTCTCCATTAAGAAATAGAAACTAGGAGTAAGTTAAAAACACAGAACTTTATGTTCCCGTTTCTTAATAGTTACTGAATCTCGTTCTCCTTTTTTTTTTTTAATTTATTTATTTCAATCACGGAAAAGAGATCAAAGTGTTTCAAAATTTCCTTTTAATATAGAATGAGTGAAAGAAAACCAGCAGAGGCTAAAAAATTAACACTAGATATTAAATTTACCTAACCCATATTTTATATATACATACAGACATGCACATACATACATACATATTCAAATTGAAAAACAATATTACTGAGGGTGAGATTGTGGTCACACAAAATCATTTTAAGTAACAAAACCACATTTTGAAAAAAACTTCTCTAACTTTATAATTTTCTTTACAATATTGTAGCTATTTACATTACATTATCTCCATAAATATAGCTTTAAGTTCTTATTCGTGTAAAAACTGTATTTTTGTAATAAGCCAAAAGCTTGCTATTTTGTAAAATAAAAATTTTAAAAAAATCGAGTTTTTAAAATTTGAGATCGTTTTGATTTAATTGCATTCCTCAAACAATGCTTGTTATGCGAAAAGTTAAAACTTTTGTGCCGGAATATAGCACAAAATGCAAAGTCAGTGTAAGTAAAGTGCAACAGGAAACTCTTAGTAACAATCGTTACTTTTAAAGTTTTAAAATAACTTTAAAAAAATACTTTTAAATTTATTAAAAATTATTTATTTTTAAAATTTATTACTTTAAAGAATATTTTATAAAAATACAACTCTAAGCAATAAAATTGTTATACATCGGTTGATAGTAATTATAAATAATATTTTCGTTTAGAAAGTTTATCTGAAATTAATCGTAAAACTTAAAAAAAAATTCCCCAAAATGTGTTTGAAAAAACTGAATTATTCAACAAATTTTTCGCAAAAAAACTAATTATATTCGTTTCCATTTACAAGTTCATGTAGCTACAAGAGTAAAAAAAAAGTTTAAAATCATGAGAAATCCAAAACCATGCAAGAAAAATTAACATATCGTCTGCTTAATATTGAGTAAAAACAGTTAATAATTATTCATTCTCAACAGGTTCTCAAAATCGTCTGACGACAAGAAAAGTTGTTTCCAAACGATAATATGGATATATTTGAGTTAAAAAATAAATTCGTGCGTGTATATATATATATATATATATATATATATATATATAACTAAAATAAATCATACCCAAATGACCACGATTTTGCACTTACAAGGATAAAGTTTTTAAAATCCGAGAAACCAAAATCATTCTTATAAAACGAATATATTGTCTTATTGCCATTTTGAAAAAAGTAATTAAAAAATAAAGATTTATTTGAGCAGGAAATCAAAATCATTTGAGAATAACAAGGAAGGTAGCTTTCATTACAGTAATATGGAACTATTTGAGCTGAAATATACACTGAGTGTGTATAAATATTTATACGTAACTATAAATCATACACGAAACTTCCCCCATTTTGCACCTACAAGGAATAAAACAACTTTTTAAAACCGAGAACCCAAAATCATTCAAGCAAATCGAATATATCGTCTGCATATCAATTTGAAAAATAGGAAACTAAAAATTTTACTTCATTCTCAACAGGAAGTAAAAGAAGTTTGTTAGCTAATGACAAGAAAAGTTGTTTTCAGATGAAAAATAGGAAGGATTTCAAAATACAAAGAATGCTGAGAACAAAACAATCTGAATTTATTAGGAAACTCAAATACTTATTTATTGCGCATAATTTAAACTATAATAAGTAAGGGCTATGCTTAAATCTGGAATTAGTGAGTTTATTTAATTGAAAATTGAGAATACAAACAAGAATAAAAGATGAATAAACATGAAGCTTTTTTTTTAAAACTATTTTGTCAAATGTAGAGAATTTAGGAGTTTAAACAAACATTTTTATGCACGTCCACATGAAAAGTCGTCTGTTTGCTCAAATTGTGCTTGATAAATAACACCAGTAACATCAAATAGCAGTGAAAATTATAAGCTGCATTTAACCTAATTTGCATTCAAATGTAATTTTTTTAATAAAAAAATGAAATACTTCCATTCGATATCAAAGAACAAATACACAAACATTGTTCCTGTTTATTCAGCGTAATACTAATAATGAAAAAAAGGTCAAAATCGAAATTTAAAGAATATTACTGCAAACAATTTTGGCCAATTTATTCACGTGATTTGTTTGCAATAAAATCTCGACAAATGCAGAGACGATCTTTTTCTAACGTGACTTAAATACAATAATAAATCGCTACTAATTTAATCGAATTAAAGAAATTTAATGAAGTCTTTATTCAATTAAATAGGATGAATGGTTTTGATTAATAACGCCACATTGCAAGAGAAGAAAAAAAACTGCTTTTCACTTATTTATCAACCGTGAATTTTTATTACCCATTCATACATGCTTACAAATGGCTATGTTTGAATGCATATTTGTTCTTTATAAAAATCCACGCAGTTTATCGTAATATTGCCAAATTTTTCTCTCTATTTTTTGGTAATTAAAAATTATTGAAATATTTCACACCTATTGTAGAAATGAAAGTACGTTTCACTTATCTGTATGCGTAGAATTTTTATTACCAACGTATACATACAAATGAGTATGTTTGAATACATATTTGTTCTTTATAAAAATTCACATTGTTTATCGTAAATTCACCAAATTTTACTAAAAAATTCTTTGATAAAGAAAAAACTATTAAAATCTTTCTCGCCTATTGCTTCAACGTCATGTTATGCTTAATGAGTATTAACTTAGCTGGTGAATGATAAATAATGCAAACAATATTTTAATATTTCATAATTACAAATAGATATTTCCTTAAGATGGCAATGGAGATACTATATCTCTTGTCTGCACCCTATGATTTTTTTTTTATTCTTTGCACATAAAATTTTTTTTAATCCAAAATTATATTATTTATAAACAAAGGTGAAAAGCAAAAAACTGAGTACATACAGACAAGTAAGTACTCAATAAAAAGGTGATACAAATTTTGCTTCTCGATTGCACTAAGCACACACAAATTTTCATCTCTCGATTCGGTCATAAATTTTGAAATACGAGTAAACTACTGGTTTTTCAGTTGAAAAGAATATGCCTGAGACTCAGTAGCTCAATTGGCAAAGGCAGTGAATCGGAGATTTGTTCGATGGAACTGGCCAAAGATCCGTGTCCATTAATGGCGGAAGGGGCAAGTAAAGTAGATTTGGGATTGCAATGTCCTCTAATTTCCTAAACGATACCTATGGAAGTGGCAGACCAGGCTGGAGGTCTTCTGCTCATCAATCGAAAGATGCACTCCTTCTTTAAGTTTAGTTAAACCGTGGAAGGCGCACTCGAAGGTTAAAACCCGAATTATCTTGAGCAGTTCGGCAAGGAAACCTTCTTACAGGAGTAACTAACTGTCTGTATGATCAACACCAGCTATTTTAATTCTTATTGGCTAAATCTTGGCGTAGTGACGTTCCAACGAGGGAACTACAAATCACAATCTACCTTAAAGAATGATACAGATTCGGTCTCTCAGTCACACTAATGTTCAACGCCATTTACAGCTCTGTTTAACAGAAAATTTAATCTAGAACATCATACAATATTAACTTAAACACTGTACCTCAAGTACATAATCTACAAGCCGTAACTAGGTCCTTTAGCGTCCGTGACAAAAAATTGATCTGCGCCAATATAGTGAGAAAATATATGTTTTTTTTTTCCTATATCATACATTTAGAATGAAATCAAAATATTTTGTTAATTCTTAAAATGCTCCTAGTATATTTAAAAATTTTTTTTTCTATATTTATTTTATTAATACTTAAAAATATGTTCGAACTCTCTAGGGGTATTATATGGCTGATAAACTGAATAGTTTGAGGGGAATATTTTTTTTTTATTTGTACGTTAAATTTTCATAACAAAATTCTTAAAATGCTCCTAGTATATTAATTTTTAAATTTTTCTTCTATATTTCTTTTATTAATACTTAAAAATATGTTCGAACTCTCTAGGGATATTATATGGTTGATAAACTGAATAGTTTGAGGGGAATATTTTTTTTTTTATTTGTACGTTAAATTTTCATAACAAAATTCTTAAAATGCTCCTAGTATATTAATTTTTAAATTTTTCTTCTATATTTCTTTTATTAATACTTAAAAATATGTTCGAACTCTTTAGAGCTATTATATGGTTGATAAACTGAATAGTTTGAGGGGAATATTTTTTTTTATTTGTACGTTAAATTTTCATAACATAATTCTTAAAATGCTCCTAGTATATTAATTTTTAAATTTTTCTTCTATATTTGATTTATTAATACTTAAAAATATGTTCGAACTCTCTAGGGGTATTATATGGCTGATAAACTGAATAGTTTGAGCGGAATATTTTTTTTTATTTGTACGTTAAATTTTCATAACATAATTCTTAAAATGCTCCTAGTATATTAATTTTTAAATTTTTCTTCTATATTTCTTTTATTAATACTTAAAAATATGTTCAAACTCTCTAGGGTTATTATATGGCTAATAAAATGAATAGTTTGAGAGGAATATTTTTTTTTATTTGTAAGTTAAATTTTCATAAAAAATTCAGGATTTTCTAAACTTAAATTTAGTTTTAATAACTTTAATAAATTCAAAATTTAAAACGAGTACCCAGATTTATATACAGGCATATTAAGAGTGGTTGGTAAACATTTTGTAAGAATCTGTAACCAGATTAGTATCTAGGAGCATTTTAAAAATTAAAAAAATTCATAAAACAGTAACTTTTAAACACATTAAATTTTAAAAATAAAATCTAATTCTATAATAAAAAAAATATTTTTCAACTTTTCCTTATTTCTACTTGGGGCGAATCGTCTTCTTTCGTACCCCGTTTTCCTCACGGTGCGACACCCTTATAACTGATGGGCCACCTTTGCCACGCCCTAGTTACGGCCTGTACTAGTTCTACGAAGCTTCTCTTCTGTAGCTATAATCTTAGTCGTGGTCACCGAGAAAGAGGCTATATTATGAAATACACACACTTTCAGGTATAGTATAAAAGCAATGCCTACAATTTTTTTGATGGGAATATTTCATACTTAACAATTTAACGCAGTTTTTTTGGTTTGATATTTACAAAAGAAAAAAAAGGTAGAAAAACATTAAAATAAAAAACCCCACATTTTTAGCTACAGTCATTTAAAAGAAAAAAATGGCAGCAGTAAAGCATAACAAAATACTTTCAGAAGATTGTTTAACTAGATAAAAAAAATACTGAAAAAAATATGTGCTAAAAGTGAAATTTTGCTTAAAAAGCATTTTTTGGAGCTTTCCAAACATATCAGATTCCACAAAAGGCAATTCAGCAAGCTAAAAAAGTTTGGGGGATGGCATGAGAAGGGGTGGGTGGGTGAAGAACCAGGCGCCAAACTCTTGATAGGGAATAGAATATAATGATAAATATTTATGAGAGGGAATCAACATAGTTACAAATATCTATCCTAACAAACATCAGCAACATCATTCACACCGAATTTATAGCAACCCTAAAGGACTTATTTTATCAAGTTTGGGGGGGGGGGGGAAGCAGTTGGTGCGTTACCAAGACAACGGAAGAATCATCCTATCGTTTCAAGGACACAAGGATATTATTTGGGTTCAGGTAGCTTAAAGACACTCGGTATTTCGTATACAGATAAAACGGAACGACGCAGAGAGAGAAAAAAAAGCGACACGAAAGGCATGCATATAGAATGGAGAAAAAAGTTCTCTATTGATTCTATGCCTCATGATCTGCTAGTTCAGCAAGTTTTGGGTATAAATATATACATATAGATAATATATCCCCATTCTTCGCTGAAGTCTTCCCCTCCAAGCGATTTTGAAGACAAGGTAAGCGTGAGTATCGGAGGTTTGAAACGCAGACGATTCCATCCGTTTATTTCCTTGTATTTTTTTTTTCTAGTTTTGTTATTTGTCCGCTTTAGTTTGGCAACATTTTTCTCGAGATGTTTTGTGTTCCAGTTTATTATTTTGCTGGAGAGGAGGTTTATGTTTACTTTTCGGTCCAATTTTTGGGACTGAGAATATCTGTTTTTGAGACAAATCCATATGTTTGGGAAATATGACTAAACACGGAAGAATGGCTATGTAAATATGTTGGAATTCGGAGTAAGAGATGATAAAATAAGACATTTCTTTTTTTCCCCTTCGTTTCTTAAGGCAATTGTTTCATTTCGCCATGGAAGAAGATTACATGAAATTGCAGTAAATCTCAGAATATAAAGCTTTTCGCTGGATATTAGAAAAAAAAAAAATGTAAACCGTCTGGGATACAAGCTTCCATTTCTTTTTATTATTATTTTATGAAAACCTTGTTATGAATCCTGCTTTGAAATCTATTCACTATAAAGAGATTAACACAGGAATAATTTTATTAAAATATTAAAATGTTTTATAATATTAAAAATTTTAAAAACTTAAGTATATTTAAATTCCAATACAACTCGAGAACCAATAAATCTTTTTGTACCGAGGTACTTTCTCACGGTGAGTTGCACGTGCATGCATAGCCGTGGGAGGATTTTCCTTGACGAATTTAAGACCCCAATTATTTACGTCAAGTTTAGGGACCCCTGCAGAGAGGATACTTCACGGAATGGCAGCATAACGGTCAAGCTCGCACAGAACTGTAAGCGTGAATTATGGGAGCAGGGGCTAAAATGTAATGTCAGCTTGAACAAAAAGGGGCTACTTTAATGAGCCCACCTGCACTCCCGAAGGGCATTTAATGTGGGAAAATTTCCCAAAGAGAAGGGATTGGATAAGAAGAAAAAAAGGGGCGTTGGGACCTGAGGTGAGGTTTTTGGAAACGCAGTGAGAGCGTGGAGTTGGAAGAAGTGGGCAGTCGAGAGAAGTGGAACAAGGATCCACTAGCACCAGCTCGTCCCGTGCGCCCGGACCGACACCGCCCCGCTCACCATCACCAACTCGTCCCGTATGCCCGTGAGGAAAGCCCCTGCCTGCTCCCCTGTGACTTTAATGGAGGTAATTTATAAATAATATTTACAGTCCTTTGACTTAGGCCTCTGTTAATAATAATAATTCCTTATAAAGTGATGTGGGATAATTATTCTGTAAATAGAAAATATAAATGATTGATCATTATAACCAAGGATATTTTTGTAAATAAATGTATAGAATAAATGTCTGAATCTATATAAAGTATTATATTCATTCTGTGTTTCCCCATTGTAACGAACACTGATATATTGGTTGTATGTACATTGCAACACTTTTAAAGCTTGTTTTTTACTTTTGAGTGGAGGAAACATTTTAAATGTTTTAGAGATCTATTGTATTTACAAAATATTTAAAAAGCCATTTTATTTTTCTTTTACGGGGAAAATGCTTTCAAAATATTTTATAATTAAAAAAAAAAAAAAAAAAAAAAAAAAATTCGAGAGAAATACAGGAAACATGTATGTACAAAGTTTCTGATATGTAATTTGATTTATTTTTAAAATATAACAATACTATTCTGAAATTAAATAAATTCTAAAATATCTAAAGTAGAAGCATGTTATTAACATTTTTATTTAAAAAAATTGCATACACTAGAAAAAAAAAAACGAAATCTAATTTTTTAAAGAACTTTTACTTACTGGACTGTGTTAAGATTATTATAAAATGTAATAAATGAAAGTGATTGAAAAATACACAATTAAAGAGATCTACAGGGTATCTGCCAAAATAATTTTTTTCAAATCCATGACTTTTCATGACTTCCCCTGATTTAGCAGATCATTTTCCATGACTTTAAAAAGCTTTCGTTAAAGTATATATATGAATAAAACTTCTGATGTACATACAAATAAAATATATGCTTTTAGAGAAATTACAGGAATTTTATCATAAAAAACTATGAACTTACTTTATAAGTGTTAATAAACTAACATACATAAAAATAAATTGTATCTACATACCTAAGTTTAATCATTAGCAATTTTTCAATCAAAATGTTTCCAATTTGAATTCAGGGTACTTTGGTATTATCCAGGTGACCATGAATAATAGCCAAATGTAACCCTATAATGTTTATATACAATATCCCTAGAGATAAACTTATATTTTGTGCAAAAATCTTAATTTTTATTAAAAAATATTTATTATATTAATAAAATTTTAATCTACAATTTAAGAAAAAACCAGAATAATATACATTTACCCACCCATTAAGCTTTCTTGCTTTGAGTTTCCTTGGTGAACAAATTTTACTTGGCAATAGGGTCAATAAGATAATACATAAATATCAAACTCAGTAACTTCAGCCAAATGACGAGTAAAAATAGAATTAAACAATTCAATGCATTTTTATTTAATCCGTAGTTTAGCGGATCCATGACTTTTCATGACTTTTACTCATTTTACTTGAAAAATCAAGACTTTCCATGACAAAATTAATCCATTGTCTAAATCCATGATTTTCCATGACTTTCCAGGTGCGCGGAAACCATGTATTAACATTCTTTTTATTTTATAAACTAGAAAAAAAATTAATTTTTTAAAGAACTTCTACTTACCACATTGTCTTAAGATTATTATAAAATGTAATAAATGAAAGTGATTGAAAAATACAGAATTAAATAGATCTATATAAAACTTAAAACTTTTGAATATTACCTCTGGTAGTTATAGAAGAAATTTAGCTCAGATTTAAATAATGATAGCACAAAAAAAAAATATAATAAACATTGCAAGTAGCGTTAGAACAAAATAAAACCTGCCATGTATTTAGTTTATATACCAAAAGCTGCGAACTGAAATATTAAATGTTTTTTAGATAAAATATCTTAAAAGCTATACATACGATAATATAACATGTAATTGCATACTGAAAGCTCACGGTAATTTACTTGAAAGATTTAATGTTTCCTGTTTAATATTTTTTCAGAATATTAATTTTGGTTCTCGTTTGCGCCATTTTTGTTCTCAGCTCGATCTTTTTCCAAAATCTACGATAAGTTTAAAAAAGAATACAAAGTATTCAAAAATCTTTAAGTTCATCGCAATGAAGTTCATATCCAACGCATTACGTGAAACTTGATTAATGTTTACTTGCCAAAAGTAAATTCGAACCCGTGGAATTTTGCATGAAAAATTCACAACTAGTATGTGATAATTATCAGAAAGGTTCATAAGAGCATAAACCCATAATTCGAGAACGTATTTCAGTAATTAAAGCGGCGACAAAACATCCATTTCACACGCATTTAGCACAGATTTAACAGCTAACTGAATTATCCTTGACGCAAGGAGCAATAACTTACACGTTCTAGGAGCAAAAGCGAAACTATCACTAATAGACTTCGGAAGGCTATTAACTCCTTAACAAGATTAATTTGAACATATGTTAAAATCTGGATTTTAAATGACAAAAGAAGAATAATAATAAAGAAAAAAAGGCATCAATTTTAAGAGATAAAAGTGAAAACTTTGAATAAACTGCTCCCGAGAAGAGGATGAAAAATGAAAAGACTGTCGTTTATTCATCTGTACTTATAAGAAAAATAAAGAAATCTAGATTTTTCAAAGTTTGGCGACGTTGGAAGAATTTAGGATACTCGTTGGCTATCATTTTGGCAGGCTCCGTGGAGAGAAATGGCGCTCATTTGGAAGATCGCAGCCCTTGTTACGAGGTACAGTGAATTAAATTCGTCAATGACTAATACCACTTACACATATCGCTTAACTACCCCAAAAGGAATTCAACGAAGGGTAAAAGACAAAACATAATGCGGACAAAAATGGCACAAGTTGTTCTGTTGGACAAGGTGTTCCGGGTCTGAACAGCTGAAAAATTTACAGCAAACCCGAGAACAAAAATCTTCAACGCTCCAAACATCCTTTCAATCTATTATTCGCTAGAAGATTCTTGAGTGTGTTTCATAATCGGGAATATCAAAACATTTCCGGTAAAAAACACAGAATTATACACACACACACACACACACAGAACACGGTCTTATTCCATGCATATACTATTTTGTTTGGATAGCTGCTATAGTGTTTGTTTTGAGGACATTATCGGTAGTTTGGCAACAAAATGGATTTCATCCGCATAGCTCGCTCTCTTTCGCTGAAAATTGCATTCTGGGAAGAATCTTTTTTAAAAAAGGGCGAAGGGAGAAGATAATAAATATGTGACGACTTCATTCACGATCTGAAAAGAGAAGGGAGGGGGGAAGAAAGAGCGGGTGGATGGCAGCGTAGAATTACAAAATATATGTTCCATGAAATTGCCAGGATTAGCTCAAAAATTCCAAGCATTAAGTAAGAAGATGGCCTGGAATTAAAAGCGAATATTTTAAAGAGTCAAAAGGAAAAATGCTGAAAGAACGGATTTTAACTCATGACTGATACATTTCGTTAGTGGTGACATTTTGGGAGGAAATAAATTGTAGTGAGACAGTGGAATAACAAGTATCATTACTTATAAAATGTGTGAAAATAACATATTTCCGTTTCGTGAATTTGAAAAGAACGTAAGGAAATTCGGACGAATAAATGCTTCTGCTTTAGAGGAAACTATTTAAAACTTTTTAAAAGGAATATATTTAACAAGTTTCGCACCGAAACAAGAAATAAAAATTTTATTCTAACAAATAATTATTGAAATCAGTAGGAAGTTAAGAAGAAATGAAGGATTTTAAAGAGTAGTAAAACTTGCGAGTAGAATAATTATCTTCGCGGTCAGTTATAAAAGAATTCTTAACGTAGCGGTTTAAATTAAGCATATTTTTAAAAGGCACTAAGAAAGCAATTTCTAAGCTGTACCAACAGAGAACACACTAAAATGTTTCGCAATTTTTTAATCGGTTACAGTTAATATTTAAAAAAAATTACAGAATAATAATATTATCAAACGGAAATGAATTATAATGGCTTGCTTTTAAAATACCTACGGTTACAGAACTTCAACAGTAATTAGCCACGATTTCATAATCAAAAAAATCGCCATATTTAACGCCAAATTACGAAATGATAGAATCGGATGTAGAGTAAGACTTTAAAATTAATCTCCTGTGCCATTTGAAACATTAATTTTGCTCTTTCTGAGTTCTTTTACACTTTCTGGTAATAAATTAAAACCAGATTATAAAATTTCAACTTTTACGCCTTGTGCATACAATTAACTCCTTGATGGGACAGATAAAAGTTTGATAGAATAACATGAATCTTTGATTGTTTTTCATTTTGTTATTCCATTACATTTTGCTTTCATAACAGCACGGAGGATATCGGATTAGAGTTAAGTAGGTGTAAAGGAAAAATTAACCGTATGTATCATGTTTTTGTGCTTAGTAATTCATTCGTGCAATCAACACGGGATAATACAAGACGTAAAATATAAAGATGACGTTAAGCCATTTTGTTTTGAGACTCAGCTACCAGCAAAGGCCTATTTGTACGTCAAAAGCAACAGCCAAAAGATAGTTATTTTTATGCGCCAAATAATACATATTTGTAAAACGACGCCTAAGGTACGATAAGTGTACGCTTGGTATTTCTAGATAGGTGAAATCGGCTGGTTGGACTCTTCAAGGTGTTTAGCATGCTGTTTTATAAACCTATTTATTTTTATGTATGTGCGTGTGTATGTATGTGTGTGTGTTGGCGTTAAGACCCGCTACAAATGAAAAATATGGTTTCTATGCTGGAAAGAATGCAACAGTTGGCTTTACAGGGAAACATTAGTTAGTCACATGGGGAACTCGAGAAGCAAAACTAAGTTACGTAAAAGGAATTACGTTATATAGGAATAGATAAGATAAGCCGGAATTATTTTTGGTGTTCGCAAAGTCGCCAAAGGTTCCCACAGTTAGAGGTGAAACACAGACATCTCGCCAAAGGTTATAATTTGAGCAATAGAATCGCCAGAAATTTTAGAATTTAATGAAGTTGGCTGGTTTGGTTAAAATATTACATATAACACATAATTTACGATTGTGTTCCTAAATGCGATTTTCCAAATGTACTCTCAAAAATCTTGTAATAATGCAAATATTCCACGATCCTGAAATAATAAAAATAGGAATAGCTGGTTTAAGCCGTAAATTCATTTTCAAAGATGAACTACCCTGCTTAACTATGTGACAAACGGAAGTAAACTAGTTATAAAAATACTAATCCAAGAATGGCCATTTTCTACGGAATTCAGAGTATTTATTTTCTCGAAGTCAGCAAACACTAGCAAGTCCTATCAGAACCACACAACTTGGCCCTGGAGCAGAAAAAGAGAGAAAATAAAAAGGAACATTCGAAATTCACGACGCCTGCATAAACCCGAAACCTTTCACACCATACTATATATACATCCAATAACACCTTAGGTAAACACTACACCACTTAGTATTCGGAGCCTTGACTATCACTGCCGGCTTAAAACAAGCGAAAATGGCGCGGTAGGGTGCTCTAATAGAATACCAAAAAACCAGGGGCTATAGGACGATATTTTTTCCCTGTCGACGGCAGAAAAAAAAAGGGAGAACCGAATAAAACACAAGGCGGAAAAGATACAAGGAAAACACATATATAAGTTAAATCAATAGCAGCGCAACACACAGCTACAGCGAGATACGCATAATGGATAAATATATAGAAAGATATGTATCCGGCGGCTGTGTTTTTCTTTGGCGAGAAAAGTATACCTTTTTTTGTTGTTGTTCTTTTTGGTTTTTATTATTTGCTTAAAAAAAAAGAACGTTGTTAAAGCTTTACAAAGCGAATGGCAGCCGTTTTCCCAGTTATGGAAGATAAAAAAAAAACAATTGTGTGTGGAAAAACAATTTTACAATACTGTAGTAGTTACGATTTACAGAAACCGCATTCAAAAAGTGTTTTTTCTTTCCCATAAAATAAATGTTCTTTTTCAAAACTATTTCACTAAATTTCGCTTTAAATGGGCTATTATATTTAAGTATTATAAATAAATTATTAATTATTCCATACGTAAATCCTACAAATAATGCAAATTAAAAGTTAATTATTCAAGAAGTAATTTAATTAAATGTTTTTTGTAATTTCAATTCGCCTTTTCTTTTTCCAATCTCGACATATTGCCAATCTTCCTACACTAAAATGATTGTTCGATATAAATTAATTTGCAATATTATAGTTTAGTTACGGTTTGTAACATCACATTCCAAAAGAAATTTTTCTTTCCCCATAAACAAGCGTTCTTTTATTCTTCTCATAAAAGAGCTATTAAATTTCAGAATAATATAAATAACATATTAATCATTATTCCACATGTAAATCGTACAAAAGAGTGCAAACTAAATGTGAACTTTTCAAGAAGTGATTTAATAATTTTTCGTTAACACTCGCATTGTTCGCCATTTCTTTTTCCTCCCGTTGAAATCTCGACACATTGCCAATTCTCGGAAACTAAAATAATTGCTCGAGATAAATTCAATAGTTCGGCGTAAGTCGGATATTGGTGATTCAGGAATCGGAGTTTAATTGTTCATCATTATTTTGGAGAAGTAACTTGTCATAATAAAACAAAAGAGACTCTTAGACTTCGATGATTTATCTTTTCCCTAGACACTTGTGATTTTCTAATTGGAGTACAAAACCTGGAGTATATATTAAACTGACAACTGTATTTTTCAGTTAATAGGAATTATTTTCAAATTGATTTGACAGAATCTAACGATAGTTTAATAGCATTTTTTCTGAGGAAAAAAAATACTAATATGAAGTAAATGATTGTAAATATTAAAAATAAAATACAGACATAAACGAAGTCGTCTTATTTTAATATTTAATAGATGATATGCTTTGTTTGATACCGTGATTTTTATATTTATCAATCATTGCCCTTTTCTCTTTTTTTTTCTTGCAAAACTGTTAAATTCTGTCCAAAATTTTGAAAACCTTTAATGCATCGTTAAATTACAAGAAAATCATTATGGAAAAAGTTTAGCTTCCAATGCACAAGTTTTCTGAAAAAAGAAAAAATCATGTCCACCCGTCTAGCACAGCTGGTTATTTAACTACCAAATAATCAGTCCTTCGCTGTAACCAGTTTAATGAACGGAAGAAAAAAATCTTGATGCAAGGCAAATTAGCTTTTCATTTGCTAATTTACCTGGAAACAGCAAATCAAGTATGATTCCATGCCTAACCAGAACAAATCTAGTTTAATTTTGCCTAGATTTGGTCTGGCAAATTTGCCAATTTGGATTTGACAAAATTACTAGGATTGGTCTGGCAAATTTGCCAATTTGGATTTGACAAATTTGCTATGATTTGGTCCGGCAAATTTGCCAGCGATTACAACATTTTGGAAGAGCCCAGTCAGAATATTGCTTGCTATCGCACGATGTTGAGGATGTTAGCAATAAACGAGTGAAGTTTTATTTTAGACGTTTTAATACGATGTGTGATTCTTATATCATACATCACATTAAAGACACACGTAACACATCATTTTAAGGCACTCTTATATCACACATAATTCACGTTTATAAATCCCCCAAAACAAAATGACTCAACCTCCATCTTTGTATGTATGATATACGATAACATTTAAACGGAAATAAAAGTTTATTTCATCAGCATGTGCTCAGGATTATTGACAAACAAATCGACTCAAATTATACTTTAAACTCGTTCTAACATAAAATACTTCAAATACACATTTGCTATAGGATTTGTTATGTTAATGAGTCGTTAACACCAAAATTTTGTATTAAATGGGGCCGGCAACTATCCTGAAGGCTTAGATTAAAAGAAAACGATGAAGAAGCAGAGCGAAGTACTCGACCAATTTTCATTCTTACACGGCGTACAGAATAAGACAGGCACAATGTCCTGAGGAGATTTTTTTAAAAGGGAGAAAGACAAATGAAGTATAGTTAGAGTTTGCTAATGTCCTGCAGGGGAAGGAAGAGTGCAGTCCACTCAATTTACAAATTTACCCCGAACCCCGTACGTCTTCCACGACACTGCTGGCTGGTTTGGAAAAAAAAACCCACCAATGTCCTGATAGGGGAAAAAAGCAAAAGAAGAACAAAATATACCATATTACAGTCAATCAATTTACCGCTATTACACGCCACGGTTGATTGGTTGGTATTTGAGACTAAAATCTGGAGATGACACACCCAATGTTCTGATGAAGAGAAAAAAAGAAGAACGATGGATACCACATTACAGTCAACCACTTTAGTGACGCTTTTGCACCACACGGTTGATTGGTTGGTAGTTTGGTATGTTGGAATGCAAAATCAGTAGGGGACAGGTTGCAAGAACACCCACAATGTTCTGAAAGGGGAAAAGAACTGAAGGAAGGCGAAGTGCACCACACATTCATATTACTCTCGACCAATTTACTAATTTACCGCTCTTACACGGCTAGTTGGTTGGTTATCGGAACACTGGAGCGCAAAATCTGCAGGGGACATGTTGCAAGAACACCTACAATGTCCTGAAGGAGAAAAGAGATGAAGAAAAGCAAAGTACACCACATTGTTCTCAACCAATTTACTAATTGATCGCTCTTACAAAGTTCGGCTGGTTGGTTGCTTGTCGGAACATTGGAAAGCAAAATCTGCAGGGGGTATGTTGCGAGAGCACCCACAATGTCCCGAAGGAAGAAAAAAGGCAAAAGAATGAAGTCCACCACATTAAACTCAATTTACCACTTTACTACTCTTAAAAGACATGGTTGGATGATATTTTTGGTGCGCACAATCTACAGAGGACATATTACGAAAACGCACACAATGTCCTGAAAGCGAAAAAAGTACACCACATTACACTCAATTTACCACTTACCACTCTTACACGGCATATCAAATAAGGCACGAGCACACAATGGAATAAGAAAAAAGGGTGGCCCATACCTTCGGAAACAGGGGCAACCTCATGCATTATTTACAGACCGTACAAAAAAAGGGATGAGGTGGGGCGCGGAAAGGTGCATCTCGCGTATAAAGTTAAGAACCCCACCATTCAAGCCCCAATCACGGTTACAGAGTTGGAGAGGAATGCGCGCGTGTACCTCATCCTTTTCCACCAACCCACACGCCAATGCGGAGGAAGCACACACAAAACGAACTCCCAGAAAAAGAAGAGTAGAATCGAGTGACTGATGTAAAAAGATGACAGATGACCAGGAGTGATACGCGAAGATAGCGAAGAGACTGGGGGAAAAAGGTGGGGAAAAAGTGGCGAAAGGGAACAGAGAGTAGGGAGAAAAAAAAATCCAGAGCAGTGTGTGAAGAAGATAAATGGAAGAGAGGGAGGGAAAATTTGGCGAAGGGACATACTCCAATGGAAGGGAGAAAAAAAAAAGAAGTCGACAGCTTCTTGGCGGGATTGAGTGTTTGAAGAGATGGACAGGATTGTGGGGGTTGCTGAATGAGGGATGAACGAGTTGCAGGGTGTCGAACTACTATTACTATAATGGAACGATCTCGAGTAGTTTTAGAACACACAAAAGAAAGGAATGGTTCGAAATTTTGTTTTTTAAATGATTATGAAACTCCCATAAATAACAGGATTGTGGGGGTTACTTTATGAGAGATGGACGAGTTGCAGGGTGTCGAACTACTATTACTATAATGGAACGATCTCGAGTAGTTTTAGAACAAACAAAAGAAAGGAATGGTTCGAAATTTTGTTTTTTAAATGATTATGAAACTCCCATAAATAACAGGATTGTGGGGGTTACTTTATAAGGGATGGACGAGTTGCAGGGTGTCGAACTACTATTACTATAATGGAACGATCTCGAGTAGTTTTAGAACACACAAAAGAAAGGAATGGTTCTAAATTTTACTTTTTAAATGATTATGAAGGATGAACGAGTTGATAAATTTTAATTTTATATACATTTACTTTACCATAAACTATTAAAATCAATGAAAGTTGGTAGTATTTATTAATATATATTAATATTTACCAACATTTATGTTACTAAATATTAATAAATATATTTCAGGCGTAATATGCAGCTTTTAGTAACACTTTAAAGTCGTACATCGCAAATAATGTGTTTTCTTGGATAAATTTTAATTTTATATGCATTTATTTTACCGTTAACTATTAAAATCAATGAACGTTGATAATTATTAATATAAATTAATATTTATTATGTTAGTAAATATTAATAAATATATTTCTCAGGCATAATATAAAGTTTTAATAACACTTTTAAGCCATATAACGCATTTAATAGGTTTTTTTGATAAATTTTAATTTTATATGCATTTACTATTAACTGCTAAAATCAATGAAAGATGGTAATATTTATTAATTTATATTAATATTTACCAATACTTATGTTAGTAAATATTAAAATATATATTTCTAAGGCATAATATTTAAGTTTTAACAACATTTATAAGTCTTATATCACAAAAAATAAATTTTCATTGATATATTTTAATTTCATATGCATTTATTTTACCTTTAACTATTAAATATATTTCTAAGGCATAGTTGCAGTAAAATGATACTAAAAGAAAAATTTATTACCGCTGTAGAAAAAGCCTGAAAGTCACTCCGATTAATGCAAGAAAAAATGAATTATGCCCAAAAGGCAATTCAGAACAGAAAAGGATGAAAATGGTACCGCATTCCAATACTTTTACCAATTTTACCAATTATTCCAAATTTACCAATACTTTGTTAGTATATATTAAAATATATTTCTAAGGCATAATATATAAATTTTAATAACATTTATACGTTTTAAATCACAAGGAATGGATTTTCATTGATATATTTTAATTCCATATGCATTTACTTTATCGCTAACTATTAAATATTTTTAATAACACTTTTAAGCCAACTATCGCATTTCATAGGTTTTTTTTGATAAATTTTAATTGTATATGCATTTACTATTAACTGCTAAAATCAATTAAAGATGGTAATATTTATTAATTTATATTAATATTTACCTATACTTTGTTAGTAAATATTAAAATATATTTCTAAGGCATAATATATAAGTTTTAATAACATTTATACGTTTTATATCACAAGGAATGGATTTTCATTGATATATTTTAATTCCATATGCATTTACTTTACCGCTAACTATTAAATATTTTTCTAAGGCATAGTTGCAGTAAAATGATATTAAAAGAAAAATTTGTAACCGCTGTAGAAAAAGCCTGAAAGTCACCCCGATTAATGCAAGAAAAAATGAATTATGCCCAAAATGCAATTCAGAACAGAAAAGGATGAAAATGGTACCGCATTCCAATACTTTTACCAATTTTACCAATACTTTGTTAGTAAATATTAAAATATATTTCTAAGGCATAATATATAAGTTTTAATAACATTTATACCTCTTATATCACAAGGAATGGATTTTCATTGATATATTTTAATTCCTTATGCATTTACTTTACCGCTAACTATTAAATATTTTTCTAAGGCATACTTGCAGTAAAATGATATTAAAAAAAAATTTATAACCGCTGTAGAAAAAAGCCTGAAAGTCACCCCGATTAATGCAAGAAAAAATGAATTATGCCCAAAATGCAATTCAGAACAGAAAAGGATGAAAATGGTACCGCATTCATTAAACCACCAACGAAAAATATTATAACCAGCAAATCAAAGTTTATCATTTATACCTCATACACAAAAATAATCAGCAATTTTTTCGTCTACTAGTTAAAATTTTAAGGCATAGGCATAAAAAAATAAAAAAAAACCGCTATAAAAATCTAAACCCCCGAAATGCAAGAAAAAAAGAGCCTAAAGCGAAAGGAGAAAATGGACGCAAAGAAAAGTGATTTTTTTCAAAGTTAACGTTGATCATCAAAAGCTCTCTGATCCGGACACGTGCATACAAGTTTTTTTAGAAAAAAAAATTCTTTAAATTCAAAAAAAAAATTCAGTATAACTAAAGAGTTACAAAGAGGTCAAAACAGGGGCAAAAACGATATGCATTCCCTCCTATATAAAAAGACCGCAAAAGAACATTTCTTGAACATTCATTAACACGTATAACTCCTGCGAGTTTAGCTGCTAAAAAAAACAAGAGTTGCTGTTTCACAAAAAAGAGATTAGAGAAGTCATTTCGGATGATAAAAAAGGGAAAGGGACGGGGAAAAAAATTCGCACATACAGAGTTAAAAAAATAAAAAAAAGGGGGAAAAGAAAAAACAAGCTTGACTATCTTTTTCCAAAGACCACGGTCGTCATGGGAATCGACGCGCCCGCCATATTAGTTCCCGTTGCTGTGGCAACAGCTTTTAACGTTGCCAGGTGGTGTGATCAAATGCTGAGACAAATCTCCTCTCCGGGATCACGGAACGTTTTTAATGTTTTCGTGCATTTTTTCTTCTATTTTTTTTTAGAAAAAAAGTTCTTTTTTTAATTCCTTTTAAAAGCAGAAATTAAGTTAAAACTGGATAAAATATAATTTACAAGCGGAGGATTTAATTCGAGGACATAATTAGATTCGTAAAAACAGGACGTGCATTCCCCTCTTTTTTTTTTTTTTTCATATACACTTATAAAGAAAGACCGACAAGTACAGAACAAATTATTTTTTTTCTTTTTTGGAAGCAAGTAGCACACAACTTGAGTTAAAGTGTGCGATTAGATAATAGGATAATAGCGTTTCCTTAGTTTTAAGCGAAAGTTTGAAAACATTGTGCAGAAAAAAAAACAAGAGTTGCTGTTTCACAAAACAATAGAATTAGAGAAGTCATTTCGGATGCGGGATAAAAAAAGGAAGAAAAAATAACACGTTTAACACGGGGAAATTAAAATTCGCACCAGATCAGGGTTTAATTAAAATAATAATGAAAAAAAAAGGATGAAGTGAAATGAATTGGAGAGTTTAATGATATAAACATTTCAACAACTAGTAAGTCAGTCTTATGTAAAACTAGCTGCTTCGCACCTAGCCTTCGGTCTGGGTAACAAATTTTTTCCAAATAAGAATTTAAATCAACTACTATAGATAACCAAATTTATAAAAATATTTTTAAAAACTTGCATGCTTGCTGTATTACCACTGTACGTTGATTAGCAAAGTTAATATACCTTGCCATATTACGTGGTAGAATAGGAAGCAGAGGTTTTGACAGCAACAGTGCTAATTTTGTTGGTAGTAATAAATGTTTTCCAAAATTAAGGAAATTTATGCCAAATCACATAGTTTTATATGAAACAGAAAAGCACATTCATACCGATAACTATATGAATATGAAGATAACTATATAAAATAATAGGTTTTCATTTATCCATGAGAGTCACTGAAATTTGTACTTTTTGTTGTTAAAATATTGTTGATAAACATTTCATTGTAACGTAAAAATTAACTAAAAATTATATTTAAAATAACTTCTCATATAAAAATGCTATAATTTGCGTCACATCGAAATGAAAGTTAATCACTTTATATCTCAATTTCCAGGTCAAATCGAATTGATACTACGCAGACGATGTTTAAATAATATAAAATAAAAATGAATAAATCAGATATTTAAAG
Source organism: Pardosa pseudoannulata (assembly GCA_032207245.1). Taxonomy (NCBI): domain Eukaryota; kingdom Metazoa; phylum Arthropoda; class Arachnida; order Araneae; family Lycosidae; genus Pardosa; species Pardosa pseudoannulata. Next base: position 70,866,501 of record CM063497.1, on the reverse strand, counting down.
TAATGACGTCATAATGATAGAAAAATGTCATTTTCACCTATGTATTATGTGATAAAGACTTTTCTTTAAATAACTTTTTCTTATTAAATAGTGTCGAATTCAGATATTGAGTACTGAAATTTATAGAAAAAAAAACTAATTTATAGTACAAATAGTTGACAAATTAAAAAATATAAAAGGTGAGAAAAATACTACAATTTGGTTGCAAAAATAAAGTACATAAAGCTGATTTATTTAAAATAAATATGAAAAGAAAAAGCGTGAAACATCCGGCCGGGTATCCGGGTATCTCAGATATCCTGACCAAACCGTTGCATCCACAGTAGAACTTTTTAACGACCTATCCCATCTCCCTTATTACACCCAACCCATTCATAATTAATTTTACAACGACCCCGCGTATTTCGTGCCTGCCGTGAGCTATTTGTTTTGTATGACATTTGTGGCCCCTGGCCCATGTATCTTATTTTGCTGATTTGTGTGCGGATTTGTGTATTGTGAAATGAAATGAAGAAATCGTTCTTTGAAAAATAAATGAAAAAAAGCCTTATGCAATCAATGTGCGTCAATATTTTAAAGAATTTAATTCTGAAGACTTCATAATCAAATATGAAAATTTAATGAAAATACAACGACAAAATCTAAAACAATGAAAATAGAAAGATCAAAATTATCAATAAGAAAGGAATTCATGAAAAATCGTCCACGAAATTTGAAGAAAAATAAATGAAAGAAGCTTCTTTCAAAATTGTCTCAATTTGGTGAATTATTGAAGATATTTAATCGTAAAAATTTTAAAAATATTGATACCAAATGAGAAATGTCCTCAGGAGAAGAAATCGTCCACGCTTTTGAAAAAATAAATGAAAAAGAAGCCTTCAATGCAATCAATGTCTTGCGTCAATATTTTGAAGGACAATTTAAATCTGAAGATTTCCTTCAAAATCTAACGGATATGGAATCAGTGATAATGAAAAATTCCCAAATGAACTTGAAACAGGCGTCAATCAACGAAGGAGAAGAAATCGTCCACGCTTTTGAAAAAATAAATGAAAAAGAAGCCTTCAATGCAATCAATGTCTTGCGTTCATATTTTGAAGGACAATTTAAATCTGAAGATTTCCTTCAAAATCTAACGGATATGGAAACAGTGATAATGAAAAATTCCCAAATGAACTTGAAACAGGCGTCAATCGAAACCTTTTTTTCAAAAATTCTGTAATGGAAAGACAAATAAATAGAAGTGTTCTCTATGTACTGTTGCATCATTTCTTTGCGCATTTTTAAAATTATTTTTTCAATTCGTTACAACGACCATATGATGTTGGTCCCACAGGGGTTCGTTATACCGAGGTTCTACTGCATAATGTTTATAACAAAAGCAGTGGTATTCTCACCCACTTATGGGGTAAACTATGTTCTTAATTGTCTATCTCTACAAATCTAATATTTAAATAATTAATTCCATATGATATGAAATTTTAACTACATAATCCAAGATTATAAATTACCCCAGTTTCGGATTTATCTAGCAGATCAACTATTGCAAAGAATCGTGAAAATGGTTAAACTCTTTACGTCACAGCACACAGATTACGCCATCAATCATCGGAAATGCAATCAGCGACATCTATTAGCAAACCCTAAATATATCCTCTAGACCAAAAACGGAAAAACATCTTAATTGTTTCCGATGGCATTCCAGCCCTATCGGACAAAAATGGGACAGATAAAGAATAAAATACATAAAAAAAAAGTATTTGACCTATGGCCAATACGCGCGTGCCTTAGCAGACGAAAAAAAAATTATGGCTGGGGGAAGGTTGTCTATACCGATTACAGTAGAGTCTCGATTTATTACTAGCTTATTATTCGTTTTCCCGCACTGATAGTTCAATTCAATTCATTTGGTCATTTCATCCCGGATTTATTCGCATAGAACCAACGTTGCTTTATGACTTGCCATTTTCCCCGATTATTCGTTTTCTCGCATCTATCATAGAAGTATACTAGATAGTCGCTTTGTTTTCCCGGAAGCAACGTCTTTTCGATTTATTTCTTCCATATTGCTCACATTCGTTCCCGGATTGATCGTTTAATTCATTTGGTCATTACGTCTCGAATTTATCTGCTTAGAACCAATGTTTTCTTCTTATTCATTGTTCCCTGATTATTCGTTTTCCCGCATCTATCATAGAAGTATCCTAGACCGTCGCTTTGTTTTCCCGGAAGCAACGTCTTTTCGATTTATTTCTCCCGTATTACACACATTCGTTCCCGGATTGATCGTTTAATTCATTTGGTCATTACGTCTCGAATTTATCTGCTTAGAACCAATGTTTTCTTCTTCCAATTCATTGTTCCCCGATTATTGGTTTTCTTACATGTATCGTAAAAGCCTTCTAGTCCCGTCGCTTTCTTTTCCCGGAAGTAACGTCTTTTATTTATTTCTCCCATATTACACGCACATTCGTTCCCGGATTGATCGTTTAATTCATTTGGTCATTACGTCTCGAATTTATCTGCTTAAAACCAATCTTATCTTCTTCCAATTCAGTGTTACCCGATTATTCATTTTCCTACATCTATCGTAAAAGCCTTCTAGTCCCGTCGCTTTGTTTTCCCGTAAGTAACGTCTAATTTATCTATTGCAACCATTCGTTCCCGCATTGACCGTTTAATTCATTTGGTCATTTCGTTCCGAATTTATCCGCATAGAACCAATGTTATATTCTTCTCACCCACAGTCTTCGATTATTCGTTCCCGCATCAATCGTATAGCTTTTAGAGTTGCCTTGTTTCCAAAAGTACTAATAATTTTTTTTTTTTGATCGTGAGTATCTAAATATTTTAAGATTCATGGACAGGTTTTCTGTAAATATATTTCTATATTCAGCATATGCATAGAAATAATGAAAAGTCACTTCCGGCGCTTTGTTTGGCAAACCATCGAAAATACGTCTGGCATTCAACGTGTTAATTTATGAATAATAGAAACTATTATAATAATAACGTATTGCTTTTAATTTTCCCCTTAAAATAAAAATATACAACACGATCTGCCAAAATAATATTCATTTCAAACAAGACTTCGCCAAGTTTTTGGATTGGCTAAACTCGATATAAATGATGCTTTACTGTGTATCTGAAACCAGAAACGAAAAACAACTTAATTGTTTTCAATGGCTGTGCAAGTTCTACCAGAAAGAAAAAAAAGGGAACACACAAATAAAAGACCGCAACACAAAAAAAGTGTCTTTGACCTTTGGACTAATACGCGCGTGCCTGCAGAAGAAGAAAATCCATAGAAGGTTGGGGGGTGGCCCATACCGATTATATCAGAGAAATCGGCTTGAAAACTTCGGCCCACATCACTCCCTCCCCCTTTCTAGGAGGAGGAGAGAGAGACACCACAATCTGCCGAACACAAAACTCCCACAACCACAAACAAGGCGACTAATGAAAATAAATCTGGAAGGCATCCCCATGGCAACCGAGTCGTAAATGGGCGGCAGATGCGAGAGACATAAAACTCGTGTGTGGACTCCTTTTGCTTGCGAGAGGGTCTGACAATGACCGCAGCGGCGTCGCACACTCTAGGTCACGGAGCCTTTTTTCAAGAATCTTCCTTTCCATCCTCCGTAAAATAGTTAAAGATGGTCTGCGGTTAAAGAGTCGTGGTCTGATAATCAGTGGTTAAATAAAGATTCTCAATTTCCTGTTTTAATAATTGTGTTAATGCATAACAGAAATCAAATGGTTTAACATATGTACAAGCATTGAATTACCTTTCTATAATCACACAAGTTCCTGTAATTACACAAAATAAATCTGCTTTTAAAAAAGTCAAACTATTAATCAACGATTAATTACGGACCAAACTTTTTTTCAAAGGCGTGAATACATTAAAGAAATTAGATGGCTAAATCCATAATATAGCGAGATTGGACTAGTATATTAGACCTTATGACGTAGTGTGTCGAAAACCTGGGAATTAAGAGGGCAAAAACCCCTTTCCCTGCAAAATTGTTAACGAAGGTCTCCAGTTAAAGAACCATAGACGACTTTTTGATAATCAGTGGTTAACTACAACTCTTGTTTTTTTTTCTTTTTAACGATGTTATATTAAAGTCAGAAATCAAATGGCTTAACAGATATAGGCCCTTACTCTAGACGCTGTGGTTCGTTTCGAACCTTCGTTGTGACTTCATTTTGACGTCACCTTGGGTACATTATGCGAGCAAATTATCAAGCTGAAGTCAAAGTGACGTCACAGCGAACGTTCGACTCGACTGGCAACGTCCAGAGTAAGCCCCATTCAAGAAATTTACACCTATCCACCATTATCCAACAACTCTGTATCATTTCAGAAAAAAGACTGCGGTTAAAGAACCATACACTGTTAAAGATTAATTACGGATCCAAACAGACTTTATTAACCATAAGAGCCGGTCTCACCCATGTCGTTTAACGGCTAACCGCGATTAACCCATGACGCCAACCAATAGTGGGACTCAATTCTCCGTTTAATCAGACATTAATCACGATTAGCCGTTAAACACCTTTAGTGACACCGCTTTAAGTGTGCTACCATATTGCAGTTTAGATATGTCACAGGCGTCAGCTACTTCATAATGACGTCACAAGTCGTCATTATGGCACAGTAGAGACAAGAACTTATGGTACCAGATTTACACCCTTGGAGACTTCTGACGTCATTATGACAAGAAGTCGTTTGTGACATGACATATCTCGACCACAATATGATAGCATCCTAAGTCTCATCTAACTTCTACTGGCAGATAACTAAGAGACTATTTCAAAACTTCTCCCTACAGCTTTCTGTTTATACGGTTTCAGCAGACGTACAATGGTGCTGCTCAGTCTGCGTACTCTGGGATAGAGGAGAAATAAATGGTTAAACAAACGTAATACTACGAAATTAGACTTCCACATTTAACCTTATAATCACAGTGACCACGAATCACTGAAACTAGTACATTAGAGCCTTCCACATAAAGTCCGCGTAGAAATTCGTTTACAACCTGGAAATTAACCCGTATGTCAAATTTCACTTTCACGTTATACTTGAAGCTAAAATTTTTCACTTTTTTCTTTCTGTAAAAAGCAGGTGCATGTTATACACAAACAAATGCTGTATTCATTGTTACTTTGAAAAATTATGCTTTTCAAAAGGTTGTAAAAAACCTGAAGCTGAATTTCCTGCTGTACAAGAAATGTATACCTGAGTTTACAGTTACATGTTCTGGAACTAAAAATAGAATTATTTTACTTTCTAT
>CM063497.1:70826201-70856201 GCA_032207245.1 Pardosa pseudoannulata | reverse complement strand
TATATATATATATAATATACATACATACATATATATATATATATATACATATATATATATATATATGATATATATAATATATATATACATATATATATGATATATATAATATATATATATATATATGATATAATATATATATATATGATATATATATATACATATATATATATATACATATATATATATATATATATATATATATATATATATATATATATATATATAATATATACATATATATATATATATACATATATACTATATATATATATATATATATAATATATATACATATATATATATGATATATAATATATATATATATACATAATATACATATAATATACATATAATATATATATATACATATAATAGACATATATATATACATATAATAGACATATATATACATATAATATACATATATATACATATAATATACATATATGTACATATAATATACATATATGTACATACAATATACATATATGTACATACAATATACATATATGTACATACAATATACATATATGTACATACAATATACATATATGTACATACAATATACATATATGTACACACAATATACATATATGTACACACAATATACATATATGTACACACAATATACATATATGTACACACAATATACATATATGTACACACAATATACATATATGTACACACAATATACATATATGTACACACAATATACATATATGTACACACAATATACATATATGTACACACAATATACATATATATGTACACACACACATATATGTACACACACACACATATATATATATGTACATATATATATATATATATATATATATATATACATGTAATGATACGGACTTCTCGATGGGTGGTTGCAGTCATGGCCATAAAAATGATACCATTTCAGCCTTTCTTAAGATAACGTTGAAGGACGGGTTCCCACTTTATCATAGGGACAGGACAAACTGAAGGGTCAGCGAGCATGAAGTTATATGTACAAGACCCGTAACACCTGGGTCAACATCTGTGGGAAAATATCTCCGAAAAATCTGTCTCCGATAGCATGTATTTTCTTTTTATTCGGAAATTTCCTAAATTGTCCGTAAGGGCCATGTAGAGTTATAATTGGTCAGGCCCCTTCTCTGAGGGCATAAACTGTAGCCCTAATGGTCAATTTAGGTTAGGGGTTAAAAAGGGGAATGCAAAATGACGCGGGAATCTTTAGCCCTTGATTTAAATTTTGAAACCCCCTGAGAATTTTCCTTACAGATATATATGTAAATCTTTAATATCACTTTTCAAAAACATACGTTGATTTTTAGTTAAGTAATAAAATATATGTAAACTTTCATTCCTCTACCCCTCAGACCCCTTCATTTCGCATTATCAAATGTGGTATACATTTTTTCACGGTTGGGAGCCAATTGGACTCATAGAATGTATATGAAAATAAATAAATATAGTAATAAATATAGTATAAAGTTAATATAGAGAGTTAATAGTCGAGTTAATAGTAGAAAGTTAAAAGTCGAGAACACTTCCATTGCAATGACAGAAATTCATTCTACTGAAGCACGGAAGACCTGTCAAGTTCAGCAATCATGCAAAAGAAACAGATGTAGAAACCATTGTGCTAAATGTAATAGAAATGTTTGCGGAAAATGTGTTTCAAAAACAGATTTTATATGTAAAAAATATTTCCATGAATTTTTTGATAATAAACATTTTGTTTAAATTAATTTGGAACAATTTTCTTTGTCAAAAACTTCAATATAGTTTATATAATATAAAACTATACGTTAACTATAGTTTATACTAGCATATAGCCCATCATATGACGGGATCAGTAAAATTTTTAATATTCCAGAACTGTTAAGTACCCAATGAGGCAGGTAATAAAATGGTTTGTTTTTTGGCTGAGAATTATCTGGTTCACTCTCAATAGTTTATTTATCGTCATACTCCTCTAGAGTCTCCCGATCCTGTAATGCAGTTTAGAATCACATGGAATTCATTTAGTCAAACCGTGTGGTTATGTATAACAAACAAACAAACTTCTTAATTTCCAAATATATATAAATTAAAAGTTAGATATTTAGTAGTCCTCGACTTATATGAAAAGAATTTTTTGTTAATACCGATGATAAAATTTTCATTACAACAAAAAATAATCGATGATTGAATTTAAAATTATCACTTATATACTTAATCTATTATTTAAGTCAAATATAAAAGAAAATTATTTGCTTAATATGTAAGTTCAGCGATAAAACGTATGAAAATAATGCACGCGATATTTAAATAATTTAAAACAAGAAATGATTATATGAGATGGTTAAAGGAATGACGTCATAATGCTAGAAAAAAAATGTTATTTTTACCTATTTATTACGTGAATAAATTGATAAATTTAATCGCCTGCCCTTAGCCGAGGAATCCATTCCAGGTACAACCGCTTCAAAAATTTGCCGACAGACACCTTAGGCTATTATTATATAGGGGATAATATAAAACTATACATTATGTATAGTTTATATAATATAAAACTAAACATTATGTATAATTTATATAATATAAAACTATACATTATAGTTTATATAATATAAAACTATACATTAACTATAGTTTATATAAACTATAAACTAAACTTTAAATTCTTTTATTTAGTTAACCTATAGAGAAAATACAGAATATCTAACTACAAAAGGGATGCCCTATAACGAGGTCACTTTAGAATGTATTTCCCGTACAAAAGCAACCAAATCAAATAGTTTGAAATATTCAGCTATAGAAGCACTTATTCAATGCGTTAAATATTTGAAGATGATATTTAGTTATAGAGTATTCCGAATTTCAGCTAGCAGGGAATTAATCAATCAATGACAACGTGATACTTTGAGAGTGCAGTTTTCATTAAGTCTGATTCATGTACAATATATTTCTGAAATAGTAAATTAACAAAGAACAAATCTATTTGATTTGTATTAATTCTAAGATTTTTAAAACGCGATATAATTTGATTTATATTTTTTACTTTCTATATTTCTTCTAACGCGGATTCCATAAAAATATTACCAGATTCCATATAACAGTACGAATTAATCGCATTATAAAAGACAGGACTATGTATTTTTATTTTCCAAAATTACTCAAATCTTTACTATTTCAAAACTAAATTCAACTTTTCGCTATCTTAGATCAACAGGTGGTTTGGAAGGCCTATTGAAAATTAATATTCAGTGTGAGTTACTGCAATGCGAAGCACCTGGATGATCAACATCTGTCGTTTATGAAGGTCGAAACGGTAATTACGAACAACACAACTCTTTAAGCTAAGAATTTATATAAAATAGCACTTCCGGCGAAATTTTTCGAAACATTTCTACCAGAACTTCATATCAGTATTATTATTTAAATTATTATTGTTATTATTTATTTAAATATATTTTTAATCGATATTTGAAAAAACATCTTGTGAAATTAAGGGTTAAACAGTCAAATTGGGAAGGGCAAGAAGGATTAAATGGCCCCAAGAATTTTTAAAGGAGGGGCAATTTTGCCCCCAACCACAAATTTTTAAGGTTCCTTTTATATTTTAAATTTGATTCAATTTTTACCCCTCCTCCCAGTTGAAACGGCTAAATTACTCTCTTGCCAATAAAGAAAAAACAAACTAAATTAAAGCTCTTATAAGGCTAGTTATTTTACAACTGCATAGAAGAGTGAAATTAAAATAAGTAAAATTAAAAAAAATATGCCCTAAACAACTGAATTTTGTAAGGTGATCATAATGTCAGTATATCTGAATTAATATTCACAAATGGTAAGACGAAAAAAATCTAAAGGCAAACTAACAGAAAAAAAAAAATTTAGCGGGGGTATTGTGAAAGGTCACTTCACTCAGTGAACAAATGCGAACCACCATCTTTCTTGGTATTAATTTTGGAAGATGAATCTGGAAATAGGAGTCCTGAACTGATTTGCAATGAACTTCAAGGATAAAAAGTCTATAAAGATATGCAACATTTTTATCACCACTCTTTTTTTCTCCAAAAAGCTTTCACAGACCGCCAGTTGGAAACCCTTGTCTTCTTCAGCAGCGCTACAGCATGGTACAGGCCAAGGCTTTCTCTGTCTGCTTCCACCAAACAGCACGACTTTTTGCAAGGTTTCCCCGTCCATTAATACCCAAGATCTCCAAATCTTTCTCCACACAATCCAACCACCTTGTTGCTGGTCTACCTCTTCTTATTGTACCCTCAATCTTTGAAAATGGTTAATTTTTTAACTGGGTCCAAATCTGATCGTCTGAAAACATGTCCCAGCCATCTAATTCTGTTGAATTTAATAACTCTAAAGATGTTAGGTTATCTGTATTTAGTATATAATTCATGGTTATATAAACCTCTCCATGTATTATTTTCCTTTACTGATCCAAATATTGATCGAAGGATTGCCCATGTCTCACTGCCATACAAAATGATAGGTGGAAACCCTTGAAGCATACGAAAAACTGGCATAATACTCGTTGATCACAAGCATTACCACGCATACATTCTAGTTCTTATCTCAAACTGACCCCTTTAAAAAGAGGGGACACACAGACAGAACTCATCTAATCGATCTCATATCTCACACCTATCTCTCAGAGTGGATGGAAAGCTGTCGAAGTGCTTCCATTCTCAAAATTAAAATCTCTAAAAAAAAGGGGAGAGAAAACTCTCTGGAACTATTTTCTCCATCTCATCTCGAAGAAGATAAAAAAAAAGAACGTGAACTCGAACGAATTTCTCGAGAAAGGAACAAAATAAAACAATAAACACAGAAAAAAAGGAGGGCAAGTTGAGGAGATCGTCCCCTGAAGTGCAGTTCAGAAGAAGGAAAAAAAAAGAACGAAAGGTGGGTGGGAGAAAATATGCTGGCCTTAAATCTCCCCGTTCGGGCCATAGCCTGTCTCGAGTGTTCCCGTGGCCTTCCCAAATTGATCCACCCTTCCAGTTCCATCTATCAATTCGAATGCCCCCCTCTTCTGCCTTATATCGGATATCCAAGGCAGGGGAAGAATGGAATACATCCGACAGATGCGCCGTCCGGTCATCGAATCCGATTTATGGAGAACATTTTTTTTTCTCCTTTCCTCCGTTGGCATCATTATACTTTCTCGGGTGTGGCAGGGGGTACTTGTGGAAGATGATCAGTGTCTTCCGGTGGACTTCTTCCAACATGCTGAGGTAAGCGGTATATTTTCTGGTGCTGGGATGATTAATTGAAAGAGAGAGAGAAGAGAAGAGGGTCAATCTGTGGTCAGGAGCGATGATTTTTTTTCCTCTTGGCCCTTCCGTGGTCGGTTACAGTGACAGATAACGGGAAATGGGGGGTTTCCGTCCAGTGATTGGTTTATAACTGGATTTCCGGTGATTTTTTTTCCTGGATATTAATTACTCATTGTCGGCAGTTGCCAAAGAATGGACACGGAAAAACTATTGTGTACCATCCATTTAGGTTCTGGATGATGGATGCCATAATGTCACTGTAAGCATATTGTACCTTCTCCAACTCAATTGATAAAATGAAAATTAAGCAGCAAAAAGTTTAGTATACCTCAAAACCTATTTTCCATTTCGTTACATATCAGTCTATACTTCATGAACGAAACTCTTGTACTTTACAACTAAATTTCAAGCAGAGTAATACTTAATATGTCTACCTGTCTCATCCAAGGACTTTACAAGTAAATTTCAAGCCTAGTACATACTTAACCAGCGATGAAGTTTCGTACTCTTTGCTCAGAATCATGATTATTTCTCAGTCTATATACACCAGATAGATGGCAGAACCAAATTACTTATAATGTGTTAGATCAATGTGTTAGTACTGTCCAGATAAATGAACTCAGGTGTTAGCACTTTTATGATCGATATCTTCAAAATTATGCTATCATACATGAGTTAATATTATGCTTACATATTCATTCAAGGTTCCAGCAAAAATTGAGTGATCAATTCGCAGATTTCCCCTGACCAAAACTCACAAGATTCCCTGACCAAAATGAAACGAAATATCATCTCAAATGTAATTAAATTTAAATTTGGTATTAGTTATCAATATCAGTAATGTTGTTAATTTAAAAGCAGATTCTAATATCTTTATTTTAAATGGTTTTTATAAAATTAAGACAAAATCACTAACAAGAAGACTTTAAAAAATAAATCCAGTTGTAACACAATAAATTGCTACAAAAACTTGAAAAGAAATTATGTAATGTATATTGTTTTAAATAACATACCAAAAACTTATTCTTTGATACAAAAAATAAACGTAAGTCCTATTTCAGCAATGAAAACAGTCTGATAATACTCGTCTAAGACGAAAAGAATTATGCTCGGATTTCATTCTCAAGAATAGAGTTCTTAATTAATCTCCCGTAAGACCAAAAGAGTCTAAAGTGACAATAAAATCTATAAATAATAATCGGTGTAAGACGAAATGAACACAGCTCCAATTATTTCGACGAGAATTGTTAAATAACAGTCGTAATTAAGAACAACTGGAATTCGTATTTAAACGGACAGATCAGAGTTGTAATTAATAACAGCTGTCGTACGACGGAAATGGAAGTTCAAATTTTACCGTTATGAACAAACAGAGTATCAAACCGAGATTATCGGAGGACGGGAAAAAAAAATCAAACTTGGAATTTTAACGATGAATACCAGATGTGAAGAAGTTTCTGTTTGCCATATCGTTTGCGAGAACAGAGTTCCAAAACCCTGTCTTCAATAAAACCGAAATAGACAGAACAGTCAGAGCGTAGTTTTTCAATAAAAACAAACATTAACTTCAACAAATGAAGCTCTGATTTTGAAAGGGGTGAACCTAGTTGTAAATAAGAATAGCCGTCGTACGACGAAAAGAATCAAGCTGGTATTTTAACGATGAGAACAAAGTTGTAAAGGATAAGGTAAGATAAAGAGGAATCAAGTTCTGATATCACTGGCCGGAACAGAGCTTTATAAAATCTCCTGTAAGACGAAAAGAAGCAACGATAAGGATAGAGTTATTCTTAAAACGAAAAAGAATCATGCTTGGATTTTAACGGAGAGATCACTTAGTTATTGACAATACAGCGATATAAATAATTGGAACATACTAATATTTACACTTTCATGCTAAGGACATAGTTATATATAATGATCTAAGAGATCATCATATATAACTATGTTCTCAGCGTAGAAAGACTGAAGAGTGGATTAATGGTAGAAAAAGTTGAGTAAAGATCAGATTGGCAAGAAAAGCAGTAGAAACATCAAAGACGCAAAGAAATTAAGATCGTATTTTCACGACAAAAAGATAGCAGACCTTAATGATTAGAATAAGTACAGTTTTTTAAAAGTAACCCATGTAGAAGACATAAATCAAGCAGAGCCACGCAGTCAAAAGACACACAGTTGTGACACAGAAAACTCGGGATTTAAAGCTTGAAACGACACCTCAGTTCCGCCATCCACTGCGGGACGTATACTCGCATACCCACACTACAGGTGCTAAATTACGGCCGGAATTATTTACGACCGCTTATTAAAAACCCACCGACACACTGCTCAGCACACATTAGGTGCAAATTGAGGAGTCCATAACATATTTCAGAGGACCCGACTATAAACGCTTTGACAGATACGGCTGCTGCTAGCCATATCTAAATCAAGGGAATGCCATGGAAGAGGGGGGCATGGAAGGGGGGCTAAGCGATTTATAACTGCTATACATAATTCCGACAATATATCAAACCTGGCTCCCGCAAGTCATCTCGGCAGTTCGAATCGTCTGCGTTAAGGAGGGTAATACACTGCGAAAGGAAGGGGGGATTCCCGGAGAAAAATGGGGGGAGGGAATATTCCTCCATTTCTCAACTTTTATGAGACCCCCGAGGGGGGAGGGAGTAGTAAATAGACTTGAAGCACGATTTTAAGAGAAGGAATGGGAATGTCGTTTTTATGCAAATACCCAGTTTTAACGTTTGATAGGTCTATTCCGAAGGGGTGGGGGTTTGAGCCAGACAGAAGCAGTTTTATGTCAGAGAAGGAAATGTGCAAGGAGGCAGAGTGTGGAAGAATTTCCAGAAGTTTTCCCCGGGAGAAGATGGAAAAGTTTCACAAATAACGAGCGAATCTTCCTCCCCTTTCCGGAAATTCGACAAGGCGTGAGATCACGTGACAGGAATCGAGAGGAAAATGTATGTCCTGAAATGAAAAGTTGTAAAAGACCGATTCATCTTGAAGATTCCAAAAGCTTCAAACTGAGTTGGGTTCGCTTTTGTACCTGACTGTAACAGGTCACGAATTCGGGACCAGACTCTCTGAAACCAGGGAGTTTTCGGAAGCAGACGAGAGCTTCGAAGACACTGTGCAATCCCAACTGTCAATAAAACACGGTCGTAATCGTCTGGAATCCTGCTCAGAAAGGAACGTGGAGTGCTGCAGAGACACTCTCAAATCCATGACTTCCCCTTCCCAAGGGATTTTCTTTATACTGCTTTGTTTTATAAGGTCGAAAAAGGGAGGGGGGTCTGTCAAATCCACGAGGCTCATCGAAGAGTCGAATTGTTTGACATTTTTCTTAGATGAAGATGGACACAGGGGAATGTCAGGTTAAATCGGTGCCTTTCAGAAGATAATGCCATTACTTGGCGACAGTGGACATGAAAGAACGTCAGTTTAGTCCACGTTTCGGTAAATTCGGCAATTATTTTACTAGAATTCTTTAGACAAAGATTATTAGAACTAGAAACCAATTTGCAGAAGCTTCTGTCAAATGAATTTTGTTCATATTGGTAAAATTGTAAGGAGTGGGTCTGTGAGTAAATTGCCAACAAGATAACTAAAAATCATAACAAATTTCACTTGATTATCAATATTTTTCTTGTAAAATAGCTATCGGATCTTGCACCATGGTTAATGGCAACTAATCGCCGATTAAGACTCATGTATTTTTGTAGTAGTAAAATAAAACGATTTACGCAACGTCACGAACCATTTTAATGCCCTTCCCATTCTTTTTCTTGTTTACAACAGCCAATAGACAAACAATAAACTGCCCTTCCGTTTGAAACTAAAGCCAGAATTGTCATAATTTGAGAATTTGCCCTACTGCGTGAAATCGCCTTATAGGAAACTAATAGTGGCCCTTCCGTTTTCAATGAAAACTAAACTCGTCATAAGTTGGTTGTGCCATGCTGCATGAAACAGTTTTATTGTATATCTGATTCACCTGACTGTCAAGACTAAACAAAAACCACCTTAATTGATGATTAATTTTTATTTATGTCATAAACTACTATAAAATTACATGGTACTTAAACGCCGATCAAAAGTGTGGTAAATGGCATTTTTTTCTGACATTGTTAGACCGATCTTACCAAAGTAGTTTAACGGCTAACTACGATTAACCCATGGCGCCAACCAATGGTTGGACGCAATTCTCTGCTTAAACAGAGATTAATCGCGGTTAGACGTTAAATGACTTTGGTGAGAGCGGCCTTAAATAAAAACCTATATAGCTATTAATCGAACAATTATACAATACATATTGTATAATTGTACGTAATTATAGAATAATCGTATATTACACAACTGTAATATTATACAATAATCATCGATTATTGTATCATAATACAATTATACTATAGTCTATTATATCAAGTTCCCGTTTATGGATAATATCGGTGCAAGAGAAAATGTGGTTTAGAAAGGAAAGACAGTTTGTTAAAAGCATTTCACAAGAATAAAGAGATTGTGACATTATATGAGGCCGATTTTAAACTGCGAAATCAGAAAATCTTAATACGTGCAAAGAATAGCAGCGCACTAGCTCAATACGGTTTAAAGATAAACGCGTGAATTTTCAATAGAGACATAAAGCGTTTAATTCCCATTTCATAGAAATTAGAATAGGAACTTAAATTAGCAATTTATTGTAAGTTCCTAGGTACAATTTATAATTTAAGACTAATCCGTGTTGAGGGATTAACGGCAAACACACTTTAACAAGGGATAAAGCTTTTTCAATATCATTCTTTCAGCAAATACAATGCACGTCTAATTCAGATTCGATGAAATCCAATTTGACAGTTTGAAATTTATTGTGAGACTAGGCGACAGATTGGCGACAATCTAGTTTAGCAACAGATTGAACATACTCAGCAACGTTTTAGCTGATCGCAAACGTTAAGAAAAAATCAATACCTACTCGTCGAAAACGGATGGCGATTTTCTAGTGCTTCTCCATTAACACTGAAGCTTATAATTACGAGTTAATCTGATTTCATGATTATTTTTGTAAAAGTTAGCATAATTGTGGCAACATTGTGCTGCATAGTTTATAGAGACGGAATGCGGAAGAAAGAAGTAATACCCATATTTATACGTTGTACCAGAATTTTGCCTAAATATTGTTTGCATTTATTGTCATCAGAAAGTTATTGTTTTCTTCCAACTTCTGGTATACGAAATATATACATAAAAATCGCAATTGTCAAAAAATTAATAGATTGCATCAGTAGCGATTTTGTGTGATAATACGATAAGAATTAACTACATAATATATGTGACATCAACACCTAGTTTAAAAAAACTAAACTTTTAATTAATTGTAAAAAAACACTAAAATTTAAATGTAAAAATTATTAGGATATACTCATTAAATTAGTTCATTTAAAGGAAAACATAACATGAAAATTTTAAAAGTATTTAATCCTTAGAACTTTTTTCCCCCAATCATACGTATTGTAACAAACTTTAGTTTTGAAAAATAAGTTCAAAAAAGTTAAAAATTACGCATGACAAATATAGTGCACTCTATAAATAGGTCTGTAAGTTAAATTATTAAAACAAAAAAAAAAAAAAAAAAAAAAAAAAAAAAAAATTAATGCAGAGTCTTTGTTTAAATTATGATTAGAATTATTCGCAGAAAAATAATAAATAACGAAAATTATAAATAAGAAACATTTTCCTTGCAAATTACAAAAAGAAAATGTAAATTTTTATTTTATGAACGTGTAAAACTATTGAAACCCTTTCAAGAAAAATGTACAGACTATGCAAAAAAATTTTCTGAGAGTTGTATAAATTGTGAAAAATAAACATTCGTATGAAATTTTTTTAATATATTAAATAATTATGCAATAGAATAAATTTGATTTCACGACTAATTTAAAATTGAGATTTTCAAAGTAACGAAAAATTCATCAATCAATAAAAACCAACAGGAAACTGTCTTGTAAACTGGAAGTGTAAATTAGAACTTCCTGGACAATTTGTCATGTAGACGGCAAAGTCAAAAAGTTTTAAAACTCCTACCATTACAAAGTCTATGTAAAACACGCAAAAATAATTTCCGCAAGTTTTCAAAAATGTGAAAAATAAATATTCGTTTGAAAAAAATTATACATGTATATAAATTGCGTAGTTTTTGAATAGAATGAATTTGGCTTTACGACATATTTAAAGTGGAAATTTTCATACAAAGTAACGGAAAATTCATCTACCAATAAATAAAAACCAACAGAAAATTGTCTTGGAAATGGCAGTGTAGATAGAACTTCCTAGAAAATTAGTCATGTGCACAGCAAAATTTAAAAGATTTTAAACTTCTATCGTTATAAAGTCTATGTAAACCAAACACAAAAATTATTTTTGTAAGTATTTAAAATAGTGAAAAATGAATATTCATTTGAAATTCTTTAATATATATATATATATATATATATATATATATATATATATATATATATATATATATATATAATGTAGTTAGGAAACGGAATAAATTTGAGTTTAAAGATAGATTTAAAGCTGAAAATTTAGTACAGGTACAGAAAAACTCATCAATCAATAAATAAAAACCTACAGGAAATGGCCTTGCAAATGTTAGTGAAGATAAAACTTCCTAGAAAAATTCTATACACGGCAAAATCTAAAAGATTTAAAACTACTACTGTTAGAAAGTTTATGTAAAACATGCAAAAATTATTTTTGTAGGTATTTAAAATAGTGATAAACATTCATTTGAAATTCTTAAAAAAAATTACGTAGTTAGGAAATATAACAAATTTGGTTTAACGATTGTATTAAAATTTCAGTTTTAAATCAAAGTAAAGAAAAATTCACCAATCGATAAATAGAAACCAACGGGAAATTGCCCTGAAAATGGCAGTGTAGGTAGAACTTCCTAGAGAATTAGTCACGTACCCGGCAAAATCAAAAAGATTTAAAACTCCTACCATGAAATTTCAATCTTTCAACAAAACTTCAAAACAAACACGTACCTGCAAAGAGAAAAAAATACATTAGAATCTATACAAAGCAGAATCAAGAAAATAAAACATATTGATTGTTAAAAATAGATTTTGCCTAAACGCATTGTCCAGTGTGTCACACTGGCAAAATTCAAAATAAACATGTAATCAAATTGTTTACATTTTGTTTGTATAAAAGTTTTTTTAATAACTTTTACTCCCTTTCTCTCTCCCTAGTCATCCCCCCAAAACTGAAATTACATAAATTAATTTAAACTATACTTATACATTCCTTTTGTTAAATAATTTTTTTTTACCAATTTTTCCCGGAAAAAAAAACACCACTTGTGTTTTAAAATGTTTAAGGGCTTAATAAAATATTGAAATTAAAATTCAGTTGGAAGATAAAATATTTCATCAAGATAAACTTTAAAAAAAAATTTGATGGCTGTTTTTAAAGTTTCCAAATCACTTATTGAGGATTTAAATATGAAACACTGTAAACTCCGAGAATACCAGAAAACGGCCATCAAAATATACATTTCTTTTAATTTGCAAATCACTTATTCAGAGAGAAAATATGAGACAAACTCAGAGAATACCAGGAAACAGTCATCAAAATATGCATTTCTTTTAATTTCCAAATTACTTATTCGGGGAGTAAATATGAAACATCATAAACTCCAAGAATACCAGAAAACGGCTATCAAAATAAGCATTTCTTTTAAATTTCAAATTTAGGGAGAAAATATAAAACAACGTAAACTCCGAGAATACCAGAAAACGGCCGTCAAAATATGCATTTCTTTTAATTTCCAAATCACTACTTATTCAGGGAGTAAATATGAAACAACGTAAACTAAGAATACCAGAAAACGGCCATCAAAATATACATTTTTTTAAATTTACAAATCACTTATTCAAGGAGAAAATATGAAATAAATTCAGAGAATACCAGAAACTGGTCATCAAAATATGCATTTCTTTTAAATTCCAAATCCCTAATTCAGGGAGTAAATATTAAACAATGTAAACTGAGTATACCAGAAAACGGCAATTAAAATATGCATTTCCTTTCATCTCCAAATCACTTATTCAGGGAATAAATATGAAACAACGTAAACTCCGAGAATACCAGAAACCGACCATCAAAAATATATATTTCTTTTAAACTTCAAATTTAGGGAGAAAATATAAAATCGAGAATACCAGACAACGGCCATCAAAATATGCATTTCTTTTAAATTCCAAATCCCTTATTCAGGTAGTAAATATGAAACAACGTAAACTGAGAATACCAGAAGAGTTTTACAGACTGAAAAATAACACCAGTCAACAAAATCGATTCTTCGTGCATCACTGATTCCGGCTTCCATTGATAAACATCTGCTTTTATCGAGCTCGTTGATTTCGTTTAGCACAGAACTGGAGTGATTTATTAACGTCACTAGCAAGGGTGGGTTTTCACAGGTAGATCAGATAATATTGTTTGTTTAAAAGTTGATCTTAATTCATTTACTATTATCACTGTCTGTTAGTCACAGCTTGACTGTCATTGAATATAAATTATCTCTAAGTATCTCCAGATAACGTCTTAATGTATGTATTATGCACTCGCATTCACATGTATAATAGAGGTGGGTGCGGTAGATCGATAAATATTCTGGTATTTACACACACAAATATAAATATATTTGTGCATGCATGTATATCTGTATGCAGAGTCAGTTCTGGGCTATTAGCCTCCTGCGCCAGTATTTGGACACCCCTTACAAATGCGAATTTTGGGTAGATAACTTAATGCACAAAACCTTACTATTGTCTATCCGACTGCACTATACAGTTACAATCCCTGCCTAGCGTATGTATTTCGAGTTCTGATCATCGTTAATCAAAAATGATGAATCATTGAAGAAAATCTTATTGAAATGATACAGAGCACTTGGCATATAATTAAATTATCGGCTGGTTATAAACAATTGGTATGTAATTGAATCGTCAGCTAGATATAAAAACTTGAGGCGTAATTGAATTGCAAGCTGTATAGAAACATTTGACGTGTAACTGAATGACTGCCTCTATATAAACATTTGACGTATAATTGAATTATCGACTGTATAAAAATAGCTGCGTGTAATTGAATTATCGGCTGGATGTAAACACTTGGCACGTAATTGAATTATCGGTTGAATATAAACACTTGGCGTATAAATTATCGGCTGTACATAAAAACTTAGTAATTGAATTAACTGCTGAACATAAACATTTAGTATGTATTTGGATTATCGGCTGAATATAAAGACTTGGCAATATGTAATTCAATTATCGGCTGAATAGAAACACTTGGCGTGTAATTGAATTACTTGGCGTGTATTTGAATTATGGGCAGGATAAAAACACTTAGTATGTAATTGAATTATTGGATGAATATAAACACTTAATATGTGATTGAATTATCGGCTCAATATAAACACTTGGCGTGTAATTGAATTATCGGCTGGATATAAATACTTAGTAATTGAATTATCGGCTGAATATAAAAACTTAGTATGTATTTGAATTATCAGCTGGATATAAACACTTAGTATGTAATTGAATTATCGGCTGGATATAAACATTTAGTATGTAATTGAATTAAAGGCTGGATATAAACACTTAGTATGTAATTGGAATATCGGCTTAATATAAACACTTAGTATGTAATTGGATATACTTAGTATGTAATTGGATTATCTGCTGAATATAAACACTTGACGTGTATTTGAATTATGGGCTAGATACAAAACACTGTATCTGAAATCAAGACTAGATATTTAAATTGAATTATCGGCTAGATATTTATGGCATGGAAATTATGTAAAAGTATTTAAAGTTTCAAAAAAAAATTTATGTAAAACTTTTAAATTGCCTTTTCCAGAAACCAATATACATGTACATACGTCATTTTGATTTATCTCACTCTTGTTAATAATGAAATGTATTCAATAATTTTGGACTACCTTGTATATATTCAACGATAGTATCCCCAGCCGATGAAATATTTTCTACTGCTGGCAACACTACCGCTGAATCAAATTTTTCTTCCATTTTAATAAACAACACGTCTACTGGCGGATACACCAACTCCTCTCCACACAAACGTGATAAATATTCCACCTTTTTTCCAAGCAATTATTTTCACTTTCCAATTTCATTCGAAATAATAAGAATAAAAAAAAAATTCTCCATGTACAAAGTCCCGACACGTTTTCGAACGTAATAACGTCCCCCTGAAACGGATTTTCAGAAGAAAAACTCCACTGCGTCGAACGAAGAACAGAATTTTCGCCTCCACCTCTTTTGCAACACACCTGATGCGCCGAATACAGAATTTTCCCCGAGATTATATTCCTCCCTCCCCCCTCCCTTCCCGAACTGCAACCGTCGCTGTGTGTACAACCATACACACAGTTGCAACTTCGCTTTTCCTCGCTGCTTGCCGTCGATCCCTTAAAACTTGTCGCCTTTTTTACAACTTTGAATAAATATCAAAAGGAAAGAAAAAAAGTAAATAATAATATAGGGAAAAAAATACACACATTTCCCTTCCCCCACCCCTTCTCCCTTCCCCTTTAACTTCCACCATCCATCACAATCAACCGAAAATTTGTCCGCATAGCGCTTTCCTGGTCACGTGCCACAGTTACGACGCGCGCAGTTGCCCCGGCAACCACCAATCGCGCGGAGTTGCCATGGCGAAAAGCTTTTGGAAACCCCTTTTTATATAAATACAGGTCGATCCGAGCGGTGTACCATTTTGTTTCTGCACGTGATGAAGACGCGTTTGTCATAATCTGATTAGAAAAAAAAAGGAGAGGGGGCATGGGGAGGGAAGAAAAATTTGCCGGCCATTGGAAAAGGGAAAAATTTTTTTTATCCATTTTTTGGGAAGTGGATTGATTTTTCCCTATTTTAAAGTTTTTCCCCCCTGTTCCATACAGCAATTTGTATTCAACCACCGTTTTGTATACTTATTTTTCTTTACGAGATTGGGGGAACACAAACAGATGAAATGCTGAGAAGGATATAAAATATTTATGTACTTAGGCAGCTGTTGTGTCTTAAAACAAGAATATAAGCAAAATTTAAAATAACCGCGACGTGGTAGAGTTGAGTAAAAGAGGGAAAGGAGGTTGGAATAAATCAACAATCATCTTTATGGGTCTCACTGCGAAATTTTAGTAAATATGCAACAATGTAAAAGAAGTCTAATTACTATGTGCAATGAATACCATTTCTAACTATATCTAAATAAATATTCCCTATTTGAGTGTAATGAATTCAATGTATTGGTGTCTAAAATTAAAAAATAAGGTTTCGTTTTATCTTAAGTATTATTACATTAATTTCCCACCTAAATTCATTTTACACCGTCTTTCCTTTTTTAGGACAGTCAAGACTTTTTTTAAACGTATCTTTCTTTCCATCAATATCTTCATTGACTCGACAGCTCTTGGTTGGCCAAGACCTTCTTCAGAATCTTCTTCCATTCCACTCTCGCTTAGGTGTTTCAGTGGATCATTTAGTGCTTTAGAGTTCTCATCAATGCGATCAACCTCCTTTAGTCTGGGTCAACCGCTAAGTAGGGTACCAATCGGTTTGAATTTCTATATGTCAGACTCTGCGGTTCACTTTAATATAGTTGATAATATCTGCCTCTTTATACAACTTATAAGGCTCGTTATTGTATCTGTGCCTCTATAGGGACAGGGGAGTAAGTGTGATCGGCCAGAGAACGCCATCTATGAAGAAAGTAAGTGGTATTGGAGAGAACGTCGGAGGGGAGGGTAGACTCCGGACGGATAAGATAGGTTCTTCAAATAGATAATTGAATTGGTTTAGAGTTCTCATCCATGCAATCAACCTCCTTTAGTCTGGGTCTACCGCTAAGTAGGGTACCAATCGGTTTGAATTTCTCTATCTTTAGACTGTGTTGTTACAGTTAAGACTGTACGTTAAAAATGAGGGGTTCATTCTGCAGATGTGACCAGTTAATGCGGTTCACTTTAATATAGTTGATAATATCTGCCTCTTTATACAACTTATACATCTCGTTATCGTATCTGTACCTCTGTTGGGGCAGGCGAGTAATTGTGATCGGCCAGAAAACGTCATCTATGAAGAAGGTAAGTAGTATTGGAGAGAAAGTCGGAAGTGATGGTAGACTCTGGACGGGTAAGATAGGTTCTTCAAACAGATCATTGTATTGGTTTAGAGTTCTCCTCCATGCAATCAATCTCCTTTAGTCTGGATCTACCGCTACGTAGGGTACCAATCGGTTTGAATTTCTGTAAGACTCTGTAGTTAAAGTTAAGACTCTGCATGTTAAAAATGAGGGGTTCATTCTGCAGATGTGGCCAGCAAATTTAATGCGGTTCACTTTAATATAGTTGATAATATCTGCCTCTTTATACAACTTATACATCTCGTTATCGTATCTGTACCTCTGTTGGGGCAGGCGAGTAATTGTGATCGGCCAGAGAACGCCATCTATGAAGAAGGTAAGTAGTATTGGAGAGAACGTCGGAGGGGAGGGTAGACTCCGGACGGATAAGATAGGTTCTTCAAATAGATAATTGAATTGGTTTAGAGTTCTCATCCATGCAATCAACCTCCTTTAGTCTGGGTCTACCGCTAAGTAGGGTACCAATCGGTTTGAATTTCTGCATGTTAGACTCTGTAATTAAAGTTGAGACTATTAAAAATGAGGGTTTCATTCTGCAGATGTGATCAGCACATTTAATGCGGATCACTTTAATATAGTTGATAATATCTGCCTCTTTATACAACTTATAAGGCTCGTTATTGTATCTGTGCCTCTATAGGGACAGGCAAGTAATTGTGATCAGCCAGAGAACGCCATCTATGAAGAAGGTAAGTAGTATTGGAGAGAAAGTTGGGGTTGATGATAGACTCCGGATGTGTAAGCTAGGTTCTTCAAATAGATAATTGAATTGGTAGAATTGTTTAGTGTAAATATTCTGCTACTTGTATATTTAGGTCACATTCTACAGATGTGACCAACAAATTTAATGCGGTTCACTATAATATAGTTGATAATATATGCCTCTTTATACAACTTATACTGCTCGTATATGTGCCTCTGTAGGGACAGGCGAATAATTGTGATCAGCCAGAGAACGCCATCTATGAAGAAGGTAAGTAGTATTGGAGAGAAATTTGGGGTTGATGGTAGATTCCGGATGTATAAGCTAGGTTCTTCAAATAGATAATTGAATTTGTGGTGAATTGTTTAGTGTGAATACTGTGCTACTTGTATATTTAGTTGTACATTTAGGTCACATTCTACAGATGTGATCAGCACATTTAATGCGGATCACTATAATATAGTTGATAATATATGCCTCTTTATACAACTTATACTGCTCGTATATGTGCCTCTGTAGGGACAGGCGAGTAATTGTGATCAGCCAGAGAACGCCATCTATGAAGAAGGTAAGTAGTATTGGAGAGAACGTTGGGTTGATGGTAGACTCCGGATGTGTAAGCTAGGTTTTTCAAATAGATAATTGAATTGGTGAATTGTTTAATGTAAATATTATGCTACTTGTATATTTATTTGTCTGGTAGTAATTTGTGCTCTGCCTTGAAATAAATCTCGATGTTGAAAAAATAAATCGATAGTTTGGATGTGATTTCCTAAAACAACTCGGCGATCTTCACAGCCTCCATATACCGTTAATGTTCACTGCACCCCGAATCTTTCTTAAAACTTTCTTCTCCAAGACAACTAGTCGACTTTCAAGTGTTTTTGTCTTTGCCCTCCATCAATTACACAAGGTCAAATTTTGTTGTGGCCCCTGTCCAAGAAAGTGGAAATAGAAATGTTACGTCTGTACTCAACATCTGAAGGATTTATGAATGCCAGAGGGTCCACGCAGCAGCGAAAAATTCTAATCTACTAACCAGCAGAATGGCGGTTGGGGCACGTAAAATAAATTCATGGTCTCAATTTTTCCTCAAAGTTCCTCAATCGTAACTCTGGAGGTAGCTGGCCTTCTGCTTGGTGTCTGCTTCTAAAGTTCGAAGACCCATTTGAGGAGAGTTGTTCTTTTTACCCTAATGTTGCGTATTTGACATTAGATGTCTATAGTGCCAAGAGATGGCGCCAGGTGTTCCAAGAAAAGAGGAACAGACTATGTTCTAAGGAATTTTGTTTTTTGATTTTTAGTTAGTTCTTAGTTATGTAAGTTGTTGTGAGTTCTGTTTTTTGTGTGGTATATGTGTGTGCATTGTCTAACGGGGAAAAGTGCTAATTCCCCTGTAAATAAGTCGTGCTGTGTGTGGAATAAAATATAAAAAGTCCTAGTTTGCTTTATATATATAAGTTTATAGGTGTAGATTATAGGTCCCATGGCTGTCACTTTACAGTGGATCTGCTATTCCAGCATTACTACCTAGGTAAGCACGTCTACACTGTTTATTTTTCTGGTACTCATCTGTTTGATATGAGCGAAATGAGAAGCTTATATGAGATGTTTTTTGTTATGGTAGATTTTTTAGAACTGAACCTGCATGTAATGTCGGGTAGACATTCCTAGGGTATTTCCTTAAAGTTGGAACTTTGTTTTTCTATTAGAGATATTTATTGTTAAAGAGCTTTGTTCCAACACACATCAAACGAAAGGCGAACGTCTTCTTGAGGTTCGTCAGTCTTCAGCCATCGTGGTTTGCTAAAAAAAAAATTGCATATTAACCTTAGCCCTGGACCTGTCGCATATAGCGACGGGGTCTACTGGATCTGATGTAAGGTTTCTTACAAAAGAGGGATGATATACCACTATTTCGATTTGATTTTTCATTTAAGATACTATTATAAATTTATCCACTAATAAATATCTTTTTTGCTTACAAAAATCTTATGGTTGTTATTTATATATTTCTATTTACATATTTGTTTATATATTTCAATATAAAATACGAAAAATATATTGTTTATTATGTTTGTTTATAATTGAAAAAAATTAAATAATTTTCGATCTATTGAGATTTAACTGAATAACTAAATTTACGAGCAAAACGCCCGCTTCCGGTACAATTCCGCTGCCAAATGTACCTACACACAATGTGTTAAAGAATCAATTAAAAAAAAACACATTATTTTGTGTACAAAAAAATGTATACTACATTTTTCCCGTTTAGTGATTAATAAAGTTTGGTATAATTCCTTCTCAAAGAAATTCCTAAATTAATAAAATATAAATAAGTGAAAAAAGATTAAAATTCGTTTAAAAAAAAAAAACAAAGGTTATAATCTTGTAACGTGATCTTCTCTCTTCAAACTTTTCAGTACTGAATTATATAAAAAAAATTATCACGAATGTATCTGACATTAAAGGACATCTTATATCTATATCTTAAAAATTACCGGTCATTACTAATGAAGACAGGCTGTAATATTCAGTTTTTTAAATTTCATATTTTAGGGTTTCCACCAAAATTCACCGACCAAAATCCTGACCAAATGAACAAGCAATGTTATCAAATGTAATCAAAATTTAAATGTAATATTAGTCATTACCACTATTAGCACTGTTTTCAACGATTTTTACAAAATTAACACAAAAACTTATAGACAGAAGCTAAAAAATAAATCCAGTAGTAACACAATAAATTGCTAATAACGAAAAGAAATTATATAATGTATACTGTGTTAAATAAAATGCCAAAAGCTTATTCCTTCATATAAAAAATAAAAGTAAATGCCCTTATGATTTCATAAAAAAAGATATAAAAATATGTTTAAACTTTTGCTTAAATTAAAACTTTATTTTTAAAAAATAATTTTAAAAAGTTTAAATATTAGCTTTACTTTGATTTTCTCAAGGAATTTAGTTCATTTTTAATATCTTCAACTATGCAAAAAGCTCTAATTTCATACACAATAACCGAGTTTTATATAGTAAATTGCCATAAAGCGAAAAGAAATTATATATTATATACTGTATTAAATAACTTGATAAAAACTTTTGCTTGATATAAAAAATGACAGTAAATGCATTATGAATTCATAAAAAATCAATGTGGTTAAGTTTTGCGTAAATTAAACCTTAAATTTTAAAAAATTTAAAAGGTTTAAACATTAAACTTTTCGGTGACATTTTCAAGGAATTTAGTTCATTTTCAATACCTGCAACTATGCAAAAAGCTCTAATTTCATACACAATAATGGAGTTTTATATAGTAACTACCATAAAACGAAAATAAATTATATATTACATACTGCATTCAATAACTTGTTAAAAATTTTGCTTGATATGAAAAATGAAAGTAAATGCATTATGAATTAATAAAAAAATCAATGTGTTAATTTTTGTGTCAATTAAACCTTAAATTTTAAATAATTTAAAAAGTTTAAACATATCACTTTTTGGTGATATTATGTTTATGGTGATATTACGAAATATCGGTGATATAAAGGAATATCGGTGGTATTAAGGAAAATCGGTGATATTAAGGAAATATCGGTGATATTAAGGAAATATCGGTGATATTAAGGAAATATCGGTGATATTAAGGAAATATCGGTGATATTAAGGAAATATCGGTGATATTAAGGAAATATCGGTGATATTAAGGAAATATCGGTGATATTAAGGAAATATCGGTGATATTAAGGAAAATCTGTGATATTAAGGAAAATCTGTGATATTAAGGAAAATCTGTGATATTTTCAAGTAATTTAGTTCATTTTCAATATCTTCGGCTATGCAAAAAGTTCTAATTTCATACACATAACCGAGCTTTATATAGCGATTGCTATAAAGCGAAAAAAAAATTATATATTATATACAGCATTAAATAACTTCCTAAAAGTATTATAAATAGGTAAATACTTTTATAAATTCATAAAAAAATCAATGTGGTTAAGTTTTGCGTAAATTAAACCTTAAATTTTAAATATTTAAAATGTTATACATTAAATTCTTCGGTGATATTTTCAAGGAATTTAGTTCATTTTTAATTGTTTCTTCTTCTAATTCGGCAGCTTTTCTAATCTGCTGCTTCTTTTCTTCTGACTCCTTTATGTTCTTTTTTTTTCTACAAACTTCAAAAAATGGAAAATAATTTCAAAATTTGACTTTCTAAATTTCTTTATTTTATTTTGAACTTTCCCCCCGACTGTTAGAAAATATTTGTAAATTTCCTTCCCTTTTGATAAATATTCTACACTTTTATTCTATGACATCGATTTAATATATTCATCAATATGTATTCAGAAGATATTAGGGTATTAATACTCAAGTACTTATATAACGCCATATAAATGTAAGAAACACTATAAAATATACCAATGTTACCCAATGATAAATCTTGCTATGTGACCGTGAAGAAACTTAACTGAGTTCAAATAAGGTTAAAAGTTTCAACTACAACAGGATTTCGTGGCGAATCGATAAAAAACCAATTTCACCATTAACAATGCATGCTCCGAAATCAAGCGCGTTACGGAACTCTCCCAACGCAGTACTAACTATTAGGAAAACGCAAACAAATAATCCCGTTGTTGGTTATGTAAATTATTCTTTTATCACATGGAGAGCGTTTAAACCAACTGTTTTGCAGCCGTACAAGGAATAAAACTGCGTATTTTACTTTGGGCCATAGTTTAAACAACATAGATCGACAGACAAAAAACGAATGCAATAGTTTGCAATAGTTGAAGAGTTTTAAAATTCCAAATTAGAACCGTTGTGAATTCACAAATAATTTACATAGGCGTCAATTGTTTTCAAATATTATGAAAACATCTCCATAGAATGTTCGTGTAAATTTTCTTATTAAAAGCATACTTGAATATATACTTTAAAATATTTACCTTAAAAATTCTGAGAGAGTTTAAATATTTTATGAAATGTGCCTCAGATAATTAGAATATTTTAAGAGTTATTCCATTAAAGCTAAAATATCCTTCAAACATTTTGGTAACGTTCCCTTTAGCTAAACTTCCTTGTTTTTAAAACTCGAAATGACACCAAACGATTTTCTATACTGTAACGATTTTAGAGTAACACAATACTTACTTGAATATACATATATATGTATACACATAATTAGGCAGTATTCATGAAGTTCATAGGCAGATTTCCTCTATTTCGAGCATGGAATTCCTTCAAATAGTTTTGGGAATTCAAAAGCTTCGATTTATGTTCGAAATAAGTTAGCAGAAGAGAAAATAAAAACGAGTCAGTGCCGGCTAAACAAATTAAGCTACTTTTCAACAGGAAACAAAATGGAGAGGAAGTACGACTCTCCATTTCGGCGAACCTCCAGAGAGACCAATCGCATGAACCTGCGGTAACTATGGCGACGAAAAGATGGCGGAGGTCACGTGAGGGAGACGATGCTCGCATCGGCCATCTTGACTTGATCTCGGGCATCTCTGAGATGAAAGGGGAAGGGGGTAGGCGGGAAGAGCGGAGAGGGATGGAAGAGACGCGGGTGGAGAGCAACAGGATAGAGGATAAAGTGGCATATAAAGATGGAGCAACAGTTGGGCGTTGCTAGGGGTGGTTTTGAGGGAGGAAAGGAGGATGTGTGTGTGTTCGATAACCAAGCTTCGAAAGTAACAGCAGTGGAGTAAATGTATTCTGTACAAACATGGTAAACGTCAGCTCGAAATACTTTGTTCCAAAACGCAGTAGCTTATGAGATTAGTTGATTAAATAGTATGAATTCATCACCAGGAAGTGAGCTCGAAGCTCAGAGAGAGAAAGAGAGAGCATATTGATCAGCTTCGAGCTCATTAACATAAAGCGAACGAAAATTAAATAAATACAAGCTCTTAGCCATTATGGGAGCGGAAACTAATTATTCACAAAATGAATTAAACAGAATAAAGGGGAAAAAATCATGAGAAGGTACTAGTCACTTTTTAAAAAACGTAAATCATTAAATTTAACTCTAACAGGTTCGAAAATTCGAAACTAAATATTAAATTTCATTAAAAAAAATAAAGAAGAGAAAGTGAGTTTATCTTACGGTTCGATTATTCAACAAAATGCATTTTTACGATAAGTTTTAAAAAATTGTAAACTATTAAACTTCATTCAAACACGTTCTAAATTTCGAACTGTATAATACCGCATCCCCCCCCATTATGCCCAACTGATGTACCAAATTATAAATGCAGCGTAAAAAACATTACCCGATTTTTTCTATAATTTATTGTAAAATAACACTTAAAAAAACAAACCATCAAATTTAACCCAACAGGTTCGAAATTTCGAATGTCATAAAATCTTTATATATAAAAATTTTCTGCCTGTATGTTTGTAATACAGCTCCTCCTAAACCGTTGGACTGATTTTAATGAAATTTTGTATATGTAATTAAGTTGATTCGAGAATGAATTAGATTCACAATTTGATCCGATAAAAATGTTTTTCTTGATTAAAAATCCAAAATTGCGCGCTTTTTAAGATTATTGCAGTGTCACTTGAAACCCTTCACTGCCCGCGTATTTGAGGCGCAGTGGTCAGAGCAACGGGCTTCAGTACGAGAAGTCTCAGAATCGAGTCCCTGTACTAGCGATGTGGAATTTTAATTTAATTTAATTACGTTTGTGATGACTGTAAGCGTCAAGTATTTTTAAAATAATTTTTTTTCCTTACTTTTCCATCAAAACGATTCAATTTATAATTTATTTAAAAACATTTTACAATTTTTGGATTTAGAGCGTTAAAACAGGACAATGTCTGTCGGGTCATCTAGTACCATTATGTTCTACTTAAAAAAATCTGAGAAAGTTTGAAATTATTCTACTGATTTACTATATAAAAAAAAGCAATTTAAAATAGTTTTTAAGATACGTTTAAGAAAGAACTGTAAACCATTAAACTTGATTCTAACAGTTCTAAATATCAAACTATATTCCCCCTCAATCTTATGCTTCAATTTTTGAACATAAACCATGCGTTTGAAATTCTAAAGATGGATAAAGATAAAAACAACCGACTTTTGATTCTAAAACGTAAATTCAAAGGAGACCTATTTAGCTACTAAACAGAAAACTACGATTGGAATAATGCTCAAACAAAAATAACAAAAAAGAAGTTTGGAAAGTTAAAAGTTCCTAAAATCAAACGACATTTTAATTAAAATTTTAAAATGCCTCTATGGCAGACTGCATTATCGTCTGCGATATTTGCTAGACGCAATTCAAGAATGTTTAAATTAATACATCATTTCACCCCAAATCCTCAACCTAACGAACAGTCTGTAACACGTTAAAATTTTCGTCTTTTTTAATAGCTTTATAATTAAAAGTTAGTTTTCGTCAGCTCCAGCTACTGTTTTTATTAAAAAGGCTTTGCTTTACTACATAATGATTTGATAGAAAATTTTTGAAAAATTACTCAACGCGTCAAATCAAATATTAAACTTAAAAACTCCAAATTAAACACTTCTACTTGAATATAAGGTGTTAAAGTCAACCATAAGCAAGTTCGAAAGTTTAATAACAAAAATAGCATTACGGATTTTCTAAATTTTTACAAAATATAATTTGGCACCATTTACGGTTTTGAAGTTCTAATCACATTCGATCACAATTCCTAAAATGAAAAAAAAATAATTATCTAGAATAAAATGTTTGTAATGGCAGATTTTTCACTTAATTTTTATTGTATTTTCAGGATTAAGTTATTTCGTGTGAAATTCT
Source organism: Pardosa pseudoannulata (assembly GCA_032207245.1). Lineage (NCBI taxonomy): Eukaryota > Metazoa > Arthropoda > Arachnida > Araneae > Lycosidae > Pardosa > Pardosa pseudoannulata. The sequence goes on along the minus strand of CM063497.1, from coordinate 70,830,180 downwards.
TAGTGATTTAACCGGATTTTTAACACATAATATATGCTTTATTGATATAGTCTTAGTATACATATAGAAAGCTTCCTTCTACAAAATAAAGACCATGTCACGTGACTATAATTACCCCCTTTTTATAAGTGTATTATGACTTTTTTTTTTTTTTTTTAAAAAAAAGGAAAAAAAATGTGAACACTAAACAGTATAATGTATGCAGGCATTTTGTAACGTTTTTAGCTAGGATAAATATAAGTTTTACTAAATTGCTTCTGTTTAACTTCACTTGCGGTGTCTGTCTCAAAATCTGGAATCAACTTTTAACTAATAATTTCCTGACTAGATAGAGATCTGACAATTACTACATAAATTCATTTTCGGTGGCAATGCAATGTTCAATGCGCCAGATAGTTTAAGCCAGTGTCGCCAGCTATTTGCAAGCGGCATAACTAAAAACTAAACTAGAATTCAAAGATAATTCAGTTGAATTATCCATTAGTATTAGTTGAATTAAAAATATCAGTTGAATTATTGAATAATGTGAAAATTATAAGTATTATTTATTTAATAATATTAAGTTGAATCCCCTATATAATAATAACCTAAGTTATCCCGTTTTTCCTCGATTTTATAAAGCGGTTAAACCTGGAATTGGGAAAAAAAACATTATATATATATATATATATATATATATATATATATATATATATATATATGTGTGTGTGTGTGTGTGTATAAATATAAATACAGAGAGAGAGAGGGGGTCGAATTTGGTTTGGAACTCAACGGTCTACTTTTTGCAACACGAGGGCTAATGAGATCGGGACCTACTGCTTAGAGCCGATTCCGAACAGCTACAAACATCCATGCCACAGTGGGATTCGACTCTACGAACTTCATTACCGAAGATCAGCCCCCTAACCGTCCAGTACTCGTTCGAAAAAAAAAAAAAAAAAAAAAAAAAAAAAAAAAAAAAAAAAAAAAAAAAAAAGAGAAATCAGCATTGGAATTAAAAAAATTAAAATTTAAAGCATTGATTAATAAAAACAGAGCGAAATGCTTTTGAATTGTAAAAATATGGAGGTAAGACTACACTAGTTAAGGGCAGAGCACACCAATTTCCAAGAAAGAACAGGTAAACTTTGCGGGTTGGTGACTTAACTGTCGGACTGAGTCTCTCGTTTGAAAACAAAAAGGTTAATGTAGCATAGGACATATGAATAAATCTTTGAAGCCTGGAATGTCTTTCTTATTGATAAAAGAGAAGAGAGAGAGAGAGAGAGATAGAGATAGAGAATTTATATATATGCAATGAGACTGACTTCTCAATGGGGTTTGCAGTCATGGCCATAAAAATGATACCTTTTCAGCTAACGACCTTTATTAAGATAACGTTGAACGACGGGTTCCCACTTCATCATAGGGACAGGACAAACTAAAGGGTCAACTAGCATGAAGTTCTATGTACAAGACACGGAACACCTGGGTCGATATCTGTGGTAAAATATCTCTAGAAAAATCTGTCTCCGCTAGCATGTATCTCCTTTTTATTTGGAAATTTCCTAAATTGTCCACTAGGGCCATGTAGGTTTATAATTGGCCAGGCCCCTTCTCTGAGGGCGTAACCTGTAGCCCCAGTGATCAATTTAGGTTAGGGGTTAAAAAGGGGAATGGAAAATGATGCGGGAATTTTTACCCTTGATTTAAGTTTTGAAAACCCCTGAGAATTTTCCTTTTATATATATATATATATATATATATATATATATATATATGGATATATGAGGGATATATATATATATATATATATATATATATATATATATAGAGAGAGAGAGAGAGAGAGAGAGAGAGAGAGAGATAGATAGATAGATAGAGAGAGATAGAGAGAGAGAGAGAGAGAGAAAGAGAGAGAGAGAGAGAGAGAAAGAGAGAGAGATTTCTGGCTATTAACTCATTTCAGAAGGATTAATTACAGAAACATATTACAACTTCCTTTTTGAGAGTCTAAAATCCCAATCTATTTCAATAGGAAAAACTTTTAACAATCCCAGATACGTTTTTCGGAACGAGTTTAAAGTCGAAAGTTAAGGCACAACTGTACACCACTCTTTCTCTTGACAGCTAATACTTAGCGCTATTAAATAAATAAATGCAGTAATAAGCAAGTTTCAATGTCGTCTGCAATACTTCCCAATAGGTAATTAGATACACACACGCACTCGTGACTCAACACGAGACAGTCAGGCAGCCCTTTTTGTCTTTATTCGCTGACTCGACTTTACAACGACAATGAGTCACATAGCATAACAACCATCCCGCTTACTTTTACAAAAAAGAGTTAAAAACGCCGAAAGGAGAGCGTGTAGATGGTTTTTTCCCCCTCTCTTTATCTTTTAATATTCATGTAGGTTGTACTTCTGTTGTAAGATCTGAATTGTACATGCGTATGTGATTACGCATCTGATTATATGCCCAGTCCCCTTCGTGCCGACGCATAAGTATATGTGTATTTATGTATGTTTCTATCAGACATACAGTGGAAAACCATTTATACGAAATATTCAGTTATACGAAGAGCTTCTCGTTTCCCAGTGAAACTCCTATACAACGTATGTAATAAATTCATTTATACAAAATATTGAGTTATACGAAACACTTTTTGTTCCCCAGTGAGCTTTCTATACGATCAATGACCTATGACGTAATAAATTATTCATTTATGCAGAACATTCAGTTATACGAAGCACTTCTTGTTCCCCAGTGAACTCCTATAAAACCTACGTAATAAATTATTCACTCATACAAAATATTCATTTATACGAAGCCCTTTTTGTTCCCCAGTAAAACCCTTATACAACCTATGTAATAAATAATCTATAAGAATATTTAGTTATATGAAATGTTCATTTACAAGGAAGAATGTTCGATCTATTACGTGAATATTATTTAGTTATACGGAGGAAACTTATGTAATAAATAATTTATAAGAATACTTAGTTATATGAAATGTTCATTTACAATGAAGAATGTTCGAGCTATTATGTAAATATTATTAAGTTATACGAAGGAAACTTAAGTAATAAATATATATAAGAATACTAAGTTATATGAAATGTTCATTTACAAGGAAGAATGTTCGATCTATTACGTAAATATCAATCAATTATATGAAGGAAACTTCATTCTGTTTTGCAAGTAGACTTGTACGATGCAAATTGTTTTCCTTGTGGTTTTCTGTTTTTATATTAAAAAGCAAAAAGTTTGAAATTTGTTTTCCCTTTCATTTTAAATTTAAAAATATTATAACTTAAAAGTGTTTTACAAAAAAGTTTTTCGTTGTACTTACTTGCGAGTTTAACAGAATACAGAAACTTTCTGTATTTAATGTCGATTAAAAATAATTTTACTGTTAAAGTTAACAGATATTAATACAAAACGTAATTTTTACCTTTAAGCTAAGTTTATTAAAAACCAGACAAAAAATCACCGTGGTGTTTTCATGTTTTTATTCGGGAATATGACTATTATTCACATATACGAAGTACCGACTTATGCAAAGAAATTCCCTTCTGATTTTCGTATAACTGAGTTTCCAATGTTTTATGGATTCTAGTACGATGACTAAAAAATATCTTAGTAGAAAATAAAGTATTTTGCCTAAATTGTGTAGAAACAGACAAGAAATATATGTGTCTAACTCAAAACAGAAACGTATATCAGCGCTCATAAAACACTGAAACATTAAGAAACATGGTGTATCTGATTACGCCAAAAATTGTTTTGTCGCCAAACTTATTTGTCATTTCATTAATGGAAACCTTTTCAATGCCCTGGACCCATTCCCAAAGGGAACATTTAAAAAAGGACATGCCGCTTAAAAAGAGAGGAAAGGGGATAGAGTTTTGCTATCATTTGAAATTATCTGGCGCCACTCAAATTATTCCAAATTATTTATTTACAGAGAGAGACATCTGGCACAAACTCAGTTTAG
>CM063497.1:70786201-70818701 GCA_032207245.1 Pardosa pseudoannulata | reverse complement strand
ATTATACTAGCTGCTTCGCACCCAGCCTTCGGTCTGTGTTTTAAAATATTTCGATGAAAGATTTAGAACCACTATTAAAGATAATAAGGCGTATGGAATATGTTCATTTGGCGGTATCAAGGATTTCAGTCCAAAGTTAGTTACTCTATGACTTATCGGGTAGATTTGTATAAAAAAAACATAAAAATTAAAACAGTTCTTAATATCAATAAATAAAAATAACAAAACATATGTTTACATGCTAACGATTAAATCTGCATCGAATTTGCGTCTTATATTAAATTTGCTCAATTTTTTTTCTTATGGTAAAATATAAGTTTAATCCTAAATTACAGTACTGTATTACTACTGTATGTTGATTAGCAACGTTAATATACCTTGCCATATTACGTGGTAGAATAGGAAGCAGAGGTTTTGACAACAGCAGTGTTAATTTTGTTGGTATTAATAAATGTTGTCCAAAATTAAGGAAATTTATGACAAACCACATAGTTTTGTATGAAACAGAAAAGCACATTCATACCGACAACCATATCAATATGAAGATAACTATATAAAATGATAGGTTTTTATTTACCCATGAGAGTCACTGAAATTTGTACTTTTTGTTGTTAAAATATTGTTGATAAACATTTCATTGTAACGTAAAAATTAACTAAGAATTAAATTTAAAATAACTTCTCGTATAAAAATGCTATAATTTGCGTCACATAAAAATGAAAATTAATCACTTTATATCTCAATTTCCAGGTCGAATCGAATTAATACTACGCAGACGATGTTTAAATAATATAAAATAAGAAATGAATAAATCAGATATTTAAAGTAATGACGTCATAATGATAGAAAAATATAATTTTCACCTATTTATTATGTGATAAATTGAAAATTTTAATCTCCTGCTTTTAACCGAGGAAAACTGCGTTTAAAACAATTACTTTAGATGACGTCACATTGCTAAAAATTTTGCTTTATTCACTTAGTTATCATGCGATAAATTAAAAATTTAATCGTTTGCTTTTAACCGGGGAAAATAATGCTTGGAATAATGACATAAAATGCTCGAAAAAGGGGGAAGGAATGGATTTCGAACGTTACAAATTTACAAAAACCATCTCAAGGATGTGCCTAATAATTTCCCAAATTTTTACGGCGATTGGATGCATGGTTTTTGAGTCTATCGAGTACATACAGACAGACAGACACAAATTCATTTTTATATATATAGATTTGCATACAGCTCTCCTTGTACAATTCTTTTCATATACATTAAATGCGCGTAATACTTAAATTAGATGTAGTGAACATTGGATCATTTTTTTTAATAATTTGGAGCTGCTGGTTTTGTAAACGTTGATGGATTAATTATCCATAAATATAAATGTCTGATTTCTAAATAGTTTTGGTTGAGTAAAAGTATATAATTCTATTACAATGGCGCATTCTGCGTCAATTAAATTCGTCGAAAAAGCAAGGGATACAATGGAAAGAATCGTTTGTGTTTTAGTAAACATCGCCAATAATTTAGCCAAATTTTTCAAAGGGTACCCTATTCTTAAGTATTACCACAAAATACCTTTGTGTTTTATTAAACATCGCCAATAATTACACCAAATTTGCCAAGAAGCACTCTATTCTTCAGTAGTACCTACAAAGCCAACAGTTCCTAATCATTAAAAATTAGCCATAATGAACTATGAACGGTTCACTATATCTAATTGTCTTAAGTATTACTCGCATTCAATATATAAGAAAATCAAAGTATTAGCATATACCTCACGTATATAATCTACGAAGAATTTTTAAAAATCCATACCTGGAATAAACAAAATTGATAATTTAAAAAAAAAGTCAAAACACAACTTGAAAGAGGAATGAATAAACTGAATTATTAATACTTAAGAATAGGGTACCCCTTGGAAAATTTGGTAAAATTATTGGCGATGTTTACTAAGACACAAAGGTATTTTATCCGAACATTGTATCCCTTGCTGTTTGGACGACTTTAATTGATGTACATTGCGCCATTGTAATATAATTACATCATCTTAATAAACCACAGAGAAAGCGGGCATTTACATTTCTTTGCAATTAATCTCTCAACAGTTTACAAAGCCAACAGCTCCCAATTATTAAAAATTAGCCATAGTGTACCTTTAATGGTTCATTATATCTAATTATATATTTAAGCATTAATATATAAAAAAATGGGTTCCACAAGGACAGCTGGATACAAACATAACATAAATTAAAATATAGATACAGATTGTTTGGACACGGCGGGATCAGGAGAAAGTGTTAGGCTATCATGGTTAGATCTTTATCGCCAAGCTGGCTGGGGCACCCTGTTCTTCAGTCAAGCCGGCTTTGTGAACTGTTGAGTGAATAATTTCCCATGAATATAAATGCCTGGTTTCTAAATGGTTTTTGGTTAATTAAGCAAGAGTATATAATTCTATAACAATGGCGTACTCTGCATCAATTCAAGTAGCCATAAAAAGGCAAGAAATACAGTGTTGGAATGGAATACATTTGTGATTTAGTAAACATCGCGAATACTTTCGCCAAATTTGCCAAGCTGCACTCTATTCTGAAGTATTACAAAACATTTTTTACGGTACCAATAGTGGTCCGTGAAACACCATTTGGCGACTACTTCTTCAAGTCATTCTCAGTACAGTTCAGTCATCCAAGTTTTGGCCGTTCTCTTTTCCGGTTTACCATTGGTTTAGCCAAAGTTAATTTCAGTAGTCAAAAGTTAAGATGAGTTGCACACATAATCAAATTAAATAACTACAAACCCACGAAAAAAATCGGAGTACAATGCTTTATAGAAATTCAAATTTTAAAATGAAACGTCCTCTTTTTCATTTTACACAAAATTGTTCTTTTGAACCAGATTAAATAGCATTTTTTATACGCATCAAATTCCGTTCAATTTGTATGTCAAAGGATTAAAAAATTAGTATCCAATTTACCCATCGCCTGTCTAAACGTCACAATTCTGGGTGCATTTACTGAAGGTTAAAATACAAGTTTCTCTACCGATGACAAATTGTATAAGCCAATTGAACATTTTTAATCATAATTTCATTAACAGCATGATGGATGATAACTCGTTTATGGATATATCCGTCTACGCAAAAGGGGGAAAGTTTAAAATGGTTATAAAGCGCTAATAAAAGAATTTTCACGTCATTAACGTAAAATCGTTCACACGTTGCCATTTTCACAACTAAAAATACATATAACAGCGTGAAACAGACGATAATAAATCTTCTGCGAATAAGAATTTTTAAAAACAAAAATGTATTTATACGCAAATTAAGTGGCAATATCACTCGCGCTAAGCTTCTACGTAATATTTTTTTAAAAAATTTAAAGCTCATCAGTCACTACAACGTCAAAACCGCGCCAAAGTGTGTTTTGAAAAATTCAAAAGATAGGAAATTTCTACTGTCTATGTAATCTTTCATCATTGGTACAAAACTAAAAAAAAAAATTAATCGGTAGAACGACCGGAACGAGTGTTAATAATTCCTCAAGCCCGAGTTTGAATTTTTTTTTTTTTAATTTTATTTTTTCCGGATGGCTGCATGTATATAAGAGACAGACGATAACGGCGATTTCCCACTATTGGAGAGAGAGGGGAAAAAAAGGAAAAAGAGCACAGAAGAATGCTTCAGTTTATTCTACAGTTTAGTATATGCCAAATGGCATCGTTCCAAAACAAGAAACCTCTCTTAAAAGACTAAGGGGAAAACCATTAGCTTCGAACCTCCTAAATAATCCCGCAAAGCAAAACAATGCATTCTAACCCAAAGCCTTGTGCAACACACGAAAACTATTTGTTAGTGAAGTGCGCTAATTGATTAAAATGAGTAAAAGCGGTGCGCGCACGACTAAAAGCATTTCGGGTTTGTTTGTTTGGCTTTTTGTTTTTTTTAGCTGCACTGAAGTGAAGAACAAATTCCGCGCAATTAGACGCGCCGACATGGTACAGTTTGGGGGGATAAAATGGCCGATAACGTGGTAGCGAGCGGCATGAAGTTCGCCAACAAGTTTTGTGATGTTCCGCGGAAAACAAGCACTCGGTGTGCCAGGCGGCATTACTCAAAGAGAACAAATCACGCGTTAGTCCATTATCGCTAAAACCAAACCACAAGAATTTCACTCAAACTGACAGCATAGCGTAAAAGAGACTTACTACAAAGGGCAGTTCTATAAATGTAAAATTATCATTCGAAAATGGTTTCAATTCACAATTTGATCCGACAGAAATTTTTTTTATATTAAAATTTAAGAATTACGCGCTTATTGAGATTATAATAATGCCGCTTGAAACATTTCACCGCCAACGTATCTGCGGTGCAGAATTCGGCGCAACGGGCTTCAGTACGAGAAGTCCCAGGATAGAATCCCAGTACAGACGATGTGGAAATTTTAATTTAATCTGATTACGTTTGTGATGACTGTACGCATGGTGGCGCCAAGTACTTTTAAAAATATTATTTTCCTTACTTCTATCAAAACAATCCAATTTATAATTTATTTAAAAACATTTTACAATTTTTTGATTTACAGCGTTAAAACAGGACGACGTCTTGGAGGTCGTCTAGTATATATATATATATATATATATATATATATATATATATATATATATATATATATATATATATATATATATATATATATATATAGAGAGAGAGAGAGAGAGAGAGAGAGATAGGACGTGATCCAGTGTTACGGCGAATGGAATAATTAGTCCTTAGTAAAAACACTTCTTTACTTAATATGGAGTTTCCGTTTCAGGCAACGCTTGCGCCATTTTCATTCATTCGTGGCGGAGCTAAGCGTGGAATGTGTTGAAAGCTCCATGTTCACGCGCTAACTGATTCTTCTCGCTTGATTAGTCATCAACTTCCTGTGAAATACCTCTGCGCTTGACCGCATTACTCCAAACGGTTACGCAAGCGTGGGTCTTTTTCAATTATTTTATTATTATAAAAGAGTTTCCTTTTTAAAATCGTTTATAACTCACGTAATTTCTAACTACCCCCTTTTTAGTCCTTATTTATATATATATATATATATATATATATATATATATATATATATATATATATATATATATATATATATATATATATATATACAGAGAGAGAGAGAGAAATATATATCTTCACATATACATACTTACATAAATGCATATACATACATAATATATATACACACACGATATTTTTATCCTTTTCGGTTCTGAATGTCTTTTCCCGGTGATTCTTTCCAACCAACCCTAGCGAAAGTTCTCGAATGTTCCATGATAGAATCCTTCCGGTTGCATATCTAAAAACAGAGTTCTAACGCTTAAGTAACGTTATTCACGTGACTTATAGTGATCTCTAATTGGCTGGCACAAATAACTATAAAAGCAAATGTATCGTATTTGAAAACAGTTTGAGAAAAGTTTTTCGTCGTTTTACGGGAGTTCGTTCAACAGTTGAGATGTCAATATGAATAATAGTTTAATTTCCAGTTTCTTCATTTCGTTGTCCTCCTCTTCTATACATATTCAGCAAGACTGCAGGGCTGAAATGTTCTCTCAGAACTTCCACAAAGTTTTTTTCTTCGAGACTAGGAGGTTACTCAGCGTTATTGGCAGTCAGGAATGAATTTTGATCACTTAGGTTCACCCGAAAACCAAATAAGAAGCAATTGGGGGAGTGAAACTGGAACAAATGCATCATAGACGCCGACCCCGTCCACCATGTTTATTTTGGCGACCAACAGAAAAACGCGCGTTTTGAAAAATCGCCAAGTAAAAAAAAAACATGGCGGCGGTAGGCGTTTTCTCAAAGATTTAAAAATAAGTTAATAAAATGGCGGCGTTCACATGGCAGATTTGAAACACAACAATTAACAAAACAAAACTTTAAAAAAAGAGAGAGAGGGAGAAGGGAAGAAGAAGCAGATTTCCTTCTCAACCCTCACTTGTAACAAGAGAACTGTAAAAGAAATTTAATAACAGATGTAAATTGGAAAGGGGGAGTTAGTATGCTCAACAGTATACACCAAAGTCAGAGCAAACACCAACCCACTCATCGCCTCATACAACCGCCAAAAAATCGCCAAGTTTGGCGAAATACTTCATTTCGTTGTCCTCCTCTTCTATACATATTCAGCAAGACTGCAGGGCTGAAATGTTCTCTCAGAACTTCCACAAAGTTTTTTTCTTCGAGACTAGGAGGTTACTCAGCGTTATTGGCAGTCAGGAATGAATTTTGATCACTTAGGTTCACCCGAAAACCAAATAAGAAGCAATTGGGGGAGTGAAACTGGAACAAATGCATCATAGACGCCGACCCCGTCCACCATGTTTATTTGGCGACCAACAGAAAAACGCGCGTTTTGAAAAATCGCCAAGTAAAAAAAAAACATGGCGGCGGTAGGCGTTTTCTCAAAGATTTAAAAATAAGTTAATAAAATGGCGGCGTTCACATGGCAGATTTGAAACACAACAATTAACAAAACAAAACTTTAAAAAAAGAGAGAGAGGGAGAAGGGAAGAAGAAGCAGATTTCCTTCTCAACCCTCACTTGTAACAAGAGAACTGTAAAAGAAATTTAATAACAGATGTAAATTGGAAAGGGGGAGTTAGTATGCTCAACAGTATACACCAAAGTCAGAGCAAACACCAACCCACTCATCGCCTCATACAACCGCCAAAAAATCGCCAAGTTTGGCGAAATAAAATGCGGCGTATATAATGCATCTGTACCGTGAAACTATTTTCTTGGGAGAGCTGGAAAATGTGGTTTTGTTAATGGACAGTGGTCAATATTTTTACAGTAATATTAACGGTTGTGGCATGACATAACGACTAAATCTATAATTCCTATCTTACACACAAAACAGAGAAGATTACGAAAAAAAAATGAAAAAAAATAAAGAGCGAACTTTAAATACAGAAATATTCACAAAAATATCACAATAACATGCTCTCAATTTAGAACAAGAAATATTTTCGGTTCATTAAAAGGCACGCAGTTATTTTGACATTCTATGTCTAAATCAAAAAACCGAGGAATTCGTTTAATTTTTCAACGATATTTCTCAATTTCAAGAAAAAGAATTTAATAAAAAAAAAATAAAGAGAAAAAAATATCACGAATTTCACGTTAGTAAAAATCGTTTGCTTCATTTCTACTTCGAAAAAGGGAAAAAGGGAGGGGAAAAGATTTTCATTTTCATAAATTGTTAGCTGATTTTTCCCTAAGAAAAAGGGGGAAAAAAAGGACGCAGATGATTTTTCATTTTTTTTTTTCTTTCCCCAACTTCTCTTTTAAAACAGTGCTGAAAAATTTTTAAGAGATCATCGCAAAACAAGTTTTTCTGGTAAATAAATCAACTGCGAAAATGACGGCAAAACATTATCGCATAGATACAGTTATAAAAAAAAACTTTTTTTTTAAGCATCTCTCGAAATCATCTATCGTCACAAAAATATTAAAAATCTGGCTGCACACAGTCACTGCAATTTAAAGAAAAAAAAACTAAAATAACAATAATAAAACTAAGGTCACCCTATTCGTGCGAACGCAGAAAAATAAGTAAATACTAAAAACTTAGGAAGAGAAAAAGGCAAAAATTCTTTTCTTTCTTACAAACGCTTGTCGTATTAGTTTGGTGGAAGGGGGGGGGGTCGAAGGAAAACTGGAGAGGGAGGAGGGTGAGAGTAGAGTGCCGAAAAACCGGAATAAATGCCGGAATTCCGGGATAGGAGTCCGGAATCTTTTTCCCCCCCGTATTCCATTTTGTCTTATTTATTTGGGAGCTGGAACGCGAATGATTTGAAATTCCTGGGACGATTTTTGAAGATGTCCGGCCTGGAAGTATAAGAACGGTGCCCCCGAGATCAAGAAAACGAAAAAGGGGAGTGGGGAAGAGAGAAGGGTAAGGAAAGGGGGATAAGATATGCCGTATTTATGTAACGTCGCGTGGTCTGGGAGTATTTCATCAGAGTTAAATTTTTCGGGAGGTCCATTGTCAAAGAGCGAAGGCAGATTATGACTAGGTTTATGCTTTTAACAAACAGTCAAAGGTCAGTAGAGTTTGTAAAAGAATTTTTTTTTTTAAATTTTTTTAAGAATTCATTTGGAACAACCAAACAAAAACAAAATAAGATAAATTTACAATTTAAAAGTTCGTTTTATACAGTTTTTAATGCAAAAACAGGCGAATACATGTACGTGTGTGTAAAAGAGAGAGTATATGTATGTGTGTGTATATATATATGTATGTGAATAATAAGGCATTTTGACTCATTATGAAGTGGGTTTCAGGGAGTCCCTGCAGTCATGGAACCTCGGGATGAGGACGCAATCAAGACACTCGGAAATTCAATCTAACTTTGTTTATTCATAGACATATCAAAACATCATACGAAACCTTATATAAATCTAAACCTATACGAAAACTCGGCCGAAATTGTATCGAAACTGACTTCGAACTCTAGACATTTGCTTAAATAGTCATTTGTGCCGACCAATCAGCTATTAATTGAAGCCACATGGGTGATGGAACCCAACTCATTTTTTAGATATGGAACCGGAAGGATTTCTACGAGCGAACATTCGAGAATATTTGTTAGGGTTCCATGAAAAGAATTACCAGGGAAATATGATCTTAAACCGAAAGTAATAAAAATGTCCTTACACACACACACACACACACATATATATATACATATATATACATATATATACATACATATATATACATATATATACATACATATACATATATATATATACATATATATATATATATATATATATATATATATACATACAAACACATATATACACATACATATATACATACATATATACATACATATACATACATATACATACACATACATATACATATATATATATATACATACATATACATACATATATACATGTACATATACATACATATACATACACACATATACATATACACACATATACACATACACACATACATACACACATATACATATACACACATACATACACACATATATATATATATATCAAAATTATTATACTTAAACTATCTCTTAGATATTCTCCTCTTTCCCATTCTTATTCCTCCAAATCTATTTGCTCAGCAGTATAATACCTAAAGGAGTGTCCACAACATAAAAGTTCTTTTACCAGTCTCTGAAAGCTAATTCTAATTAGTTGTCCGAACTTTCTTGGCAAGGCAACTTTAGAACGCTACTTAGTGTCGTAGAAGGCATCTCAAGGAAGAACTAATACAAGGCAGAATAATAATCAGAAATCCATTACTTTCATCTTAAATTCCAAGAACTGAGGGAGACATCTTACACAGGCAATATAAACGAATATTTCTTGACTGAAAAAAAAAACGTTCTGAGGTTTTGTTAGAAGTACTCCGGTCTACTTTTTTTACAATAGGAGGGTTAATGAGACCGGGACCTACTGCTGAAAGACGATTCCGAACGGCTAGGAGCATCCATGCCTCAATGGGATTCGAACCCACGAACTCCGGCGCTGAAAATTAGCACCCTAACCATCGTTGAGACGAGAGTAATCACGAGGATAATTTCACATGAGAGAGAGGCTTAAGTCAGCGGCTCATTTGTGGCTTGTTAAACAACAGTGGCGAAATAATTGCATAGAACGATGCAAAAACAGCAAAGATACTTTTTTTTAAACAAATTTATTTACTTTTCTTAAGGGGGAGAATTGACAACTAGTTAAAAAAACTAGAAAGGACCACACGTAGCAGTTGTTAATTCAGCTTTTAATTTCGAGATGTGTTGAAAGAATGCAATTTCAATCATGCCCTCGATTTTATATTGAGTGGCTAGAAAAGGAAGATTCAAAAATAAAGAGCTTGAATAAGGAAAACTTTGAAGAACTTATGAGGCAGTAATCATATATATATATATATATATGTATGTGTGTGTATGTTATATTTATATACATACATATATATGTATATATATATATATATGTATGATATATGTATATGTATGTATATATATGTATATATATATATATATATATATATATATATATATATATATATATATATATATATATATATATATATATATACACACACACAGAACTGGAAATCAAAATTAAAAGTCAAATACAGGGGAAAAGTAACCCAAAAAAGAAGAATTCTTTTGATTTCCTCCTCCAAAAATAATCTAGACCGTGGACTCCTAACTACATAAGCCAGCTATCTTCCTAGCTCTCAGCCCCCCTGCCCCCTATCATTTCCACCATTTCGAAGGAATAAGACCAAAATATCTCACAGGAAGACACGGGGGGAAAAGAGAGAAGACAGATCGAACCCCTCCCCTGGCTCCCCTTTCTCTACCCCTGCTCACTTCCAATTCCGGAGGAAACCGTCCTCCTGGCAGACGATTTTGCAATGGCACCCCGACTTTTCGGTGGCAGACGATTTCTCGAGATTTAAGGCACCCACCCCAGAACTACAGAGCGCTTTGTTAATCGATGGCAAGCCGAAGGAATAAAATAGTGCCTCGGATTAGGGATTTAATTCGGAAAGGAAGAAGAAGAAAAAATAAAAGAAAGTTCGATGGAGAGGTGTACAACTCGTAGTCCGGGAGGGGGGGGAGAGCAGACGACAATGGGAACTTATGGAGGAGGGTAGTTTTCTGGAACTCGGGCATGAGGAGCTGATAGGGAGGTGACAGCCCGTTCTCAACTCCATATGGTGGGGTAGGGATTTATTCAACAGGCCACAGTTAATTAAGAGTGAAATGGTCACGGTTTTATTATTTCAGAGAGACACCAGAATCTTTTGACAGACTCTAAAGTATGATATAAAATATAGCTGAAGTTTCGGAAGAATAAAATGAAGAGGAGAGTATTACTAACGAAACAAATGGCAACACTTAAAAGTTTGATACATGGCATGAACCCGGCTATGTTTCGCTATAGCATGTATGCATGCATGCATATATATATATATATATATATATATATATATATATATATATATATATATATATATATATATATATATATATATGTATGCATGCATATATATATATATATATATATATATATATATATATATATATATGTATATATATATGTGTGTGTGTCTGTGTACACATATATACATATGTATGTATAGATACGTATTATATGTATATACATAAACGCACACCACATAAAGAATCAAAATTATTGTACTTAAAATATCTCTTAAAAATTCTCATTTTTCTCTTCTCAATTCTTTCAGATCTATTTTCCAAGCCACAAAATATCTTATTAAATGGGTTATCCGCGACTTGAATTCTTCCAACCCATTTTCCAAAAGGTATCTCTTTAATAAATGAAAATTTTCTGTCCACTCACCGCATTTTCCAGCAGTTGTTGGCGAATGGCTGTTTTCCCCATGCTCTAAGTTCATTTTTACTGTTAAATTCGCTGACTAAGTTACCAGAGGAAGTTATGAGCCGGAGTTCTCGCTCAGGAGTGCCTTTTTGGCTTACCTAAACAAATTCTTCTTGTCTACTTCCGCGCTAGCTTTACTATGTATAGTTTCTCTCGAAGGTGTTACTTTCGCCTATTACGTTATCGTTAAAGAGTTTACTATTTTTAATTATAACTCGTTTAATACTTAACCCCCATTTTTAAATGAAAAACAGCAAATTGAAAAAATTGGCAGTAGGTGTCTCTGATTACGTTTAGTGATAGATAGGAACTATTAGAGATGCCACCTACTTTTGAAATTTTATACAAAGATATCACTGGGGATTAAAAAACCCTTCCAGATATGCAATGAAAACTAGCAAATTTGGAAAAAAATAGCATGAAATACATACTAATTAGGGAGATGAATCCTTTCGTATTACGCATTTCAAATTGCAGGTGTCTCTGACCACGTTCAGTGATATAAAAGAACGATTAAAGACGCCAACTCTTTTTTAAATTGTATACAATATTGATGAGGATTATGAAAACTTTCACATTTAAGTAATGAAAAACAGCGAGGTGAAAAATTTGCAGGTGTCTTTGACCAAGTTAAGTGATACATATGAATGATTTCAAACTCCAACTTCTTTTGAAATTTTCTACGATAAATCCAATGAGAATTATAAATCTTTCCAGGTAAGGAATGAAAAAGAGCGAGTTGAGAAAGAAATCGCTTGACATACACACTAGTTAGTGAGATGAACTCTTTCATATTATGCATTTCATATTGCAGGTGTCTCTGACCAAGTGAGATATAGGAACTATTAGAGACGCCTTCTACTTTAGAAATGTTATACAAAGATACCACTGAGGATTATAAACCTTTCCAGGAAAGCAATGAAAAACACAGAGTTCGAAAACAATAGCATGAAATACTAGTCAGTGAGATGAATCCTTTCGTATTACGCATTTCAAATTGCAGGTGTCTCTGACCAAGTTCAGTCATATAGATGAACGATTAAAGACGCCAACTCTTGTATACAATATAGAAATTGTATACAATATCGATGAGGATTATAAACCCTTTCAGTTAAATAATAAAAAACTGCGAGATGAAAAATTTACAGGTGTCTTTGATCAAGTTAAGAAATACAAATGAATGATTATAAACGCCAACTCCTTTTGAAATTTTGTACGAAATATCCAATGAGAATTATAATAAATCTCTCCAGGTAAGGAATGAAAAAGAAATCAATTGACATATATACTGGTTAGTGAAATAAATCCTTTCGTATTTTGCCTTTCAAATTACAGGTGTCTCTGACCAAGCTTAGTGGTATATAGGAATTATTACAGACGCCACATACTTAAGAAATTTTATACAAAGATACCACTGAGGATCATATACCCTTCCATGAAAGCAATGAAAAACAGCAAGCTGGAAAAAAACAACATGAAATACTAGTTAGTGAGATGAATCCTTTCGTATTATGTATCACAAATTGCAGGTGTCTATGATCAAGTCCAGTGACATAAAAGAATGACTAAAGACACAAACTCTTTTTGAAACTGTGTACAATATCGATGAGGATTATAAACACTTTCACGTTTAAGTAATAAGAAACAGCGAGATGAAAAATTTGCAGGTGTCTTTGACCAAGTTTAGTGATACAAATTAATGCGTACAAACTCCTTTCGAAATTTTGTACGAAAAAATAAATGAGAATTATACATCTTGCTAAGTAAGTAATGAAAAAATAGCGAATCAAAGAGAAATCGCGTGACATGCATACTAGTTAGTGAGATGAATTCTTTCATTATATGCCTTTCAAATTGCAGGTGTCTCTGACCAAGTTCGGGGACATAAAAGAACAATTAAAGACGCCAACTCTTTTTGAAATTCTGTACAATGATATCAATGAGGATTATAAACCCATCCAGGTAAGCAACGGAAACACCAGCGTGTTAGAAAAAAAAAATCGCATGAGAAAATACTAGTTAGTGAGATGAATCCTTTCGTATTATGTATCACAAATTGCAGGTGTCTATGATCAAGTCCAGTGACATAAAAGAATGACTAAAGACACAAACTCTTTTTGAAACTGTGTACAATATCGATGAGGATTATAAAAACTTTCACAGTTAAGCAATGAAAAACAGTGAGATGAAAAAAATTGCAGGTGTCTTTGACCAAGTTTAGTAATACAAATGAATGAGTACAAACATCAAATATTTTTAAAATTTTGTACAAGGATACTAATGAGAATTATAAATCTTTCCAGGTAAGCAATGAAAAAGAAATCGGTTGACATACATAGTTAGCGAAATGAATCCTTTCGTATTATGCATTTCAAATTGCAGGTGTCTCTGACCAAGTTCAGTGATATAAAAGAACGATTAAAGGCGCCAACTCTTTTTGAAATTATACATAATATCGATGAGGATTATAAGCACTTTCCCAGTTAAGTATTGAGAAACAGCGAGATGAAAAAATTGCAGGTGTCTTTGACCAAGTTTAGTGATACAAATTAATGCGTACAAACACCAACTCCTTCAGTAATTTAGTAAGTACAAAGATACCAACGAGGATTATAAACTCTTCCAGGTAAGCAGCGAAAAACAGTGAGATGACAAAATTGCAGGTGTCTTTGATCACGTTTAGTGATACAAATGAATGCGAACTAACGCCAACTGTTTTAGTAAATTTGTACAAAGATACCAAGAGGATTATAAACCCTTCCAGGTAAGCAATGAAGAACAGCGAGATGAAAAAATTGCAGGTGTCTTTAACCAAGTTTAGCGATACAAATTAATGCGTACAAACACCAACTCCTTTAGTAATTTTGTACAAAGATACCAACGAGGATTATAAACTCTTCCAGGTAAGCAGCGAAAAACATTAAATGAAAAAAGAATCGCATGATAAACACACAAATCATGGATATCTTCAAATAAAATTTAGAAGACGCATGGGCATAAATATTTACAGCTAAATAAACACGCGTAATATATACCAACAAACAAAGCTGTATTAAAACATTATTTATATATCTGTCAGAAAAGCGTTTACCGGAAATATTTTAGAGTTATTCCTGCGGCGGAATATGCTAATTCACGGGCCCCTGCCGTGGTTTTCCCTTCCACTGCCAGAAATAACCCATTACGTGGTAGAAAAGAATATATAAAAAAAAACCCAACCACTTTCTCCCTGCAAACAGGGTGAGCTTTCTCCTATTACTTTAAAATATCGCACTATAACTTACCCAGGAAGTGCTACATATTCGGCGTTGCACATTCAACAACAAGCAATAACGGGTAATTTTCCCTCCCAGAACAAAATACGTTCCATTCCATACCTTCTCCCAACCCCCGGGAGCAATTTTCGTGTTTTTTTTTTAATATATATAAAAAGGAGTTATATTTATATACATAGGGTGCAGATGTAAATGACAATCCTTTACAGTCCAGTCCTTACACAAAAATTTATAGGAGTGTGGAAAAAAAAATTACATATTTTTGAAGGGGGTAGGCCATGGTGTGGACGGAGAGAGCACTCAGTAACCCCCCCCCCCTTCCTTTCTCGCATCTCCCTTTTATCGTCTGGCAGCGTTCCAAACTGCCCGGCGCTGTTGGTCAAGCCACAGTATGTGCCAACTGGACTGGCTCCAGCCATTGCCCGGCTTTACGTTTTAGCCGGAGTTACGTTTAAATAGTTGTACACGGTTATGTGAGCGGAGGCTTTTAAAGGGCGCTCATTAAGGCTCATGGGGATGTGCGAAAACGGGGGTGCGGTGGGTAAGGCGTCCTTGCAGAAAGGGCGTTTTTTGGGGTAAGAGTAAAAAAAAAGAAACTGAAACTTTTATCTCCCCGCAAGTTCTCGCATTACAGCTGTGGTTATAGTTAAACTAATAAAAACAGATGTAGCATATATATTTGTAAGAGAACTTTCTTTCCACTAAGTTTAGCACAGATTAGGGAATTTTTTTCCCTTTCTATCGCCATGACACTTCCAACAGGGAGGTGTTGGATGGATGCCCGCGGTAGAATCTACAGGTTTTATTTTTTTTAAGTTAACGTAAACATTCAGACATAAAAAAAAATCTTATCTATAAATACTTGAAATATATTTACCTACTCATCACACACACACACACATATGTATATATATATATGTATATATATATATATATATATATATACATACATATACATATATATATATAGTACATATAAATACATATAATATAATATAAACATATACATACATATATATACACACATATACATATAAATATATTATTTCACACATATACATACATATATTATATACACACATATATCATACATATATATACACACAATACATACATACATATATATACATACATATATATACAATATATAAAACACATACATACATATACATATATATACACACATATACATACATATACATATATATATAACACATAAACATACATATAATACATATATATACACATATACATACATATATACATATATATACACACATATACATACATATATACATATATATACACACATATACATACATATACACATATATATACACACATATACATACATATACATACAATACAGAATATATACACACATATATATACATAAAATATACACACATATATATACTATATATATACACACATAACATATAAAACACACATATAAACATATACATATATATATACATAACATATACATATATATATAAACACATACTTACATACATACATATACATAAATATATACATACATATACATACATAAAGTACATATAAAATACACACAATACATACATACATATACTTATATATATACACACATAAACATACATATACCTATATATATACACACATATACATACAGTACATATATAATACCACATATACATAAATACACACACATATACATACATACACACACACATATATATATATATATATATATATATATATATATATATATATATATATATATACATAAACATACACACATATATATGTAATATATAAATACTATTTTCTACTACAATATACATAATTATGTATTATATACATATATACATATATATAATATATATATAAATATATATACATATATATTATATATATTGTGTGTGTTGTGTAAGAAAAATTCTCAAGGGTTTTCAAAACTTAAATAAAGGAATAAAAATTCCCACGTCATCTTGCATTTCCCTTTTTAACCCCTAAGCTAAATTGACCACTGGGGCTACAGTTTACGCCCTCAGAGAAGGGGCCTGACTAATTATAATCCTACATGGCCCTAGCGGACAATTTAGGAAATTTCCAAATAAAAAGGAGATACACACTGTCGGAGACAGAATTTTCTAGAGATATTTTCCCACAGATGTTGACCCAGGTGTTACGGGTCTTGTACATAGAACTTCATGCTAGCTGACCCTTCAGTTTGTCCTGTCCCTATGATGAAGTGGGAACCCGTCCTCCAAGGTTATCTTAATAAAGGTCTTTAGCTGAAACGGTATCATTTTTATGGCCATTACTGCAACCACCCATCGAAAAGTCATTCTCATTACATATATACAGTCGTACCTACAAAAAATACGATACGTTGAAAATCCGAACGATTGATTCATTTAAAATATATATGCTGCCATCTATCGACAGAAAATGCAGATAGAAAAATAACACTTTCATAATTTTTCAAAAATTATCCTTTTTTAATTTAGTAATCAGAACACCTTTTTCAAGCATATTTACAATTCTTACTCATTATCTATGTTTATGAACATATGTGTTTATGTATAACACATTTCATCAGTTAGGTTGAAAATTCGAATGATCGGGTTCAATTAACCCATTGTGTGCGGATACATTTCGCAGCGGAATTGTACCGGAAGCGGGCGTTTTGTGCGTAAATTTAGTTATTCAGTTAAATCTCAATAGATCGAAAATTATTTAATTTTTTAACCAACTTTTCGTATTTTATATTGAAATATATAAACAGATATATAAATAGAAATATATAAATAGAAATATATAAATAACAACCATAAGATTTTTGTAAACAAAAAATATATTTTTTAGTGGATAAATTTATAATAGTATCGTAAATATGAAAAATCAAATAGAAATAGTAGTATATTTTTCATTTTTTCGAATTATGTTATATATTAACACTTTTACATTATAAAAAAATGAAAAGAGCAATCATGAAACTAATAATGTAAAAGTTAGTGTTTATTTGTCTAAATTTTTCCTGAATCTATGTAGTAGACAAGAACATTCTCCTTCGTTTTCCTGTATATACCGTTACTTTTGTACCCACAAACAAACCATGTTGTTACACTAACCCGAACTGGTACGTGGCCCGAACTCAAGTATCAGTCGTCAGAAAACGTATTAGTACGTGTCCCGCATACAATGTGTTAATTTAGTAATTTAAAAAAAAAAAACTTTCTTTTTACGATATAATATCCAAGCATATTTGCAACTCTCACTCATTTTCTATGTTTATAACATATTTCTATGTTTAACATATGTGTTAATGCATATCACATTCCATCAGTTAGGAGGAAAAATCCGAAAGACCGATTCAATTAAAATATCAATGCTGCCATCTATCGTACAAAAATCTAGATTAAAAAATATTCAGATATCAAAGATTTCACTCTATTTTTAACTTGGAAACCAAAGTGATTAAATATCTGTCCTAAGTTAAGGAGGTAAAGAAGGGAGGGTTCAGAAGAAATTTTAATATGTTTAAAATATACAGTAGCATTTAGAAATAACCGAAACCGTACCTGAATTTAAAATCAATTCGAATTCATAAATATTTCTTATTAAATATGTCCTCACAAATATTCCATTCAGATCAAATACACCCTCGACACAGGGAAAAAGTCCTCATCCATACCAGGTATTTTATTTTTCATTCATATTGCGCCGTTCAACGGAAACGCAGACGATATCCACTGCCCACAAGCGAACAACACTTCAGCAGCAAAACACACAGACAAAAAGCAAAAAACGTTCGAAATCAGACAAGGATATGAAAAGCCTTTGCCCACGCTCGGCGAAGATTACAAATCAATTTCGGAGATATACTCAGAGATGCATAAAATATCGAATGGTAAGGATTTTCGGGAACACCCTTCCCCCCCTCCCCGTATCTATCGAAAGAACACAGTGTCCGTGTTAAAATATACGGCGACAACCGGAAAAAGTGTACACGCCGAATAAATCAGGAGCGAAATTCGATGCCCAAACGAATTCTTTTTCAATTTCCATCCACTCCGAGATCCAGTTGGGCCTTTTTTTTTTTTTTTTCCAGAGAGAGGTGGGAGAGCTTTTTCAGCTGATAAGATGGCACCAGACAAGGTAGGTGGGAGATCCCAGGATGGAGATCTCATATATATTGGTACAGAGGGGATGAAGAAGGCCAACATTCTGGTATTACCAGTCGTACCAGGTTGGGATGTGCTGTCTCACCACCATGCCTGACGATAAGGGGGAAGTAAAGGAAAATCTGCGTAACAGGTGTTTAGAATCCAGGATTCTTTTTGATACTGAAACTTAATGAGATTCAAATTACTTTTTCATGTTTTTACTTTTTTCTATACGAACACTTTCTTAGGCTTTTCATTATGTGGATAAATATTAAAATAATTTTAACTGGAGCTTAATAATTTTCGACTCATTTTGCCTGTATTATTATTTTTATTATTAAATAATATTTTTGTCGATGTACGTCTTTAAGTACACTTACATTTCACACTTTCATAAAAATATAAATTACAATTTCGTACAATAGATTTACAAATAATATTTTTTCGGCATAAAAAAGATGTACACGATGTGAGTTCTGTGTAAATAAATATATGTACTGTTACGAATTTGGCTCACGAAAATACCCCGAACTCCAATAGGCTTACTATTTTTTTTAGGGTTTCTACAGTACCTCGAAAGATTGGCGAGATATTGGATAGTTCGTTATCTTTTGGGCGGCTAATTTTTGTCACGAATATCGCCAAGTTGGCGAAATTTTGTAGTATCGTATAACTGATATATAACCCACTATATGTAGTAAAAATATAAATTACAATTTCGTACAATATATTTACAAATACTTTTTCGACTTAAAAAAGATGCACAAGATGTGAGTTCTGTGCAAATAAATATACGTTCTGTTACGAATTTGGCTCTCGAAAATACCTTGATCTCGAACTCCAGTAGACTTACTATTTTCTTAGGGTTTCTACAGTACCTCGAAAGATTGGCGAGATATTTGATAGTTCGCTAGATTTTGGACGGCTAATTTTTGTCACGAATATCGCCAAGTTGGTGAATTTTGTAGTATGCTATATCTGATATATACAGGGCCTGATTACCACACTGGCATTTGGGGCACATGCCCTGGGCATGAAAATTTTAGGGGGCACGATAATTTAGTCGAGTGCTTGAAACACATTAAGTGGAGGAAAATTGCAAACTTACGCTACCATCGTTATCTTTTAATAAATTATAGTACGAAATTATAGAACGTAATAAATAATAGTTTGTCATGAACTATATTGTTTCCTATTTACTTTAATTTTACTGTTATTTACCTGATAGTTAATTCCCTCAACGAACCTGGTGCTCTTTTTATCCTATGGGTTATTGCATATTTATGAGACAGATTATTAGCAACGTACCACTATAAACCATTAAATCATCTCATAAATTTAAATTATTTTTAATTCTATTATTATTTATTTTCTGCACTACAGAGCTTGTGAGTGTGACAAGGTAAAAATTAAAAAAGTGGGTCACTCTAGGTCTTTAAAAGTCCTTAATTTTTAGCATGGCTAAACAGAGATAATAACGATTATGTAAAATGAAAATTTGGTGTTTTTGATTTTGAATATTACTTTAAAGCTAATTTCTTAAATATGTTTGCTAATTCAATGTTATAATTTTTATATGACCGTAATTATGATAACTTGTCGCTATAAATTTGCAATGGGGGTGGAGGGCACAAAAATTGGATTGTGCCCTGGGCACAAAGGTATTAAGTCAGGCCCTGGATATATAACCCACTATATGTAGTAAAATTTCCAAACGTGCATGAATGCATGCTCATTTCACATTAAGATTTAAACGGGAAAAAAAGAACGGACCAGATAGGGTACATCTACTTTGAATACTAGAGGCGTTCGATACAAATCTTTCGTTTTTCGCCCGGGGGACTTCGATTGGATCGGAAAAGACGTCTTCGATTCTACACCCCACCACCCACCCTAACCAGTCGAGAGAGGAAAACGGGGTGGGTCGGAGCATACATGTGAATGTACATACATATAACTTTGAGAGTGTACGAGTAGTGAGGATGTACATATGTAACGGAAGTTGTGTCATGTAACCCGATCGCTCGTCGGGGTGCAATTTCTGACACCAGTGAAAGCCTGAACTATCTCTTTATTACATAACGCTGAGTGGTGGTACAATCAGCATGGAAGCTTATTTCAAGAGAGACACGGAACGAACTGCCTTCGTGTGAGAGCCTCAGAGAAAACAGACTTCACTTATTCTTAAGATGGGATTTACTTACTGCAAGGTTACGTGGGTGACTTCAGTAAATTTTCCCAATTATCGCAAACTTCGGCGCAGGGCCCAAAATTGAAGTTCAAAAGGTAACCTTGAGGGAATTCGATCGTAGGATGATCCCAAACTGATCACGACAATTGTAGCCTCCTGCAACAATAAGTTACATTCGGTTCAACCTTTTTCTTTTACCTCTTCTCGTAAGCCATCGCCAAAGACATTCCGGAGAGGAGCGGTTTGGGCTAGGAAGAGACATCGGACTTCTCCCAACCAATAGAAGGGCCAGTTGGTTTTGGCGGGATCTGACCCATCCGTTCTCGAGTGAACCCCTGTTTTTTTTTCCTCCGCGGGGGAGTCTGATTTTATTTAGAGTACGAGGTTGTTACCAGAGGAAAGAAGAGGATGGTCACTGCTAGCATCCGCTACTTGCGGGATAACTTTTTTGGAGCAAGATTTTTTGGACAAAGAAAAAAGCGACACCATTTTTTTATGCGAGACCGACGCCGAATCCAGATGAGTCTTCCATATCTAAAAATGGTAAGTTGTATTCCAATTTCATTCCTTAACCCCTTCGGTAAAATGACGAGTCTAGCTCGTCATTAGTTTTTCATTCCATACCGCACAATGACGAGCTACACTCGTCATGCGATTAAAGTTACTGTTAAATATGATAATTTAGTTTAAAATTTCTAGTGTACTGAATTTGGCAACACTTTTATCACTTGGGAAAATCACAAGTCACTATTGCATATTGTTTATTTAGAATTTCTTGGTACAAGTCATTGTCAAATTAATGAGTCAGAATAAAAGAAAACCTACTAAGAAATGCCGTGTGTGTTACAAGAATCAAATTAAAAGTGAGACTACTTGGCGGTGTAAACAATTAAGAATTCCTTTGCACTTTGTTTTGAAAAGTACCACTAGCTTGAAGACTATTATCTGTATACCTTATTAATGTTTTGCTTTGATATTTTCTTAATTTTACTGTTTCTGATATTATTTAACACTATGTAAAAAGTTAATTAAAAATATGTAAGAATTGTAAAATGAAACAAGTTTTTTAAATAAAAATTAAATGGCTATTTCATGCACAGTCCATTATTAAATCATATCGGAAGGGGTTAGGCATTTAATTGTAGAAAATCATTTAATCAAGACATTTGTCCAGGTTTGTATTAATGAATTTTAATTTCTTCTTTCTTAAACACGTAACATTATTCCCACACACCCCGCAACCTTTTTCTCCGGCCATGTTCAGTTCCTAGAATATTTAGCCAAATATAGCTTCTTCAACTCTCCAAACCCTTATTGAATATTAGGAAAAAATGATTTTTATACCCATTATCTTACCATGATTAAGTATAACCCTACAATTATTAAGTACAATCCAAGACAAAAAATTAATTGCTTTAATTCCTATTGACAAACATTTCAAGAAACACGAATCGGCTTACGTCTCTGCATTATTCCAACTGTTTCACCAGAAATTCAACAAGAACCTCAAGCGTCGAAAAATACTACACTTTAACATAAAAACAGTTATACAAATAATTTAACGAACACACAACTCGCGGTTAACGAATTTTTTGTAATGTCTCCCATCCCAATGCTGAAATAAAAGCACTGAATGACCAATAGGAAGAAAAAAAAATGGTCAAATCATGAAATCCCATCCCGTATCCAGCCATTTTTCATAAGGAATATTGGATCGAAGGCCACTGGTCATCAAGATGATATATACACGCGGATTTTGAAGAATGGGAATCCGATCAAGAGAAGAAAAGATAAAAAAATTACATATTGGAAGGGCCACTCTTCCTGTTCTCTCACTCGATTTACCGCATAACAGAAGCACATGACACCCACTTCACGCCGAACAAAACACCTCGGCACCCCCTTTTCCCCCTCATCGATCATGGCGCCCTCTGGCGAGTGGCACCTCGCACAAAAATCCCCACGGGCGACCCCACACAAACGCCATTTCAGTCCATTTTTCACGTGGCAGCTCTAACACTCTCTCCCAGGCAACACCCACGTGAGTAATGACACTTGCTTTCGGAAAGGGGGGGGGGAATGAAATGAAGGTGATCCCTCATATTTCTACACGAGCCCCCTTCCTTCCCCCGTTGAGAAGCACCCTTTGATAGGGGCACTGCAAATACAGATGAGCGGCATTATGTGACGCAATCTCTGAGCGTGGAGAGAGGAGATAAAGGCACCGTGTAAATAGAGGCACAATTTTCATTCTGTACTCGGACACGCTACGACCACGTAAGACGTGTTTACTGTGGACTGAAGGTGGTGTATGCTACTCTGGTTTGTTTTAAGAATTAGAAGGAGATATTGGATGATGTAAATAACCGGTATATTCCATTTCTCTTTAGAGTGGTAAACACAGCTCTAATAATCTTGTATATTAATTTTGGTATGACGAGGCCATTACAGAAGTTTTCAGTTTACTATCCTCTTAACAGCTATAGTATTATATTATCACTGTAGTATTCTTTAGCATTGCCAAATCCTTAATCTTAATAAACAAGAAATTTGATGGCTTAAATACCCTCATTATTCCAGCTCTCCCTGTAATGGCAAATGTGGCTCTAATTATCTTGTGTTAGAATAAATTTGATATGGTAAGGTTATAAAGTTTCACCTTAGTCCGCAATTCCTCCTAACAGTTACAGTATTCTATTACCATCGTAGTATAGAATTGTTTGACGGCTACTAAACAAGAAATTTGAGGACGTAAATAACTTGACTAATCAATTTCTTCTGGTTCTAAGAATTAGAAAAATTGTTGTTGATGCAAATCTCCGAATCCAGCCACTGCTAGACGACATCTACAAATTTATTTACCCTCAAATTCATAAAGAGTGTTGGTGTATATAACCAGACTATTATCTATTATCTATTTCTCCTTCCAATAGCAAATGTGGCTCTAATAATCCTGTTACAATAATGATGAGGCCATTAGAAAAGGTTTCAGCTTACTAACAGCTACAGTATTTTACTCCCTTAGTATTATTTATCACTGCCCGGCCATTACCCTTACCTTCAATAAACAAGGTATCTGATGACGTAAATAACTTGATAACTTCATTTCTATTTGAAATGGTAAATGTGGCTCTAATGACTTGTGTAACAATTTTTATATGACGAGACCATAAAAAAAGGTTTCAGCTTACTACCATCTTATCAGATAACATATTATAGTACCACTGTAGTGTAATTTGGCATTGCCTGATCATTACTGTGCCTTTCTTAAACAAGAACAAAATCATTTAATGACATAACTAGATTGTTTATGTGAGCATATTCCTTTTATATACTCCTGAACGAAGCACTACAACTCCAGGTAGCAGAGTCCATCGCCAAGTCATCAGTTCGAATTCCGGATTTAGCAACAGTTTTTTTTTTTTTTTTTTTTTTTTTTTTTTTGGACAGAATGTGAATAGAATTCCGAGTTCTGGGTGATGTGTGTGGGAGAGAGGAATAATACGTTCTATCCAGCCATAATTAACCAAGCTTTTTTTGTCTATCCCTACACCCCTCTGCATATAAATCCCCTAATTGTTTATTAAAGTTATGTTCGTAGTATATTTTACGTATTAAGAGTTATTCTTCCGTGTTCTGAGTCTCTCTGCTTCACTGGGGACTCGTCTTGTCAAATGAACTCCATCTGAGTTTATTCTAAGTTGTTTATAAGTCGTTAATAATTAAGTTGTGAGTAATTATTTTATTCCTTCTGATTATGGTAAATTTAGTTCTAATAATCTTGTGTAACAATAATTTAGAAATGGCTAGGCTGTTAGAAAAGATTTCAGCTTACTAACTCCTAGCAGCTATTGTATTATAAATGGTCCGGCTATTATTTTCCAGGACTCATGGAATAACTTAAAAGAAAAAAAGGTTAAACACTTAGCCATTTAATATAATTCGAAGTAATCCCCATCAGCCGTAATGTACGTCTGTACAAATTTCGGAAAGAAGTTTTAAAGTCCTCTTTTGGAATGCTCTTTAATAGTCTTACGTTACAGTTTACAGTTGTTTGCGGCGTGCGTACGGACTGCGGTCGACCTGTGTGTGGATCATCTCCGAAGCTTCCCGAAAGCGTTTAAACCATTCAAAAATTTTTGAGCGGTATAATGCTTCCTAGCCGTAAACTTATTTTAACATTTCATAGGTTTCCGCAGATGTCTTGCCAAATTTGAAACAAAACTTAATGTTAATTCTTTGCTCCATTTTCACTTCTACAACAGGAATTTAAGAGCTACGTTTTAATGCGCTTTCCACTAAAATCACTTACTATGCCGATTGCACTGCAGATGAGCAAGACAATGCTCTTCAATATGCAATCATTAGAGCCATCTTTCGGCTTTTCGTTCTCCTACAGTTACGTCAGTCCTGGAAATTAAGAGCCGAACTTTGTATTACCACCATATTATAATTTAGTATTGTATGATTATTACCGTACACTTATTAAATGACCACAAATAAATTCGATGACATAAATAACTAGATTATTTCCACTCCCCTCTTAAATAAAATGGTAAACATGGTTCTAATTATCTCATGTTACAAGAAGTGAATCAAGTGTTAAATCAAGAATTTAGGCTTATCCTTGTTTCTACCATTTTTAGAGAACATTTGACCTCAAGGGATATGACAGAGAAACATTTAACTATGGTAGATGTAATATTTTAAACTCACCAAATTCCCAATAGCAGATACTCAACAAATACGACAGAGCTTAAATCACCATCAAAGAAAACAAACTCACCTGAAAAGAAAAACAAGTACACGTAAGTAACAAAATTCATAAAACATCAATTATTAAACAATACTTACTATAGCCTGTAACTCTCTATACACAGTACCCTAAATTCAATACTTCAAAACCAAAACGTAAGCATTCCTGTCACATCAGTGCTCAAAGAGATATGACAGACGATTGCAAACAACCACCAGCGAAATAAAAAGGGGGGAGGGAGGAAAAGAAATGGTAGCTGGTATCCATTTCGCACTCAATTTATCTCGGCATGAGTTTTCTTTCCCTCAATGGGTGGGAGCAGGTCTCTCGACCTCACTCGCTAACTCCCATCCATCTCGGGGAAGCGGCTCGTGCCACTTTGGTTTCACAGATTGTGGGGCAACACCCACATGAATAATGAGAAAAGTTCTGGAGGTACCACTGCACGTGTAATCTACCAAGAACCTACGAGCAGATAAATACAAAACAGACCTATGTACTCTACCAGAAATTAAAGTCAAAACAAAGTACATCTTCATACATAAAAGGAAGGGTAAAAAGTCCGTATAAACTTCAAACATTTAGAAAGAAAAGAACAAATGACAAAAACGTGCGGTTTTCACCTTAAAAAAAAACAACTGTCAACATGCCGAAAATGTTTTAGTTTAAAAAGTTACCGATAGAGGGCGTTGGCGTAAATAATCATAAAAATGGCGCAAAGTCATTATTTATCCTGGGTTTTGAGCATAGAAGTGAAGATTATTTCATAAAAAATATCCAGCCCTCGATTTGGTATGTAGGACACTGGTATAATAGGTACCATTTGCAAAGTAACTTGATCTACACAATAAATTAAGGATTGAATCTAGTAAAACTCACCCCGTTCTTTTGTAATCTTCTCCATTACCATACTTCCCGAATAAATATTTGTATTATGGCCATCTATTAATAAATCTTTGAAAAGAAAATTTGGAATTTTCTTCTGACTATGCTTTTCCTGAAAGCCGAACTTTGGTATAGATAGTCATTCCATTTTCATCGATTTAATGATTTTTCAAAGATTTGATGTGCAGGACAAAGGAAAGCTGGTACCATAGGCAGGATTTGCAAAGTAACTTGACCTACACATCAGATTAACCCCTTCCGGTAAAATGACGAGTCTAGCTCGTCATTAGTTTATCATTCCATACCGCACAATGACGAGCTACACTTGTCTTGCGATTAAAGTTACTGTTAAATATAATAATTTAGTTTAAAATTTCTAGTGTACTGAATTTGGCAACACTTTTATCCCTTGTGAAAATCACAAGTCACTATTGCTTATTGTTTACTTGGTACAAGTCATTGCCAAATTAATGCGTCAGAATAAAAGAAAACCTACTAAGAAAGGCCGTGTGTGTTACAAGAATCCAATTAAAAGTGAGACTACTTGGCGGTGTAAACAATTAAGAATTCCTTTGCACTTTGTTTTGAAAAGTACCAATAGCTTGAAGACTATTATCTGTATACCTTATTAATGTTTTGCTTTGATATTTTCTTAATTTTACTGTTTCTGATATTATTTAACACTATGTAAAAAGTGGATTTTAATTAAGAATATGTAAGAATTGTAAAATGAAACACGTGTTTTAAATAAAAATTAAATGGTTATTTCATGCACAATTTTTCATTATTAAATCATACCGGAAGGGGTTAAGGATTGAATCTAGTAAAATTCATCCAATAAAAAGACTGAATCTAGGAAAGTTAATATCAGTAAAAGAATTTATTCATCTTTAAAAGGATTGAATCTAGTAAAATTCATCCCGTTGTTTTGTAATCCTCTCCATTACTTTCCGAATAAACATTTGTATTAACGCCATCTATTAATAAATCTTTGAAAAGAAATTTTTGAATTTTCTTCTGACTACGCTTTTCCTGAGAGCCGAACTTTGGTATAGATAGTCATTCCATTTTCATCGATTTAATGATTTTTCAAAGATTTGATGTGCAGGACAAAGGAAAGCTGGTACCACAGGTGGATTGGGCAAAGTAACTTGACCTACACATCAAATTAAGTTTTGAATCTAGTAAAATTCATCCAATAAAAAGACTGAATCTAGGAAAGTTAATATCAGTAAAAGAATTTATTCATCTTTAAAAGGATTGAATCTAGTAAAATTCATCCCGTTGTTTTGTAATCCTCTCCATTACTTTCCGAATAAACATTTGTATTAACGCCATCTATCAATAAATATTTGAACTAAAACTTTTGCATTTTCTTTTGACTATGCTTCTCCTGAAAGCCGAACTTTGGTATGGTTATTCATTCCATTTTCATCGATTTTTATGATTTTCCAAAGATTTGATGTGTAGGACAGGAAAGCTGGTACCATAAGTAGGATTTGCAAAGTAACTTGACCTACACATCAAATTAAGGATTGAATCTAGTAAAAGTCATCCAATAAAATAGAAAGAATCTAGGAAAATTGATATCAATAAAAGAATTGATTCATCATTAAAAAGATTGATTTTCTTCTGACTATGCTTTTCCCGAAAGTCGAACTTTAGTATGGTTTTTTTATTCCATTCCCATCGATTTTTAGGATTTTTCATAGATTTGGTGTATTGCAAAAATGAAAATTAGTATAAGTAGTTTTCGCATAGTAGATTAACATACACACCAAACAATATATAGAATCTTGTAAATAATTATCCAGTAGTCTGTTCTTTTCTAATCTTCTCCATTTCCATACTTTGCTAATATACCTTTATATTAAAACCATCTATTGGTAAATATTTGATATGTAACTTTTTCTGCTGATTATGATTTTACCGAAAACCAAACTTTGTTATGGTTGTTTATTCCATTTTCACCGAATTTTTTAAAGTTTTATATGGACAATCTGTTAAATAAAAAAACATGAGAGCAGACTGAGAATTTTTATAAAATAAAACAAATGATCAAAGACTTTCAAAGTCAAACTTACCAGTCTCGAAAGAGCTATTCTTGTAAGACTAACTCTTTTCGAACTTTAATTAGTAAAGAAGGAAAAATTTCTATAGTTTTCCAAAGATCATACAGATAAATACACGCCTTTAGCATACAGCTAAGCAAAATCAATAATTTTACAGACGACTAAAAGCGTGACGAAGAATTTTCAGAAAAAATAAACTGATAAACCCGAACAATAAAAAAATATATATTCAAAGACAAGTTTAAAGTGACTGCGATTAAAAAAAATGGTGTATTCAGAGGGGAAAGAAGACTAATATCAAATTTTGTCACGGTGTTAAAAATAAACAGACTAGTAAAAGAGACTGGGGGAAGAAAAAGAAAAAAAGTGTTAATAGAATAACGCAATTCGACTACGAAAACAGACTTTTTTACAGGAAAAAATTAGTAGTTATTCAATTGCCATTCAAAACACGTGATGTCATCGCAGACGTGAGGACCGAAATTAAACATTTACAAACGATCTGCAAATGTTAGCACACGTTACATGTGAAGATGTATTCGATCTAGATTCATTTTTTTTAGTCTAACTTTTGTTTTATCCTGGAGATAAAAGCAGGAAAAAACCTCTCTACTTTTCTCTATCAATGGTAGAATAAAAAAACTTACAAAGCAGACGACTACCATAAAAAAGAGATCATAAAAAACCCCATGTATGAACAAGTCCCGTTACGGTACGGGATATATCCATGTAAATATTTACACCCCCCTCAGCGACGGGGCTTTTCAACAGCCCCGGCAGAAAACGTTCTCTCATTCAGCGGAAACCCGCAAGAACAAACAGAGCAGACGATTTCGAGCAGCAGTTCTCTTTTGGCGTCGAACAATGGTCTTTGTCTGTAGAAACAAAAGCGCGGGAACCCCGAAAGTCAGTGAAAGCGAAACAATTTCTGCGAATCAGATAATTTGAAACTCATTCCGGGACGCTGGAAATTAATACATGGGGGAAGGGGGCTTGTACGATACAAAAGGTTTTGATTAGGAGACTAAAGGGGGCGTTTTAATTCGAATTATAATACTGGACGAAAACTCTTTTTGCAAGAGGATGATAATTAATAATTGCGCTGTCATCGTTGAAGAATGCGGACAGAATGGTTTAATTTTTTATATCTTCTCGAATGGCAACAGATTCAATCATTTCAGGCATGAAACTCATAATTGAGGCCATTGTTCTAGAAATATTAAATTGAATACAAATATCAACATTTCTTTGTTTTGCTGAGGAATGTCAACGATACGAGAGGTTTTAATTTTTGTACCACACACTCTGTTCTTAACATCTATCGATACAATGTAGAGTCGAACAATTTTTCGGGGCGGGGGCGGATTTAGTATTGTTAAAACACAATTACAATTGTATATGTTATACACCGGATTATACGGCTGGTGGTTTGTAGTCATGGGCAATTGGTATGGAAAAACAAGACACCGATTTTGGTCACGGAAGATATTTATTGCCAGAGAGTCGGTTGGGTTGGTTTCCACTTCATAAAGGGACGAGATAAACTAAAAGATCATCTAACATGAAAAATATAAGAAAGAATCTCAGAAAAGTCTAAGGGAATAACTCAGAAAATATCTCAGGAAGAATCTAACGAAAAAATCTAAGAAGGAGAACGTCCGAAAATGGGACATTAATGGATTTTAAAAAATCCAAAATTTATTTCATTAATCATGCGCTTTTAATTATGCAATAAATGTCTTGCATCAATATATATTCGACAAAAATAGCTGCGCATTATTTGGGTTTAAAAATTCCAAAATTTATTTCAGTAATAATCATGCGCTTTTAATCCCGCAATGTTGCCTTGGATCAATACATATTCAGCAAACATAATTTGGCATTAATGGATTAAAAAATATATAATTTATTTCAGTAATAATCATGCGGTTTTAATTCCACAAAAAATGCCTTGGTGGCCATATATTCTGCAAAAATGGTTAGGTATTACTGGATTAAAAAAAATTCCAATATTTATTTCAGTAATAATCATGCGCTTTTAATCCTGCAATAAATGTCTTACATCAATATATATTCGGCAAAAATAATTTGGCATTAATGGATTAAAAAATATATAATTTGTTTCAGCAAATAATCATGCAATTTTAATTCCACAATAAACGCCTTGGATCAATATATATTCGGCAAAAATAGTTGGGCATTAATGAGCTAAAAAAAATTCCAAAATTTCAGTAATAATCATGCGGTTTTAATCCCACAATAAACGCCTTGGGTAAATAAATATATATTCAGCAAAAATAGTTTAAAAAATTTTTAAAAATTCCAAAATTTATTTCAGTAATAATCATATGCTTTTAATCATGCAATGAATATCTTGCATAAATATATATTCAGCAAAAATAGTAGGGTATTAATAAGCTAAAAAAAATCCAAAATTTCAGTAATCATGCAGTTTTAATCCCTCAATAAACGACTTGGATCAATATATATTCGGCAAAAATAATTTGGCATTAATGGATTAAAAATATGATTTATTTCAGTAATAATCATGCGCTTTTAATCCTGCAATAAACGCTTTGGATGAATATATATTCGGCAAAACTAGTAGGGCATTAGTGGGCTTAAAAAATATATATTTCAGTAATAATCATGCGGTTTTAATCCTGCAATAAATATCTTGCATCAATATATATTCAGCAAAAATTGTAGGGCATTAATGAGTTAAAAAAAATCCAAAATGTCAGTAATAATCATGCGGTTTTAATCCCACAATAAACGCCTTGGATCAATATATACTCTGAAAAAATAATTTGGCATTAATGGATTTAAAAACATATAAATTTATTTCAGTAATAATCATGCGGTTTTAATTCCACAAAAAATGCCCTGGATCAATATATGTTCGGCAAAAATAATTGGGCATTAATGGGTTAAAAAAATTCAAAAATTTTTTCAGTAATAATCATGTGGTTTTATTCCTGCAATAAATGTCTTTGATCAATATATATTCATCAAAAATAATTTGGCATTAATGGATTAAAAAATATATATATAATTTATTTCAGTAATAATTGTGCGCTTTAATTCCACAATATATGCCTTGGATCAATATATATTCAGCCAATATAATTAGGCAATAATAAATTTAAAAAATTCCAAAAATTATAGCAGTAAAAATCATGCGCTTTTAATCCTGCGATAAATGTCTTGCATAAATATATATTCAGCAAAAATAGTAGGTTATTAATGAGAGAAAAAAAATCCAAAATTTCAGTAAAAATCATGCGGTTTAAATCCCACAATAAAAGCCTTGGATCAATACATATTCAGCAAAAATAGTTGGACATTAATGGGTTAAAAGGATCTAAAATTTGTTTCAGTAATAATCATGTACATCTGATATAGTAAATGCCTTGTATCAAGGTTTTAACACTAGGCAATTCAGCTACTATTTTATATATCTCGACCTAACCAGATGGTTGTTACATACTTTATCCTCTTCGATTAATCTCTACAAATCTACGTTAACGCTTAGCAGACGAACGGTAAATAAAACAAAAACTATACAAACGAGAAAACTCTCGCCTCTTAAACATTTTTTTTCCTTCCTTTCTGACCACTTTGTCCATCCCCAGAGTAAGGGGCAGAACAGAAAAAATTAATTGCTGCGAAAGAATTCCAGTGACCCATCTCTTCGGCCCCCGATCA
>CM063497.1:70773701-70781201 GCA_032207245.1 Pardosa pseudoannulata | reverse complement strand
AACTATTCTTGTAGTCAACGAAACACAAATCTTAGTACAAACATTGATAGGTTACGTTTTGTATTAATAAGGATACGTAGTTTAAAGGTTACGCTGTCAACCTTAATATTTTGAGAACAAATTCGAGTTTTCAAACTCGAGACAAAAAATTTATATGGAAGAATAATGGTGAATGGAAATTCAGAATAAAAGTCATTTTTTTCGTATTATTAGCAGCTGTGGTCGTAAAACTATTTTGCAATAAAATGAGTTTATAGTTTAAAGTGTTTTTTTTTTATAAGTAACTATTCTTGTAGTCAACGAAAGGTTTATGTTAATAAGGATACGTAGTTTAAGGTTAAGCTGTCAACCTTAATATTTTGGAGAACAAATTCGGGTTTTCAAACTCGAGACAAAAAATACATATGGGAGAATAATGGTGAATAGAATTTCAGAATAAGAGTCATTTTTTCGTATTATTAGCATCTGTGACAGTGAAACTATTTTGTAAGAAAATTTGTATTTTTTGACATTTTTTTTTTTCAGTTAAACTTTTTGTAGTTAACAGAACCAAGACCTTAACACAAGCAGTTCCTAGATGAAATGTTATGTTCAGTTTTCAAAGAATAAATTCACTCGGGTTATAGAAAAAATAGACCGTAGCAATAAAAAAAAAAAAAAACCAAAAAATAAATTCAGGTTTTCGACAAAAAATAAAATAAATTTTTCTTATTTGCAGCTGTACCGGTGTAACTATTCCGCAACTTTTCTCCTTTGTAAAAAATAAATAGTAGTTAACGAACCTTAATCTTTGCCTAAGGAATGTAGACAACTACCTACGGAAGAAAAAATTTAGCAGCAGCAAAACTAGATAAAACTATAGCAAATAAAAATTTAAGAGTGTATTAGTGTCTTGATTCAATTATGTGTCATTTTTCTGATTTACATGGTTCTGTGATGATCGGTTTGTTAATTGACTAGTTTAGAACGATACAGATAACTTTTTTTCTACATGAGAGCTGAGACTGGGACCTGTTTAAAGTCGACCCTGAACACTGCTACGGACATCCATGCCAACGGAGGATTCAAATTGATAGTTATCTAATTCAAATTCTTTTTGATTTTCAAATGTGGAAGCATTTTTGGGGCGGTAAAAAGCATTAGGACTGGCTATGATATACTTACTCCAATGACGTACCAACTGCCCCCATATAACAAATTACGGTGAAAGGCCAGTTAAACATGAAACTAGTCTCCCAGCGATGAACAGTCCGCACCAAATAAGTGGAAAAGTAGACAGAAAACCCCCCTTACGAGTTCCGCAAACACCCATATATTTTTCACCGCCGGAAGAAGCACCCCCTCCGAACCCAAAAGCAATTGGGGGTGATGAGGGGCCCATTTCGCGGACGGATACAACATCATACCGCATTACAACCCTCCCCCTTGCTCTGCAAAACGGACTACCATACCGCACATCGCCTTATCTCAAGCCTGTCCTTTTAATAATCTCGAAATTTACCCGCCCACCCCACCCATAACCCCATTCTTTATCTCTTGGTGTACACACAAAACGCTGCCCCTTATTCTATTTACGGCGCCCTCTAAATCTCGCATGTAAACAGAGGGGCCACCCCCACCCCCTTCGAATATAACCCTCGAAGCAGCTTTCGCTGCGTACCGACTACTACTCGGGAAGAGGTTAGTACCTCCCCTCCCCCCCCCCGACTTCTGCTTCCTCGCCCCCAATTTTAATCTGTTGGCTCAATGGATCACAAGCCCCGAGTTGCAAAGCTGATAAAAGACAACTTGCAGAGTGTCCCCCAATACCCCCCCCTTCCCCGTATTCCATCTATCAGTGATTGGTCGGCTCGGTGCTTCGAGTCATTAATCAAGATTAGAGATTGGGACTAATCACAGTTGCAGTTATGACTAGATCTTAGAGGGAGCTATGTTAGGTGATGATGATGACATGGTGAGAAATACTTTATAAAACCTGCATGTCGCAAGAATAATCCCTCTCCCTTTTTTTTTCCTCGTCTTCTTTTTCTTCAAATCTGGACTTCATCAATGTCTCAGGAAATGAGGGAAGTTTCATTTCTATAGTTAGTAAAATTATAAAGAATAGTTAAACTGGATCGATGAAAAAAAAAAACTGATTGCTTTGGTGGTGGGTAAAAGAGTGAATGAGAAACTTTCATACAGCCTTAGTGTAGATTTAGATATTTGCATTATTCAAAACACTTAAAAGACCATTTAGCCGTACAGGAGTATTGACGAACTAGCAATAGGGAAAGCGGTGATACACAATTTCTAACAAAGATGTTAGTTGCTCACAAGATTATTAACGAAAAGGCTAATTGTCAACTTCCTAGTCCAAGCCTTGTAGTTCAGATTTTGTGGGCAATTCGTACACAGGAATGATTGAATTGATAAAGGCAAGATAGCAATTGTACTATTTCTCGCATTTTACGAAAAACAGGATTTTCGGACATTTTTTTTTTTATCGGTAATTTAATAAAACGAACGATTTTAGTCCAATTTTCAAGTTTAAAAGTCATTTCGGAACAAAACATTTCGAGACCTCAACACAGGTTAAAACGTTGATTTTGCCTGCTTCTTCCCCATTAGAAGGTCTAAATATCAAGTTTCTCACATTTTAGAAAAACAGGTTTTCCGGACAGTTTTTTCTTGGTTATTTAAAAATTGGACTAAAATCGTTAATTTTATTAAGTTTAAAATTCACTTTGGGAAGAAACAGTTCGAGACCTCAATATACGTTAAAACGTTGATTTTGCCTGCTAACCATGGTCAAAATACAGAGTTTCTCCTATTTCAGTAAAAACAGGTTTCTCGGACAGTTTTTTCTTGGTAATTTAAGAAAACGAACGATTTTTGGCCTTATTAAAGCAGAGCGCTTTAAAATCAGAGCTGTAATGCTTTAAATTTATCATATATACGAGGAGTTTTGTTCCCAGATCGGAATTAATAGACATAACATTCGTACTGTTTCATACACTATACTATATATGGGAGATTAGTAAACTTGCCGAAGTATTAAGGGAAATTTTTAAGGTAATGCTTTAAATTTATCATATATACGAGGAGTTTTGTTCCCAGATCGGAATTAATAGACATAACAT
This sequence comes from Pardosa pseudoannulata, assembly GCA_032207245.1. Lineage (NCBI taxonomy): Eukaryota > Metazoa > Arthropoda > Arachnida > Araneae > Lycosidae > Pardosa > Pardosa pseudoannulata. Next base: position 70,778,079 of record CM063497.1, on the reverse strand, counting down.
TCGTACTGTTTCATACAGTACGAGTGTGAAAGTCGACTGTACTAATCGTCAGCTCGGAGGTTACAGTGTCAGCGTTTCGTACCGGCACTAATTAGCGAACTGTTCCAGTGACTTAGAAGACCTAGCCACACTGTACCCACGCATCGTAATTGTGTGAATGTTATCTGAACACGAGATCCCAGAAGATTTAGAAATCTACTAAACCTGTACATAGCTGTACATAATTTATTCACCTGAATAAAATATTTAGTCTAGATTAAACAGTTTTCTAGCCTGTTTCATTGACGGCTTCGCCTACCATATCTCCAGTACGTTACAATATATGTGTATGCAAGTACTCACATGTACTAAACGTTTTTCTCATGAGGATTGTACATAATTTATTCCCCTGAATAGAATATTTAGTCTATATTAAACAGTTTTCTAGCCTGTTTCATTGACGGCTTCGCCTACCATATCTCCAGTACGTTACAATATATGTGTATGCAAGTACTCACATGTACTATACGTTTTTCTCATGAGGATTGTACATAATTTATTCCCCTGAATAGAATATTTAGTCTATATTAAACAGTTTTCTAGCCTGTTTCATTGACGGCTTCGCCTACCATATCTCCAGTACGTTACAATATATATGAGTATGCAAGTACTCACATGTACTAAACGTTTTTCTCATGAGGATTGTATAAAATATTCCGCGACAAAACAATCCTCATTCCTCTTTATTCGAAAACCCTCCAGACAAAAGTTTTACCGCTTAAAATATTTGCCCGTGCTCATCCCTACAGGTAAAACAAAACAAAAAGAAACTAAGTTCAGAAGAAACCCTTTTTTTTTCCTTAGCAAAACAAAACGAACGAAGGGAAAATGAAAACAAGTCCGAGGACCCTCAGGAGTAACAGAGAGAAAACAAAATAAACAAAAACCTTCCAGCGAACAACAAAGACAGCTAAAAAGGAAGCCATCTATGAAGCAGCTACTGTTAATTTATATATCCATTCCTTTGAAGACCCATAAATTTTCATTTGCAGTACTAAGCCAAAAACTAACACAAGTTTCTTTTCTTTTCTCTCTTCTTTCTTTTTTTTTTAAAGTGAGACAGGAAGCAGGGAAACATTTTCACCGAATAAATTCTCTAAACCGAGAAAGACTCGTGTGAATTCCCCGGAAAAAGAAACTTAAGAAAGAAATTCGAAGCGTATTCCCAAAGCTGTGACCGAGAAAATTTAAAAGTTCTTTATTTTTTTTTTCTATCTCTCTTTACTAATGGGAGGTCAGACATCTCTCTAGTTTGGGGATAAATCGAATATTTGTTAATTTTGAATTTTTGCTTTCTGCTTGCTTTCTCGTATACAATCAGAAAATACCGTAAACACTCAAAAATTCGACTTCTGGTAAGAGACTGGTATGTTAGACCTCTATCAGTCTGAAAAAAGGTTTTCAATTTTCTATCGCTTGAATGCATACAGAAAATACCGTAAACGGCCAAAAATTCGACTTCTGGTAAGACACTGATGTATTAAACCTCTTTCAGTCTGAAAAAAAGGTTTTCAATTTTCTATCGCTTGAATGCATACAAAAAATACCGTAAACGCTCAAAAATTCGACTTCTGGTAAGAGATTGGTATGTTAGACCTCTTTCAGTCTGAAAAAAAGGTTATCAATTTTCAATCGCTTGAATGCATACAGAAAATATCGTAAACTCTCAAAAATTCGACTTCTGGTAAGAGACTGGTATGTTAAACCTGTTTCAGTCTGAAAAAAATGTTTTCAATTTTCAATCGCTTGAATGCATACAGACAATACCGTAAACGACCAAAAAATTCGACGTCTGGTAAGAGACTAGTATGTTAGACCTCCTTCAGTCTGAAAAAAGTTTTTTCAATTTTCTATCGCTTGAATGCATACAGAAAATACCGTAAACGGTCAGAAATTCGACTTCTGGTAAGACACTGATGTATTAAACCTCTTTCAGTCTGAAAAAAAGGTTTTCAATTTTCTATCGCTTGAATGCATACAGAAAATACCGTAAACGGTCAGAAATTCGACTTCTGGTAAGACACTGATGTATTAAACCTCTTTCAGTCTGAAAAAAAGGTTTTCAATTTTCTATCGCTTGAATGCATACAGAAAATACCGCAAACGGCCAAAAATTTGACGTCTGGTAAGACACTGATGTATTAAACCTCTTCCAGTCCGAAAACCTAAGTTTTGAAATTATCCATAGGTAAACAAAGGTCACTAAACTAATAGAGGTTGAAAAGCTTCAGCGTCCACTGGGAATTGTAAGTCCGCACTGGAAAACTATGGTCCAGGTATAATTTTTCACTCTCTCCGGTATAAAGACGTAAATCTAGACATACTTTGAACTAATTATAGCTAAAAGAGGGGGCTACGTCCGATATATCGCGAGCCAAATAGTTACAGGAACTGATAGAGGTTGACAGGCTTCAGGGCCCACTAGGGGATAGTCCGTCCTCACTGGAAACCTATGGTACAATTTTTCACAGTCTGCGATATAAAGAAGTAAATCTAGGAATTATTTCAATTAGCTATAGATACAATGAGGGGTAAGTTCAATATATCGTCAAATCAGTACTAAAACTGATAGAGGTTGAAATACTTCAGCGCTCATTGCAGAATGTGTCTAGGTAAAAATTTTCCCTGTCTGTGATATAGAGAAGTAAATCCAGGCATTACAATTAACTAGAGATACAAAGGATAAGTTCGATATATCGCCAAATCGGTATTGGAACTGATAGAGGTTGAAAGATTTCAATTTATAAGACTATAATTTTTCCCTGTATGTGATATAGAGAAGTAAATCTAGGCATTAAAATTAACTATATATACAAAGAAGGGTGGGCGAAAACGGAACTCTAATTACGATGTGTGAGGCGCCAGTCATCGCTGGTTGAGACAGAACAGACTTGCGGGTGTTTTTTTTTTTTTTTTTTTAATTCAAGCACGAAAAACATATGTATTAGTCACTTCTGTGTAAATCGCCCGACGATAAAGTCGGTATTCGAATTCGTTAATTCTTATTCAATCTTATTCGCATTAAAAGTTAAAGTTTTAGAAAATTGGCCTGTTAATTGGTGTACATGTGTTGTCCACATAGTGTCCAGCCCTGGGAGATGGGTAAGTTACCCAATCGTTTCTATTCATTTATAATCTTGTATTACGTTTTGTAATCAATTAATTCTTTACATCTTTCTTTATTCGTAAGGGGAATTAAAGCTCCCCAAAGGGTAAGTTCGAAATATCGCCCAATCGGTACTAGAACTGAGAGGTTGAAAGACTTCACTCACTGCAGGATCGTCTAATGTCTAAGTATAATTCTTCTCTGTCTGATATAGAGTAAATACAAAATATACCACAAATGTATCCAGATATCCATTTCTCAGCTATAATAGATCTGCCTGGCTCAAAAATTGGTGTATTACCTAGACAATTTTATATTTACACTGATTCTCTAACGTGTTAATTTTCTAATTTAACCATCAGATATATATTACATCAATAAACATATTAACAAAAGATTTTGAAGTACTCCATAATTTTTGTTTTTTCCCTCGCATGTTAAATTTCTAATGAGCACTAAACGCGAACGTAACATTTATTACTTACCGTACAAATATCAGAATGTTTTTTTAGCAGAAAATGGCAATATACTCAGAAGATTAAAACAAACTTATGCTGTAAAAACAACTTTCACTCGCCTTCAGTACCGTCCAGAAGCATGAACATACTTACCGTCTTCGTATCATATTTTAACGAATTCACCGCTACTCCCCTGTGGAAAAATTCCCCAAACACATTTAACAGAATGTCCAATTTTCCCCATCAATTGAAAACTCATTCATACTTAATTCATTCTAATTAAAACAAAATTAATACTTTTTAATTCTTTTACATTTTTTTTTCTCTTTTAAGGTCTTAATCTGCTAATTATACACTGTCATTGCATGAAATCTTATCTTTTCATTCTTTAGCCCATTTTTAATTGTTGTCATTGATCGTTAATTAACTGCGTTCACAATAAAAGAGGATCAGTCCAATAAATTAACCACCAAATCTGTCTGATATAGAGAAGTAAATAGGGATTACTCTTCTTTGTAATATTTAATTGTAATGTCTAGATTTACTTCTCTTATCACAGACAGAAAAATTATATCATTAGACGATCCTGCAGGAGCGCTGAAGTCTTTCAACCTGTAGTTCTAGTATCGATTTGACGAAATCGAAACAATCAAATAAACAAAGAAGGTTAAGTTCGATATATCGCCAGATCGATACCAGAAATAATAGAGGTACTACATAGGATTGTACTTTCAAGCATTTCAAATTACATGTATCCCTTTTGTCTAAAACAATG
>CM063497.1:70763701-70771201 GCA_032207245.1 Pardosa pseudoannulata | reverse complement strand
TACACATGCGTTCGTCTATGTCTCGTTCCATTTGTATATGAAAAACCAGCAGAAAAAGTTGGAAACTTGCCAGGCTCAACAGGTGACACTAGTCAAAAATTAGATTACAGGTCAGATAATAAAAAGAAAGCGTACTCGACGTTTCCGCGTTATTTCCTTATTAATTAATGTCTGTCCAACGATACCGGAATAGACCAAACGATATTTTAACTCAAAAAACCCTATGCGCGCGCATGCAGAAAAAAAAAATCAGCATGAATCGAAACTGTCTGCCAAATCAACAGCCAAAATTAGATTTAAACGGTGCCAAAAATATTTCTCCCAACTTGCCATCGAAAATCGTTTGCGTCCCCGAGATCGGACACAGCAATACCCCCCCCCCCTCTCCCAACAACCCGTAGGGGGAAAACCGATCACGACTGCCCACTAAGAACACAAAACAAACCTTATATCCCCCCCTAAAAAAAACTCCATCCAGTATGGTGCACGTTCGAAAAAGACTTAATGATGGTCGAACAAAAATTCTTCTAAGGGGGGAGTTTCCCGGAGACTTAATTTAGGGCCTCTCGTCGTACCCCGGTACGACGACGAAAAACGAAACAATAGAAAGAAAGAGAAAAAGAAAAAAATCGTCTGTCGCACGCATTCGGACGATTTTGTCATCAGTACCTTCTAGGCGCACGCGAAACTAGAAGAAATGTATATATCGATGGGGGAGGGGTGGAGGAGCATATGAGGAGAGGGGTGGGGTTACCCCCCAACCGATCATAAAATCGATAACTCAACATTTCCGTATCGTTTTGCGTTCAATTAATGACCAGCGGTTGGGGAATTTTTTTTCCACATGCATTTATACCTCTATTAGAGATTGTGGAGGTACAAAAAAGGGAATAAAGAAATAATAACAGAGATTCGACAGATGTTTCTAAACCTTCGTTTTAAATGACTGTTGATAATGAACATTCTTTTCTAGGAGGGGGTGGAAGAGAGTGTGCCTGCTCGTACTTGCTCATTCATTTCATCCCAGGTACTCATTTGTATGTCATTTGTTAGTTTTCTTTCCCTCTTCCTTGCCCTGTATTATATTTTACCCTTCACCGGTTTGTGTTTATCTGCACCGGTTTGTGTTTATATTTGAAATAATCGGTACACATTTCCGGCCAGAATATTTACCGGGAAAATCAAGAGTTTTAACAAATGGATTTTTAACCGGTTCATTGATGTCTGTTTTTGAATCACGATGTCTAGCGACATTTTCAGAAGCTAAAACAAACAAATTAAATATAAAAACGCTTAGCCCAATACGAAAGTTGACTAGTTTAAAGGAGAAAATGAATTACGTTACTCTGCAAAGATTAAACTAAAGAAAAATAAAATGAAGTAACTCCATACTGTAACGTATCCGGTAGCTGTTTAGGCGTACAGATTAAGGCATGATAAGTTCTTTCCCTGAATCAGAGCATTAGAAATCAGGGCATTTTTCATTGTAAAAAGGAATCGTAAACAGAATTTGCTGCTTTTTCAAAGCGTACAGATTAACGTACGATAAGGCCTTGGCTGAATCAGAGCATTAGAAATCAGGTCATTTTCCATCGGTAAAAGGAATTGTAAAAAAGAATCTGCATCTTTTTCAACGCGTACAGATTAACGTACGATAAGAGCTTGCCTGAATCAGAGCATTAGAAATCAGGGCATTTTTCTTCGGTAAAAGGAATCGTAAACAGAATCTGCTGCTGTTTAAACGCGTACAGATTAACGTACGATAAGGCCTTTCACTGAATCAGAGCATTAGAAATCAGGGCATTTTTCATTGTAAAAAGGAATCGTAAACATAATCTGCTGCTTTTCAACGCGTATAGATTAACGCACGTTAAGGCTTTTTAGTTATACTCTGGGCTATATTTTTCTAATACCCCCATTATCGAATTTTTCTGTGCAGCGTCTCCTTAGCGGGTGTACTGATCAGGTCAAAAGTGTTCCACATTTGATTCTAGTCAGGAGGGCGTTCCAGAAGGTGAAAGAAAAGGGAGTGGGGGTGATGGCAAGACGGGAAAAGAAGGAGAAAAAAACACAAGCACCTTAATGAACGCACGGTAATGAGAATGGCGATTTCGCGAGCAACGCAGGAACTGAATGAATTTTTAACGAAGGGGGCGAAAATTAAGCTATTGGAAGAGACAGGAAGGGGGGAGAAGAAGAGAGAAAAAAAAAGACATTTACTGGCTAACGACAGACTTGCTTCCGAATCGTGGCGGAAAGGGTCAGCGAAAGAAGTGTAATGATCACGAAGTGTGTTGTTGGGAGGTGGTTGCAGGGCAGTATTGGAACCCTTGGCAACAAATGCTTCCAGGCATCATTTCGTTGCCGTCCTAATTAATAGGTTCCAAACAATACAGCTTCCAGTTTTTCACTCAGTAATGGAAGCCAGTTGAGTGTTATTGCTTAGAACCGAACCTCTTGTGCCAAATTGGATGTGAGGATATTTTTATTATATTGTTGAATTAACTCCACAAAATTATAACATAGATTATGGAAGATACAAGAAAGGGGGGAAGAAGAGGGGGGAAAGACATTTACTGACTAACGACAGATATGGTTCTGAATCGTAGCTATAAGTGTCAGAGGAAGAAGTGTAATGATCGCGAAGTGTTTGCTGGGTGCTGATGACAAGGCAGTATTGGAACCTTTGGCAACAAACGCTTCCAGGCATGATTTCGTTGCTGTTCTAATTAATAGGTTCCAAACAATACGGCTTTCGGTTCTTCAATCAGTAATGGAAGCCAGTTCAGAGTTTACTGGCTAGAACCGAACCTCTTAGGCTGAACTGGATTCCTTGTAGACAAAGATGGGAGTTTTAGGTTTAGTGCTTTCCCCTGTTTGATTTTGCCAGTTCGTACAACAATAAGCAAGTCGGTAGGAAAACATGATTGTTACCAAGACTTTGAAACGACTGTATGACAGTATATAGTGGACGGTAAGGGAATGAAGATTTTGGTGCATATATCAACCAAGGTTGTACTTTTGGGACTTGCAAGGTTTGGTCAAAATATCGACTACCCATCCCCAAAATGTTAAGGCCTAAAATCCAGTTTTAATAGGAAGGACTAAAAGCCAGTTGAGCCAAACGAGTCATACACTCAGTCAAACTTGTGCAAATAACCCTTCACTGCTGTCGATATTTTCCCTGAGCACATTTACTCCTTCTGTAACTGATCCGGGATTTTCTCAGTATCTCCCTGCAATCTAGTTAAAAATTAAGTGAAAAGAACAACTGAAAATAGTTTTTATCTCCCAAAATATGTCCACAGTGAAAGCTGATCAGCAAGTCCTCCTCCCAAATGTTGCAAATTCTATACGTCCTGGTACCGTCTTTAATAATTTTCATGTCATCAAAGTGATGAGTTCTCAACCTAAATTATGGTTCCGGTGATTTCTCTAATTACATTAATAAAGCATATATATTTCAGCTCAACAGACTTCACTTTTAGTCTGCATCAGGCGATGGCATTTGCATCGTTTAGGATGACGAGATTAACTTAACACATTGCAAGCGGGTCTATTTTGTCTTGGACTTACACGTGCAGCGGGCTTTTTTTTTTTTTACTCAAATAATGCGTGAGTAGTCAATCGGTAAAATGGCAATAAATCAAAAACTAATTTGTTTTTTATAGAAAAAAAAAGGAAACTTCAAATTTACGAAACACGAACGTATGTTCTGGAGCTAGTAACTGGACAGAAGATTAAATAACTTGACAAATTAAATGTCTGGAAAGAAACAATTCAAATAGTTCTCTAGCAACACAAAACACCATACAAACGTACACCGTATTTATACATTACCCGCTCTCTGGCAAAAATCTACTAAAAATACATACTTTTACGTGACCCGCGATCTAGTGACAGTCTACGAAAAACGTAAAAGTACGTTTCCTGCATGCAATGTGTAGATGATGGCCAAATGGTAGATTACTGCTTTTCAATACCAAAGTCCATGGGTCTGAATGGCTCTGAGAGTATTACCCGTAGCTGTTCGGAATTTGGTTTAACCACCAGGTCTCGATCTCATTAACCCCTTCCGGTAAAATGACGAGCTACACTCGTCATGCGATTAAAGTTACTGTTAAATATGATAATTAAATTAGTTTAAAACTTCTAGTGTACTGAATTTGGCAACACTTTTATCACTTGTGAAAATCACAAGTCGCATATTGTTTACTTAGAATTTCTTGGTACAAGTCATTGCCAAATTAATGAGTCAGAATAAAAGAAAACCTACTAAGAAATGCCGTGTATGTTACAAGAATCAAATTAAAAGTGAGACTACTTGGCGGTGTAAACAATTAAGAATTCCTTTACACTTTGTTTTGAAAAGTACCACTATCTTGAAGACTATTATCTGTATACCATATTAATGTTTTGTTTTGATATTTTCTTAATTTTATTGTTTCTGATATTATTTAACACTATGTAAAAAGTGGATTTTAAGTAAGAATATGTAAGAATTGTAAAATGAAACAAGTTTTTTAAATAAAAATTAAATCGTTATTTCATGCACAGTTTTTCATTATTAAATCATACCGGAAGGGGTTAAGTCCTTGGGTAGCAAAAAAGAAGACTGTTGCATACGAAATCAAATCTGAGTAGAATCCAAGATATTAATTTTGAATAGCAAAAAAAGTAATGATCTTTAATAGAGCGTGACCTAATGGGTGGAGTTGTCAGTTAAAAAGTAAAATTAAAAAGAAAGAGTCCTTAAAATATCAAGATTGATTTCTTTAGTTATGTGGATTTATAACGATTGGTACTCTCTGAGCAACACAAAGAGATCCACAACTCAAGGCTACTTCCTGAATAACGGATTAAAGTCCTCTTTCCCAGACAGTATGATTTATTCATACATTGATTTTTAAATATTTTGTGTTAAATTTATTGTTACTTGCACTGCAATTTTAAAGAATTTCGCTCATAAACTGGGTAGAAAAACATACAAAAGCACTTAAAAAGTAGAAACACTCCACTTATTGAGTGAAAATCATGAGACTTACTCACAACAGAAAGGAGGCCCAAGCGGAAATCTTAATAAATGACCCAAACACGAAAATAGAATTTTGCTCCTTTCAAACACTTGAACCGATGACATTCCCTAAACCTTTCAAAAATAGCCCACAAAGGCCATCATCATGGAAGTGGGAGGACCATCTCCATGATAGTTCCGCCCTGTTGTTTGTGCCTCCCCCGACACCACCACCCTAATGCCTCAGTGAAAATTTTCGCTCAATGAACACCCTTCTGTAACGCCGCTTTCCAAATGCGGTCTCCTGCACACATTCAACAGGTAAACAAAGAGAGAGAATGTCTTAATGTCCACTTTAGGGCAGCCCCCCCCCTTTCTCCCCCCCCCCGCCTCGATTCCTTTTATTGCACATCTCCATCGAATGCACGCTCAGAGGGTTAATGGTAGGCCAGTGTCGTTAAGGTTGCTTACAAGAATGGTAATTGCAGACGAGTAACAGGCAAGAGTATTGTTTACACACCGAAAATTGCGAAAAGGGGGATGGGGGATGGGGTGTTCGACGCGACTTGCCGGACCGGTTATGGAGGCAAAGGGGGTAACACATACAAGACTTCAGCATTAGGCCTCATCGCAGATATTAAGAATCTGGTCAATTTCGGGAGGTCATCTCTTGTCTGAGTGGATTTCGTTCTGGGGGGGGGGATGATGACTCGCTCCCAGGTAATGACTTGATGGCTTTATAAACACACAAATGCCGCGGTAGCTCGTGACGAGAACACGATCGAACTCGTGGATCTGGCATTAATAGAGGAAAACATTCGGGCCGAGCGCTTCTAACAGTGGTAAATTGCACGTACGTGTAAATCGGGGGGATTCCGAATGAAGACATTATGCGGGTAAATCACCGTGACAGACGGGGAATTCAAATCAGTGGCAATTTGAATACAGCGAACATGTAGGAGATATTTTTGCTATCTTTTAGTGCTGTGCGATCAATGATAAACGTTGGTTGATCTTGCAAAGCTTCCGACGTTGCTTACTGCACGATTCATGAGAGCATTAAGTGTTCTGTTGGTCTCACAGGCAGCTCGCTGTTAGATTGTTCAGAAACATTAACTGATCCGTAAGTATTCAATAATGTTGCTAACTTTATAATAGATGGTATATGTTAGTTAATGTCTAGGTTTCCAATGGAATTATTACTTAATCTATACATCTACTGCATCCCCAGGAACACTTGTTGACGTACTGGTTTCCGTCATAGCTAAATGTACAATTAATAATCATTAGTCGATCTATAAGCATCCGAATGTTGTTAACTGATATATGAAAAGAAACAGTCCGATTTGAATGTCTCAGTGGTTAAGTGCACCTTTAACGGGATTCGATAAAGTCGATCTATAAGCATCCGAATGTTGTTAACTGAAATATGAAAAGAAACAATCCGATTTGAATGTCTCAGTGGTTAAGTGCACCTTTAACGGGATTCGCTAATTTGTTAGGTTTGGTTAACGTCTACGTTTTTGAAACAAGAGGGATATTGAGATGATGACCTGCTGCTTAAAGCCGATTCCAAAGGCTACGAACATCTATAGCACAGTGGGATAAGAACCTACGAACTATGGTTCCGAAGATTAGCGCCTTAACCACTCGGCCATCGTTCGGCTTAGCTAATTTGTAGCCTATAATTCTATTACGATCATTAAGCATTGCCAGAACCATATGCTCTTCATTGCTAAGTGAAAAATTAATAAAAATCAAGTTAGGTTAGTGGACTCTCACCTCTTATAAAACGAGCTCATATGCAGAGCCTCATATCTGCTTATTATACCATTAAAAAACTGTGCAAAAGCTGTTTCCTTATACTTTGATAAATGTATTCTACTCTTTACATTTGTTAGCGCCCTCTGGTGTTGTACTAAGAAACTCCCGAGTCTGACATTTCACGGAGATAATTCATATTTTAGTGTCTTTGCTTTTGCTTTTTAAGTTTCTTTGTAATCTGCTAAAAATTATTCAAACCTTATGTGGAGATTTAAATGTTCTAACGCATATTTGTATTGTAACATATCCGGTCCCTGTTTCAGGTGACACAAGGAAGAATCAGGTGTATCTTTAATAATGAATTTATTTACACTTCTGCTATATACATCATTTCACCACTATAAAACAACAATTTCTAATCACAGGTAAGTGATTAATACACGTAGGCCTGAGTAGAGACGGGTACCTAAACTAAATTCAGTCTCTGCCGAAATATGGGTGATTAGACAGAAGAAACAATTCGTAGCTCTCTCGAAAGTTCTCTGAAGTACAGGTAGGAGATCTAAGCACAGTTAGTTCTGATGAACTGCAAACAATCCTGAAGAGGATTATATTAGAAAAAGGAAACCCAAAGCACAGGGTATAGCTTCAATCTCAGCAAGAGATATATCCCAAGACGGGATTTCGCTAAATAAAACTCTCCGATGGAGAGACTGGTCGAG
>CM063497.1:70753701-70758701 GCA_032207245.1 Pardosa pseudoannulata | reverse complement strand
CCAATTTCGGCAAAGGGGGGGGGGGACTGTGGGGGGTATGCCGTCGAAGCCACTGTCGAACATCAACGGAGGAAGAAAAGACGGCCCGAGGAGCTAATTATGGAAGAACTATAAAGGGGGAGGGAGGAATATGGACTTCGTTAATGTATTAAACGTAACGATAACTGTAATTTACTTTTACTGATTCATTTCTAGAAAACATTAATGGTACTGAGGGAAATACAGTTACTACTTTCTGAAGGTCATACAAGAAAAGTAGACGAAAAATATTGTAAGCTAGTTCATAACGTTATGTCAGACGTCACTCTCATACATCGGAATTATTTTTAAAGAAATATCAGACAATCATAAGTATAACGGTAAAAGGCTGTTATAGTCAATACGTAAGTTTCGTTTGGAGCGCTACGGTCTACTATTTTGCTCACAAGGGTTAATGAGATAGGGACCTACAGCTTATCCCTTTAAGGGTCACCTACATAAACTCTTTGGAATTTAATGAAATTTAATAAATATAACCTAATAGCCTTATAAATGCAAATTGTATTAAAATTTTTCAACCAATGCAGTTTCCGAAGCGCTAGGGATACTCAGCAAGAGTCCTACCCAGGTTAAAAGTCCGATTAATCCGGTGTACTACATGGAACTGTCTGAGATGAGAGCAGTTGTTGGTGAGGGAAGCAATAACAGCACAGGGCCTTAGTGAAGGGGTACTTTGTCCCTTGCGGTGCAATTTTAGGCTAAGATCTTCATGGCCGCGCGATGGTGCCTTGATTTGCGGTGAACCAGTCAACCAGGCTCCTGATCTTCGTTATCAAAACCAGGTTTTTGATTAGGCTCTCTGCCCAGGGTTAATTGGATACGTCATAGGGTTTCTTAAGGTGCAAATCGTGTGTCAGAGGGCAGTCGTGCAGATAGTGATTGGAGTCACCGACTGCAATCTCCCGAAGAGCTATCCGAGACGAGGAACGGCTACGAACATCCCTGTCAGGAGCGAGATTCGAACCAGCCAACTCCGGTACCGAAGAGCAGCGCTCTATCATTCGTCCATCGTTCGGCACAATACGTAGGACATGAGCGAAGAGTAAGACAGAAAGGTAAGTTCGAAAAACTTATGGCGAAAAAAAAAGGGGGGGGGTGATGAGTGAAAAATTACGATGAAATATTTCAACAGAACAGTAACTGTATTTTAAGACGGCACGCACTGGTTACCTTTTATTGAGCCACTGTTTTGTCTACCCAAATCAGATACTACTGAGATGATAGAAAAGTGGCCATACTGTAGCATCGCTGCGTGTTAGTACCACAGGTGTTTGTCTAGATTTATTTGGATAGACAAAACTGATCAGGAAAAAAATATTCTAAATTCCGCCCGTGCTTAGACATTTCCGATTTGATTTCGTGTCGAGTTCCCTTTATAAGACAACAATGATATCGAAGTAAATTCAGTTCTGACTTCCGGAAACTGATACAGAGAAACCAGACGAAGAAAATCGCTGTCTAGTAAACTACGTCATATTGACGTCATTATCATACGTTGGAAATTTTCGAAAAATAAATGCATCACGAGAAAAATTAACTAATCAATGGATTAAATCACTGATAATGCGAAAGTGGAGATAAAGTAAAAATTACTGACAGGGATAAGCATGAAAAGAAACTAAAATTTCTCACTGGGAAATGAGGAGTGTGAAAAACCCATCTGACATTTAGGCTACAATATTCTAATTTGAGGATTAGATTATCTTCTCTCATATTACATGTGTGTATATGTATGTGTGTATATTATGTGTATATATGTGTGTAAATGTGTGTGTGTACGCGCACGCACACACACACAAAAAAAAAAAAAACCACTTATGTAGCTTGTCATATGACGGAATCAGTAAAATTTTAATATTCCAGAATCGTAAAGTACCCTATGAGGCAGGTAAAAAAAATGGTTTATTTTTTTAGCTGCGAACGTTTCTTACATTTATCTTTAAATAAATAAATTATTAAAAATTTAAAAAAAAAATTTCCTCACCAAAATATAAAATGTGGGAATGTTTGATTTTCAAAAAAGCATATTATGAAAGGCGTACATTAAAGTTTTTTAATAATCGTATTATTAACAGTTTCAAAACAATTTTAATCCTGGTTTGGTTAGGAGCGCTACGACTTAATGTTTTGCTACACGAGGGTTTATAAGACAGGGACCTACGTCTTAACGCCGATTCTGAACGGCTACGGATATCCATGCTAGCAGCGGGTTTCGAACCCGCGATACCCGTTACCGAATAGCAGTATCCTACCATCGTAAGCAGCAGCCATCGTCCGGTTACTTACGTATTATGAATTTAGAAAAACATGCTTAGCATTATAGTTATTAATTATTCTTAGAAATATACGCTTGCGAAAAAAATTTCATTTTTCCGTTGTTAGAATTTCAAAACTTTAAGTTAACTTCTAAATTAAATCAAGATAAAAATGAGACAGTAATCTAGTAATAGAAAGGAAAAAAAAGGGACAAGTTTTATTTTACTTAAAATTTCTCCTAAAAATAGAAATAATTCCAAAAATTTCACTTTCTAAATTATTTCTTTATCTTATTTCGGAATTTTCCCCGACTTACAAGATGCATTTGTAAATTACCCTGACTTTTGATAATTATTCTAAATTTTTATTCTATTAGAACTTCAATTTAATATATTCATAACGAAGAGCAGCGCCCTACCATTCGGTCATCGTACGGCAGAATTTCAATCCTGATAAATATATAACTACTGAAGTATAATACTGCTTTCTAAAGAAACAATCATTCTTTGGAATTAAAACTACATACTTTATTTTCTTTTTAACACTGAGCATACATCCTTTCTATTATCCAACCCCCTCTATGTTCATCGATCACTCTAAAGGAAAAAAAAAATCCCGACGAACTACAATCTTGATTATTATCTGCATTACTTTTTTATCGTCTGTCTCTCCGTCCCCCACCCTTGCCAACACTTGCGAAAAAAAAAAATACCCGTGTCTGACCGGGGTACTTCCAGATAGAGATACCAAGCTAAATCTTTCCCGAATACGCCATTAAAAGTTGAATATACCATTGTTTCAGAAGCTTGAAGTGGCAACTCGTGAAAAGTCGTCTGCCGCGGATATATATCTGCTGCAGCCATTGTTTTTTAATTCTTTTTTTGGGGTATTCTTATTGAGAGAAGTGTTCATTATTGTAGCAACGTAGTGTTGAAAGAAAAAAAGAATTTTAAAAACAAAAAAAATTTTGGATAGTGTAGTTCGAACAATTAAATATTTTATCATGATTATTTTACAATTTTTTTTATATAGATTGTTTCTTTATGCCGATTTGCTGTCTCGACAAGATACACTGGGTGCTGGCTTCAGTAATTTTTTGTTCTCAAGCTTGGGGTGGGGTTTTCCATTGTTCAGCGCGTGTGTACATGAATAGAAACTCGTTCTAAAGTGCCTGCAATAATGGTTGACCGATGCAATCTAATTATAGATTGAACGTTGTTTTAAATTTTACGGAGATATAATGCCCATTGTGCAGCACAGAGAGCTATAATTTTTTCTGTCTTTAATAATTTGCCTCTCGTGCATTATAATTTATATTGTACTTTTCATAGTCAACAAGTGTATTTATTTGTATGTATATATGTATGTAAAGTGCATTTATATTTTATAGATATCAACCTTTTGCTGCAAGCATGGATCATTTAGAAATAATTAATATTGGATGCATCATAAATGGCAATTAAATGGCACAAGTAATAAAAATGCCACAACAAAAAATTTGAAATAGCAATAAAAATAAATATAAATAAATAAATTTAAAAATAAAATAAAATAAAATTTTAAAATATTCTTTTTTGACATGATATGATCAAGGGTGGCTTTAGAGACCATCTAACTGAACAAATGTGCAGGGTGGCAAATTTTAGTAGCGGCATTCTGCCTTTTATTCGTAATATAGTTTATTGGGAATAAAAATAAAGTATCTTTAAAAATATAATTTTTTACAGCTTGGAGGCCTGCAACATAATTTTTTTTATTATATTCAATTGCAATGCCTACTAGTGTAAATGAGTAAGGTAGAAGTATATACAGTCTATTCCATAAAAGCGTGTCGTCTATTTCTCTGAAAATACAAACGAATTAGTTAAAAATACATTTGTACCGTGTAGTATACATATTAAACGCAAATTCATTTCACCTAATAACTTGTCCAGTCCCCATTATTATCGATTATGCAAGAATCACTTTATCATTCGGTTTTGACGTTGAGCGGCGTTTACCCCATTCCGGTAGGTGGTCAACATTTTGTACCGTTTTATAACGTGCTACCCACTTCTTGACTTCTCATGTACCGGCTGCAGCTGCTCAAGACATGTTTGGTCCTTTTGGATGGTTACACAGACACACTGTCTCAAAACGGCTCGTATACGCGGCACTCATTTTGGAATTATTGATTTAAAAACAGCAAAACAAATCGAATAAAGAATATAACCATAAAGCATTCTTCTCTAATGTTTTAGAAAACATGTGATATTTAAGCCGGTATCTGCGCGCTATCTATTGACGAAGTTATGAGCGACACGCTGTTATGGAAAGGACTGTAAATGTGTTTGTATATGTATATATATATATATATATATATATATATATATATATATATATGTGTGTGTGTGTGTGTGTGTGTGTGTGTGTGTATACATATATATTTACATATATTTAAGAGAGATTGCGCTACGTAGCGATTTGTTGCAACAAGTATCTTAGTCCAAGCTTGCCATGCCTAATATTTTTAAATAGCAGTAAAATTATATATATATAAATGTTAAAATTCTCTCTTTTATCATGATATGATTAGGGGTGACTTTAGAGTCCATTTAATCCAACCAATGCTTGGGCGGCATATTTTAGTGGCGGCAATTTGTCTCATATTTGTAAAATACTGTTAGAAATCTTGTAAAAAAATATTCTACAAAATTTAATTTTTT
>CM063497.1:70743659-70753601 GCA_032207245.1 Pardosa pseudoannulata | reverse complement strand
CAGTAATTCATTAAAAATATAAAAATACTATTTCTATAATATTAATACACATCCCTTATTACAGTATATTAATAATTTTTTTAAAAGCCTTCCGATTTCTACAGCATACACATCTTATTACAGTACGTTAATAATTAAAAAAAAAAATCTTCCGATTTTTGGTATGTGAAAAGTAAGTTATACCCAGTAAAATTTAAATTAGGACCTAAATACTTATAGTATTTAAATACTTAGGAAACAATCGTTATCAAGGGATAAAACTTAAGACATATACTTTGCACTTTGTTTTGAAAACACATACACACTACACACACATATATATATATAATATAAATATTATAATATTATATATAATAATATATATATTAATATATATATATATATATATAAAAAATATAATATAAAAGCCTTTCCGATTTCTACAGCGTTAATACATGTATTAATTACAGTAAGTCATTAAATATATTAAAGTCTTACTATTTCTATAATAGTAATACACATCACTTATTACAGTATGTTAATGACTTTTTTTTAAAAGACTTTCCAGTTTCTACAGCAATAATACATGTACTAATTACTGCAATTCAATAAAAATATAAAAAGTCTTACTATGTCTATAACAGTAATACACATCCGTTATTACAGTATATTAATAATTTTTTTAAAAGCCTTCCGATTTCTCTACAGCATACACATCTTATTACAGTACGTTAATAATTAAAAAAAAAAATCTTCCGATTTTTGGTATGTGAAAAGTCAGTTGTATCAGCAAAATTTAAATTAGGACCTAAATAATCATAGTTTTTAAATACTTAGGAAACAATCGTTATATAGGGATAAAACTTAAGACATGTTCTCCCGGACTAAAAAAAACTCCCCCAATCTACGATCGACTGTTATCCAAAATTCAGTCATCGACATTTGACGTCCCCGCAACAACTCTAAACATTCTCCACAGCGTTCGACGCTCTTATCGAAGACGACACGGTGTCGTCGAGAACGGGGAGGCAAATTAGCCGGCCACAAAACCCCCTTTTTACGCGGGCGGGTACTTCGCAAGCAATTACTGATCTTTTGAATTAAAAGGTCCGAGGGAAAAAAAAATTCTTTTGAACCGTTTTTCACCGACAAAAATAATTAAAAGCAGCCGGAAATCGCCCGATATCACATAATAGGGGGTTGCCAGCCAAAGGATGGAAGACCAGGAAGAAAAAAATGGAAGAACAGAATGAATATACACGTTAACTTTGCCGGACTAATCAATAATTTTAATCAAAGTAAATCAATTAAGGCAAACTGACTTTTTTTCTACTCACCCCCTCCACACACACACTTCCATAGTTGTAACTTCTCTCTAATAGCAGTTTTCTCCGATTTTATTTATCTGGAGAAAAATTTTTACTTTGAAGTTAATCTTCTCTTTATAACGACGTACTGCAGAAGACCGGGGTTGGAAAAAAGAAAAACAGGCTAAAATGGAGGTGTAATCAAAAACAGATTAATTAAATGTAGACGTTCTATCTCCCCCCCCATTCATTAACTTAGAACAATCGGAGACATGCGGAATTGAAAAGATTTGTATCATTAGAGTTTTAGGATTTAATGAATACCTGTATTGACGCATGTTTCAATGACTATATATTTTTTATCTTCTTATTTTGCCATGGAGGCCGTTTTAACAGGCGTTTTTAATTGGACCGCTACAAAACCCGGACGATGTTCATTATTTCTGGACAATTTTTTTTTTTCCTGCACTCTGTTCTCGCAGTTAACGGAACCTAAAATTTTAGCAGGAGCAGTTCCTGAAAGAAGCTTTATGTTAACTTTTTGGGAAACAAGTTCAGGTTTTCAAAGTCGAGACAAAAAATGCATATGGGAGAATAATGGTGAATGGAAATTGAGAATAAAAGAGTCATTTTTTCGTATTATTAGCAGCTGTGGCCGTAAAATTATTTTGCAAGAAAATTTGTTTACAATTTAACGAGGTTTTTTTTTATAACTATTTTTGTAGTCAACGAAACTTGAATCTTAGTACAAGCAATTGGTAGTTTTATGTTAATAAGGATACGTAGTTTAAGGTTACACTGTCAACCTTAATATTTTGGGGAACAAGTTCAGGTTTTCAAACTCGAGACAAAAAATTCATATGGGAGAATAATGGTGAATGGAAATTGAGAAAAAAAAAAAGAGTAATTTTTTTCGTAATATTAGCAGCTGTGGCTGTAAAATTATTTTGCTATAAAATGAGTTTATAATTTAACGTGTTTTTTTATTTTTTTTTTATAAGTAACTATTCTTGTAGTCAACGAAAGGTTTATGTTAATAAGGATACGTAGTTTAAGGTTACGCTGTCAACCTTAATATTTTGGAGAACAAGTTCGGGTTTTCAAATTTGGACAAAAAATACATATGGGAGAATAATGGTGAATGGAAATTCAGAATAAAACGGTTATTTTCTAGCATTATTAAAAGCTGTGTCCGTAAAAATATTTTGCAAGATACATTTTTTTCTACACTCTATTCTCGTAGTTAACGGAACCTAAAATTTTAGCAGGAGCAGTTCCTGAAAGAAGCTTTATGTTAACTTTTTGGGAAACAAGTTCGGGTTTTCAAAGTAGAGACAAAAAATGCATATGGGAGAATAATGGTGAATGGAAATTGAGAATAAAAGAGTCATTTTTTCGTATTATTAGCAGCTGTGGCCGTAAAATTATTTTGCAAGAAAATTTGCTTATAATTTAACGTGTTCTTTTTTTTATATAAAAAACTGTTCTTGTAGTTAACAAAACCCAAATCTTAGCACAAACAATTGATAGATTAAGTTTTATGTTAGTAAGGATGTGTAGTTTAAGGTTATGCTGTCTACCTTAATATTTTGGGGAACAAATTTCGGTTTTCAAACTCGAGATGACAAACATGGGAGAATAGGGGTGAATAGAAATTCTGAATAAAAGAGTCATTTTTTCGTATTATTAGCAGCTGTGGCCGTGAAACTATTTTGTAAGAAAATTTGTGTTTTTTTTTTACATGTTTTTTTTTTCAGTTAAACTTTTTGTAGTTAACAGAACCAAAACCCTAATACAAGCAGTTACTAGATGAAATGTTATGTTCAGATTTAAAAGAATAAATTC
This sequence comes from Pardosa pseudoannulata, assembly GCA_032207245.1. Classification (NCBI taxonomy): domain Eukaryota; kingdom Metazoa; phylum Arthropoda; class Arachnida; order Araneae; family Lycosidae; genus Pardosa; species Pardosa pseudoannulata. The sequence goes on along the minus strand of CM063497.1, from coordinate 70,750,470 downwards.
ACTCGGGTTACAGAAAAAGTAGGCCGTAGTAAACCAAACAAACCAAAAAATAAATTCAGGTTTTCGACAAAAAAAAAAAAAAAAAAAAAAAAAAAAAGCATATGAAATATAATTATGCATATACTACAATAAACAGAATTTTATAGTAAAATAAATTTTTCTTATTTACAGCTGTACCAGTGCAACTATTCCGCAACTTTTCTCCTTTGTAAAAAATAAATAGTAGTTAACGAACCTAAATCTTTGCCTAAGGTTGTAAGGAATGTAGACAACTACCTACGGAAGAAAAATTTAGCAGCAGCAAAACTAGATAAAACTAGAGAAAAAAAAAATTTAGGGTGTATTAGTGACTTGATTCAATTATGTGTCATTTTTCTGATTTACATGGTTCTTTTATGATTGGTTTGTTAATTGATTAGTTTAGAACGATACAGATAACTTTTTTTTTCTGAGAGCTGAGACTGGGACCTGTTGTCGAGCACTGCTACGAACAATGCAACGGGGATTAATTGAATTTATTTTTTATTCAAATTTTTTGATTTTCAAATGTGGTGAACATTTTTTGAAAAAATTAATGGCTTGATATACTTATTAAGAAACCAATGAAAACAAATTAGGTAAAAGTTAAACATGAACAGATTTAGAATAAATAAGTACAAATAAGTGGAAAAGTAGACAGAAAATACGATTTTCCGCAAACAATAAATTTTTCACCGCCAAGAAAAAAAAAAATGAAAAAAAAAAATAGTATTTACAATTTGCTCTTAAAAAAATAAATCGTATTATGTATATTAAATAATAAATTTAATTTTTTTATTTTGTTTTTATTTTTCTTGTATATTTACTACCTTTTTTTTTTTCTACTACTACTTTTTATTTTCAGATTATAATTTTTAAATTTTTTTATTTTTATATTTAGCTTAAAACTTATTTTTTTCTTTTTATTTAGATTTTTTTTTTTTTATTATGTTTTTACATTTCTTTTTTTTTTTATTTTTTTTTTTCGTTTTATCTTTTTTTTTTTTTTATTTTACCGATTTTTTTTTCAATATATAATATAATACTTTTTTTTTTTTTGTATTTTTATCTTTCTATAGTTTCTACTTCTAAGTTACTTTAATTGTCTAATTTTTTTTTTTATCTTATGACACATCTTTTTTTTTTTTTTTTTTTTCGATGGCTTTGTTTGTGTTTTTATTTTTTTTACAATAATACTTCTTTTATAAAATTATGTCGCATTAATTTTCTCTTTTTTTTTTTTCGTGTACGTCACCATTTTTGATAACTAATGAGGTATCTGATTATTTTTTTTCTAAGTATTCATCATTATTTTTTCATATCCTTACTGATCTATTTGAATTACATTCCGATAGAATTCGCATTTTTTTTTTCTTTACAGACTTTAATTTGCTTTGTTATAACATAACCCATTCTTTATCTCTTGGGTACACAAAAATATTATACGGTCTAAACTGCATGTAAACAGAGGGAATTCGATATATGAAGCAGTTTTGCTGCGAAAGATATACTCAAATTAAAAGATTCTGCTTCCTCGATTTTTTTGGCTCAATGGTACACACTTGAATATTAAAGAAATTTTACTGATCGTATTTCATATGATGGTCGATTTAGTTTTAAAGATTAAATGGGATAAAAATTGCAGTTAAAAATTTTAGTGGGCTAAAAGAGTGATGAGAAACTTTATAAACCTGCATCGCAAGAATAATTTCATTTTTCCTCGCTTCTTTTTCTTCAACGGACTTCATCAATGTCTAGAAATAGGAGTTTTCATTTCTATAGTTAGAAAAACAAATTTAGAAAGTTGTTAATATTTGCGGGTACTAATGGATTTCTAGGGAGATTAATTTATTTTTACGAAAAAATAGGAAAAATAACATTTTTTTTTTACAAAAAACGACTTTAAACATTACATTTCTTTAAACTTTAAAACGTATTTTTTTCATACGTTATTCTGAATTCATATTAGAAATGATTTTCCTTTTATATTTGACTTAAAAATAGATTGTATTATAAAATTTAAACTCACATTTGGAAAGAAAATTTTTAACAGTATTCAATAAATTTTTCAATAAGTCATACTAAATATCTAACTTTTAAGTTAAAATAAAATTGATTTTTTGTTTGGTCATAAACACAGGTTAAAATGATTTGACTAAACATTCGGAGGGAGTTCTCTAGGAGTTGTCATAAATTAACATTTATCCAGTAATTTAAAAACACTTTTTTCTGTTCATTGGACAACAGTTCTGGAATATTAAAAATTTTCGATCCCTCATTAGGTATAGTGTTATAAAGTATAAACTGGTCGATGAAAAAAAAAACTTGCTTTGTGGTGGTAAAAATGAAAGAGAAATTCATACACTTATGTAGATATATTTTGCATTACAAACACTTAAAGACATTTAGCCACAAATGACGAACTAGCAGAAAGCGGTATACACTTTCAACAAAGAGTTTATTTTCCCACAGATTATAACGAAAATAATTTCAACTTCCTAGCCAACTGTATCAGAGTGGGATTCGTACACAGGAATGATTGAAGAACAAGGTAATAGCCAATTGTAAATTTCTCGCGAACAAAAACAGATTTTCGACAATTTGATCGGTAATTAATCAAAAACAATTTAGTCCAATTTTCATTTTCGACTGTACTAATCGTCAGCCCGGAGGTTACAGTGTCAGCGTTATTTCACAAGTATAAAATAAAACAATCTGATCACAGGAGGTGATGAGTACACGTAGGCCTGAGTAGAGACGGGTACCTAAACTAATTCAGACTCTGCCGAAATATGGTAGCATAGACGGAAGACACAATTCGTAGCTTTCTCACTATATCACTAAAACACACTTAAAAACTCTAGCACAGTTCTGAAGAACAGCAACAATCCTGAAGAGGATTATAATAGCATACGAAGAACCCAAGCACAGGGTATCACTTCAATCTCACAAGAGATTTATCCCAAGACGGGATTTCGCTAATAAAAACTCTCCGATGGAGAGACTGGTCGAGACGACCTTCGGGTTAGCCGATGCGGGCTACTCAAGAAAAGATCCCAAGATGGGATTATAGCAAATAAAACTCTCCGGTAGAGAGACAGGTCAAGGCGACCTACGAGTTAGCCAATGCCGGCTACTCCTTCAAGAAAAGATCCCAAGGTGGGATTATAGCAAATAAAACTCTCCGGTAGAGAGACAGGTCAAGGCAACCTACGAATTAGCTGATTGCTTGCTAACTAACTTCTTTCCAAAAAAATATCTTCTTCGTCTCTTTCTAGGGGAGGGGCCTCCAAGAGACAGGCCTCACCCACAATTTTATTATTGGGTCACCTAGCGATGACCTCATCTTCGACCAACTGCATTGGTCCGGGTTAAACCATTATCGGCCGTAAAGCTAAGATTGCATTAGCGGCAACATCTGAGAAGCGGCAAACCCTTTGTCGTTCCGCGATCATCTTTTCAGCTGACAGAAAAGGTACCGTCCAGTCTGGCGTATTGTTCCTTCACTATAGTGCGCGGCCGTGTAGACTTCATGGTGCCGTAGAAAACAATTCTTTTGTATCCACACAAGTCCACCTTTCAAAGCAAAGTTCTTTGACGATACACCGCTATATCACGCCGTTACAACGGCTTCGCCTACCATATTTCCAGTACGTTACAATATATGTGTATGCAAGTACTCACATGTACTAAACGTTTTTCTCAGGAGGATTGTACATAATTTATTCCCCTGAATAGAATATTTAGTCTATATTAAACAGTTTTCTAGCCTGTTTCATTGACGGCATCGCCTACCATATCTCCAGTACGTTACAATATATGTGTATGCAAGTACTCACATGTACTAAGCGTTTTTCTCATGAGGATTGTATAAAATATTCCGCGACAAAACAATCCTCATTCCTCTTTATTCGAAAACCCTCCAGACAAAAGTTTTACCGCTTAAAATATTTGCCCGTGCTCATCCCTACAGGTAAAACAAAACAAAAAGAAACTAAGTTCAGAAGAAACCCTTTTTTTTTTCCTTAGCAAAACAAAACGAACGAAGGGAAAATGAAAACAAGTCCGAGGACCCTCAGGAGTAACAGAGAGAAAACAAAATAAACAAAAACCTTCCAGCGAACAACAAAGACAGCTAAAAAGGAAGCCATCTATGAAGCAGCTACTGTTAATTTATATATCCATTCCTTTGAAGACCCATAAATTTTCATTTGCAGTACTAAGCCAAAAACTAACACAAGTTTCTTTTCTTTTCTCTCTTCTTTCTTTTTTTTTTAAAGTGAGACAGGAAGCAGGGAAACATTTTCACCGAATAAATTCTCTAAACCGAGAAAGACTCGTGTGAATTCCCCGGAAAAAAAAAAAAAACTTAAGAAAGAAATTCGAAGCGTATTCCCAAAGCTGTGACCGAGAAAATTTAAAAGTTCTTTATTTTATTTTTTTTTCTATCTCTCTTTACTAATGGGAGGTCAGACATCTCTCTGGTTTGGGGATAAATCGAATATTTGTTAATTTTGAATTTTTGCTTTCTGCTTGCTTTCTCGTATACAATCAGAAAATACCGTAAACGCTCAAAAATTCGACTTCTGGTAAGAGACTGGTATGTTAGACCTCCTTCAGTCTGAAAAAAAGGTTTTCAATTTTCTATCGCTTGAATGTATACAGAAAATACCGTAAAAGCTAAAAAATTCGACTTCTGGTAAGAGACTGGTATGTTAGACCTCTTTCAGTCTGAAAAAAAGGTTTTCAATTTTCTATCGCTTGAATGCATACATAAAATACCGTAAACGACCAAAAATTCGACGTCTGGTAAGAAACTGGTATGTTAGACCTCTTTCAGTCTGAAAAAAAGGTTTTCAATTTTCTATCGCTTGAATGCATACATAAAATACCGTAAACGACCAAAAATTCGACGTCTGGTAAGAAACTGGTATGTTAGACCTCTTTCAGTCTGAAAAAAAGGTTTTCAATTTTCTATCGCTTGAATGCATACAGAAAATACCGTAAACGGCCAAAAATTCGACGTCTGGTAAGACACTGATGGATTAAACCTCTTCCAGTCCGAAAAAATAAGTTTTGAAATTATCCATGGATAAACAAAGGTCACTAAACTAATAGAGGTTGAAAAGCTTCAGCGTCCACTGGGAATTGTAAGTCCTCATTGGAAAACTATGGTCCAGGTATAATTTTTTACTCACTCCGGTATGAAGACGTAAATCTAGGCATTCTTTCAACTAATTATAGCTAAAAGACGGTACTACGTCCGATATATCGTCAGCCAAATAGTTACCGGAACTGATAGAGGTTGACAGGCTTAAGGGCCCACTGGAGGATAGTACGTCCTCATTGGAAACCTATGGTATAATTTTTCACAGTCTGCGATATAAAGAAGTAAATCTAGGAATTCTTTCAATTAGCTATAGATACAATGAGGGGTAAGTTCAATATATCGTCAAATCAGTACTAAAACTGATAGAGGTTGAAATACTTCAGTGCTCATTGCAGGATGTGTCTAGGTAAAAAATTTCCCTGTCTGTGATATAGAGAAGTAAATCCATGCATTACAATTAGAGATACAAAGGGTAAGTTCGATATATCGCCAAATCGGTATTGGAACTGATAGAGGTTGAAAGACTTCAGTTTATACAGATTATAATTTTTCCCTGTCTGTGATATAGAGAAGTAAATCTAGGCATTAAAATTAACTATATATACAAAGAAGGGTGGGCGAAAACGGAACTCTAATTACGATGTGTGAGGCGCCAGTCATCGCTGGTTGAGACAGAACAGACTTGGGGGGTTTTTTTTTTTTTTTTTTTTTTTTTTTTTTTTTTTTTTAAATTCAAGCACGAAAAACATATGTATTAGTCACTTCTGTGTAAATCGCCCGACGATAAAGTCGGTATTCGAATTCGTTAATTCTTATTCAATCTTATTCGCATTAAAAGTTAAAGTTTTAGAAAATTGGCCTGTTAATTGGTGTACATGTGTTGTCCACATAGTGTCCAGCCCTGGGAGATGGGTAAGTTACCCAATCGTTTCTATTCATTTATAATCTTGTATTACGTTTTGTAATCAATTAATTCTTTACATCTTCCTTTATTCGTAAGGGGAATTAAAGCTCCCCAAAGGGTAAGTTCGAAATATCGCCCAATCGCTACTAGAACTGAGAGGTTGAAAGACTTCACTCACTGCAGGATCGTCTAATGTCTAAGTATAATTCTTCTCTGTCTGATATAGAGAAGTAAATATAAGGATTACTCTTCTTTGTACGTATATTTAATTGTAATGTCTAGATTTACTTCTCTATATCACAGACAGGGAAAAATTATACCTAGACATTAGACGATCCTGCAGTGAGCGCTGAAGCCTTTCAACCTCTATCAGTTCTAGTATCGATTTGACGATATATCGAACTTACAATCAAATATAGGTACAAAGAAGGTTAAGTTCGATATATCGCCAGATCGATACCAGAAATAATAGAGGTACTACATAGGATTGTACTTTCAAGCATTTCAAATTACTACTATGCCCTTTTGTCTAAAAACAACGTGTTCCCAGAAGCCAATGCTAACGCAAACCAACCCCTGTCATCAGTTCAGTTCAGTTCAGTTCATATTTTAACGAATTCCACGCTACTCCCCAGTGGAAAAATTCCCATCGAAAGACCAGAGCCAAGGGATGCAGATTTTCCCCATCAATTCCGAAGAAAGCCCCGTAGATACTTATAATTGGAGTCTAATTAAAACAAAATTAATACTTCGTTTAATTCTTATACATTTTTTTTTCT
>CM063497.1:70736159-70741159 GCA_032207245.1 Pardosa pseudoannulata | reverse complement strand
GGGGAAAACCGATCACGACTGCCCACTAAGAACACAAAACAAACCTTATATCCCCCCCTAAAAAAAACTCCATCCAGTATGGTGCACGTTCGAAAAAGACTTAATGATGGTCGAACAAAAATTCTTCTAAGGGGGGAGTTTCCCGGAGACTTAATTTAGGGCCTCTCGTCGTACCCCGGTACGACGACGAAAAACGAAACAATAGAAAGAAAGAGAAAAAGAAAAAAAAATCGTCTGTCGCACGCATTCGGACGATTTTGTCATCAGTACCTTCTAGGCGCACGCGAAACTAGAAGAAATGTATATATCGATGGGGGAGGGGTGGAGGAGCATATGAGGAGAGGGGTGGGGTTACCCCTCAACCGATCATAAAATCGATAACTCAACATTTCCGTATCGTTTTGCGTTCAATTAATGACCAGCGGTTGGGGAATTTTTTTTCCACATGCATTTATACCTCTATTAGAGATTGTGGAGGTACAAAAAAGGGAATAAAGAAATAATAACAGAGATTCGACAGATGTTTCTAAACCTTCGTTTTAAATGACTGTTGATAATGAACATTCTTTTCTAGGAGGGGGTGGAAGAGAGTGTGCCTGCTCGTACTTGCTCATTCATTTCATCCCAGGTACTCATTTGTATGTCATTTGTTAGTTTTCTTTCCCTCTTCCTTGCCCTGTATTATATTTTACCCTTCACCGGTTTGTGTTTATCTGCACCGGTTTGTGTTTATATTTGAAATAATCAGTACACATTTCCGGCCAGAATATTAACCGGGAAAATCAAGAGTTTTAACAAATGGATTTTTAACCGGTTCATTGATGTCTGTTTTTGAATCACGATGTCTAGCGACATTTTCAGAAGCTAAAACAAACAAATTAAATATAAAAACGCTTAGCCCAATACGAAAGTTGACTAGTTTAAAGGAGAAAATGAATTACGTTACTCTGCAAAGATTAAACTAAAGAAAAATAAAATGAAGTAACTCCATACTGTAACGTATCCGGTAGCTGTTTAGGCGTACAGATTAAGGCATGATAAGTTCTTTCCCTGAATCAGAGCATTACAAATCAGGGCATTTTTCATTGTAAAAAGGAATCGTAAACAGAATTTGCTGCTTTTTCAAAGCGTACAGATTAACGTACGATAAGGCCTTGGCTGAATCAGAGCATTAGAAATCAGGGCAATTATCATTGTAAAAAGGAATCGTAAACAGAATCTGCTGCTTTTTCAAAGCGTACAGATTAACGTACGATAAGGCCTTGGCTGAATCAGAGCATTAGAAATCAGGGCATTTTCTATCGGTAAAAGGAATCGTAAACAGAATCTGCAGCTTTTTCAACGTGTACAGATTAACGCACGTTAAGGCTTTTAGTTATACTCTGGGCTATATTTTTCTAATACCCCCATTATCGAATTTTTCTGTGCAGCGTCTCCTTAGCGGGTGTACTGATCAGGTCAAAAGTGTTCCACATTTGATTCTAGTCAGGAGGGCGTTCCAGAAGGTGAAAGAAAAGGGAGTGGGGGTGATGGCAAGACGGGAAAAGAAGGAGAAAAAAACACAAGCACCTTAATGAACGCACGGTAATGAGAATGGCGATTTCGCGAGCAACGCAGGAACTGAATGAATTTTTAACGAAGGGGGCGAAAATTAAGCTATTGGAAGAGACAGGAAGGGGGGAGAAGAAGAGAGAAAAAAAAAGACATTTACTGGCTAACGACAGACTTGCTTCCGAATCGTGGCGGAAAGGGTCAGCGAAAGAAGTGTAATGATCACGAAGTGTGTTGTTGGGAGGTGGTTGCAGGGCAGTATTGGAACCCTTGGCAACAAATGCTTCCAGGCATCATTTCGTTGCCGTTCTAATTAATAGGTTCCAAACAATACAGCTTCCAGTTTTTCACTCAGTAATGGAAGCCAGTTGAGTGTTATTGCCTAGAACCGAACCTCTTGTGCCAAATTGGATGTGAGGATATTTTTATTATATTGTTGAATTAACTCCACAAAATTATAACATAGATTATGGAAGATACAAGAAAAGGGGGAAGAAGAGGGGGAAAGACATTTACTGACTAACGACAGATATGCTTCTGAATCGTAGCTATAAGTGTCAGAGGAAGAAGTGTAATGATCGCGAAGTGTTTGCTGGGTGCTGATGACAAGGCAGTATTGGAACCTTTGGCAACAAACGCTTCCAGGCATGATTTCGTTGCTGTTCTAATTAATAGGTTCCAAACAATACGGCTTTCAGTTTTTCACTCAGTAATGGAAACCAGTTGAGTTTACAGGCTGAACCGAACCTCTTATGCTGAACTGGATTCCTTGTAGACAAAGATTCCTTGTAGAAAAGACGGAAATTTTAGGTTTAGTGCTTTCCCCTGTTTGATTTTGCCAATTCGAACAACAATAAGGACAACGTCGTACAACGTCGGCAGGAAAACCTGATTCATAGCGATGACTTTGTCAAACGTCGACAAACGATGACAAACGTCTGTATGACAGCATATAGTGGACGGTGAGGGAATGAAGTTTTTGGTACATATATCTTTGGTGCATATAGTACTTTTGGGACTTGTAAAGTTTAGCCAAAATATCGACTACCCATCCCCAAAATGTTAAGGCCTAAAACCCAGTTTTAATGGGAAGGACTAAAAGCCAGTTGAGCCAAATACACTCAGTCAAATGTGTGCAATTAACCCTTCACTGCTGTCGCACATATTTTTTCCCTGAGCACATTTACGCCTTCTGTAACTGATCCAGGATTTTCTCAGTATCTCCAAGTAATCTAGTTAAAAATAAATGAAAATAACAACTGAAAATAGTTTTATCTCCCAAAATATGTCCACAGTGAAAGCTGATCCACAAGTGATCCTCCCAAATATTGCAAATTCTATATGTCCTGGTACCGTCTTTATTAATTTACATTTCATCAAAGAGACGAGTTCTCAACCTAAATTATGGTTCCGGTGATTTCTCTATTTACATTAATAAAGCATGCATCTTTCAGCTCAATAGAAATCATAGTCTGTATCTGACAGTATTTATATCGTCTAGAGTGACTAGATCAATTTAAGACACTGCATTAATTAACACTGATTAATTTAACACGGGTCTATTTTGTCGCGGACTCATACATGAGGGGGGCTCGCATCTCGCTCGAATCAATCAGTAAAATGACAATAAATCAGAAACTAATTCGTTTTTTAAAGAAAAAAAGAAACTTCAAATTTACAAAACACGGATAGTATCTTCTGGAGCTAGTAACTCGACAGAATATTGAATAACTTGACAAATTTCTGGAAAGAAACAATGAATCGTTCTCTAGCAACACAAAACACCATATAAACGTACACAGTATATATACGTTACCCGCTCTCTAGCAAAAATCTACTAAATACGTACTTTTAGGTGACCCACGATCTAGTGACAGTCTACGAAAAATGTGAAAGTAAGTTTCCTGCATGTAATGTGTTGATGATGGGCAAATGGTAGGTTACTGCTTTTCAATACCAAAGTCCATGTGTCTGAATGGCTCAAAGTGTTATTCGTAACTGTTCGGAATTTGGTTTAACCACCAGGTCTCGATCTCATTAAGTCCTTGGGTAGCAAAAAAGAAGACTGTAGCATACGAAATCAAATCTGAGTAGAATCCAAGATATTAATTGTGAAAAGCACAAAAAGTAATGAGCTTAATTATTATTAGAGCGCGACCTAATGGGTGGAGTTGTCAGTTAAAACGTAAAATTAAAAACAAAGAGTCCTTTAAATATGAAGATTGGTTCCTTGATATTTAAAGGACCGATATTTAAAGCAATGCTAAGAGATTCACAACTCAAGGCTACTTCCTGAATAACGGATCAGTCTTCTCAAAGGTATGATTTATTCATACATTGATTTTAAAATATTTTGTGTTAAATTTATCGTTACTTGCACTTCAATTTTAAATAATCCCATTCATAAACAGGGTAGAAAAGCATACAAAAGAACTTAAAAAGTAGAAACACTTCACGTTATTTATTGAGTGAAAATCATGAGACTTCCTTACAATAGAAAGGAGGCCCAAACGGAAATCTTAATAAATGACCCCAACACGAAAATAGAATTTTGCTCCTTCCAAACACTTGAACCGATGACATTCCCTAAACCTTTCAAAAATAGCCCACAAAGGCCATCATCATGGAAGTGGGAGGACCATCTCCATGATAGTTCCGCCCTGTTGTTTGTGCCTCCCCCGACACCCACCACCCTAATGCTCAGTGAAAATTTTCGCTCAATGAACACCCTTCTGTAACGCCGCTTTCCAAATGCGGTCTCCTGCACACATTCAACAGGTAAACAAAGAGAGAGAATGTCTTAATGTCCACTTTAGGGCAGCCCCCCTCTCTCCCCCCGCCTCGATTCCTTTTATTGCACATCTCCATCGAATGCACGCTCATAGGGTTAATGGTAGGCCAGTGTCGTTAAGGTTGCTTACAAGAATGGTAATTGCAGACGAGTAACAGGCAAGAGTATTGTTTACACACCGAAAATTGCGAAAAGGGGGATGGGGGATGGGGTGTTCGACGCGACTTGCCGGACCGGTTATGGAAGCAAAGGGGGTAACACATACAAGACTTCAGCATTAGGCCTCATCACAGATATTAAGAATCCGGTCAATTTCGGGAGGTCATCTCTTGTCTGAGTGGATTTCGTTCTTGAGGGGGGGGGAGGGAATGATGACTCGCTCCCAGGTAATGACTTGATGGCTTTATAAACACACAAATGCCGCGGTAGCTCGTGACGAGAACACGATCGAACTCGTGGATCTGGCATTAATAGAGGAAAACATTCGTTGACGAGCGCTTCTAACAGTGGTAAATTGCACGTACGTGTAAATCGGGGGGATTCCGAATGAAGACATTATGCGGGTAAATCACCGTGACAGACGGGGAATTCAAATCAGTGGCAATTTGAATACAGCGAACATGTAGGAGATATTTTTGCTATCTTTTAGTGCTGTGCG
>CM063497.1:70728659-70731159 GCA_032207245.1 Pardosa pseudoannulata | reverse complement strand
AATTTTCATCTATTGAGTTCCGAACAACTAAATTTACGCGCAAAAGGTGTACATTGCGAAATGTACAGTACACTGTGAAATATGCGAGATACAGCGAAATGATACAAAATGCTGTCCGGCATCTAAAGTAGTCTGCTCAGCATACTAAAGCCAAATATGCTATAAAGACAGTGTCAACTAAGACCAAATGGCGGATACAATAAACTCAATGTGCTTTGCACTTGCTGACTGAATATGCCAACTTACTTAATGAAACTAAACATTTTTGTGCTACCGTAATAACATTAAAGGCGATTACATCGAGAGGCGATCTCTAAATGTAAGGCAATAATCCATTCACACACCGAGAGTACCAAATGGAATGAAGTCAAACGCCTCATCAATCACTGCTGAAGAGAACAAAAAGGTCAATAAAACGAAACAGGGGAGGGGTGCTAACTCATTTAGATGTTTCGTTTCACAGAGACCCCCCTATAAATAAATCTTAAATACCTTTTGTCTTAATTCTACACAGTCGGATCGTAAAAGGGGTGAGGCACATGAAGCGAGAATATACCTTGAAGAGAGAGTTCACACAAAAGAGTCATAAAAGTGAAGAACTGTCAGATCCTTGGTTAGCATTGATATGGCGAGCGGGGACGGTAACTGGACACGTCCAGAATGAAGACTGCCTATTTTTATCGCCCCAATTAAGGTTTATTACGGGAAGTGCCGGTGAATTATACCTGCCAATTTCGGCAAAGGGGGGGGGGGGACTGTGGGGGGTATGCCGTCGAAGCCACTGTCGAACATCAACGGAGGAAGAAAAGACGGCCCGAGGAGCTAATTATGGAAGAACTATAAAGGGGGAGGGAGGAATATGGACTTCGTTAATGTATTAAACGTAACGATAACTGTAATTTACTTTTACTGATTCATTTCTAGAAAACATTAATGGTACTGAGGGAAATACAGTTACTACTTTCTGAAGGTCATACAAGAAGAGTAGACGAAAAATATTGTAGGCTAGTTCATAACGTTATGTCAGACGTCACTCTCATACATCGGAATTATTTTTAAAGTAATATCAGACAATCATACGTATAACGGTAAAGGCTGTCGTAGTCAATACGTAAGTTTCGTTTGGAGCGCTACGGTCTACTATTTCGCTCACAAGGGCTAATGAGATAGGGACTGTAACGTATCCGGTCCCTGTTTCAGGTGACACAAGGAAGAATCAGGTGTATCTTGAATAATGAATTTATTTACACTTCTGCTATATACATCATTTCACCACAATAAAAAAACAATTTCTAATCATAGGTAAGTGATTAGTACACGTAGGCCTGAGTAGAGGCGGGTACCTAAACTAAACTAAAATAAATTCAGTCTCTGCCGAAATATGGGGGATTAGACGGAAGAACAATTCGTAGCTCTCTCGAAAGTTCGCTGAAGTATAGGTAGGAGATCTGAGCACAGTTAGCTGAAGAACTGGCAAACAATCCTGAAGAGGATTATAGAAAAAAAAACCCAAACAGGTATTTTCAATCTCAGCGAGATATATCCCAAGACGGGATTCCGCTAAATAAAACTCTCTCCTTGGAGAGACTGGTCGAGGCGACCTCCGAGTTAGCCGATGCGGGCTACTCCTTAAAAAAAAATCCCAAATTAAAAAAACTCTCCGGTAGAGAGACAGGTCAAGGCGATCTGAATTAGCTTTGCTAGAACTAAGTCTCTAAAAAAAAAAATGGTTTCTTTTTTTTTCTAGGGGAGCCTCACCCACAATTTCATTATTGGGTCACCTAGCGACAATCACCTTCGAAAAATTAAAAAATCACCTCAAAAACCTGGAATTCTTAGCGGCTACATCTGAGTAGCGGCAAATCCTTTGTCGTTCCCGTGATCATCTTTTAAGCTGTCAGTGAAGGTGCCGTGTAATCTGGCATATTGTTCCTTTACTATACGGCACAGCAATGTAGACATCGTGGTGCCTTGGAAAACAAGTCTTTTGTATCCACACAAGTCTACCTTTCAAAGCAAAGTTCTTTGATGACGATACACCGCTAAATCACGCCGTTACAGGACCTACGTCCTAAGGCCGATTCCGAATGGCTACGGATATCCATGCCAGCAGCGAGATTCGAACCCGCTAACTCCGGTACCGAAAAGCAGTACCCTACCATTCGGCCATCGTTCGGTTGCTGACGTATTACGAATTTAGAAGATGATGTTTAGCATTATAGTTATTAATTATTCTTAGAAATTTACGTTTGCGAATAAAATTTCAGTTTTCCGCTGTTAGAATTCCAAAACTTTACGTTAAGTTCTAAATTAAATTCCCAGTGGGACAGTATCTAGTAATAGAAAGGAAAAAATGGAAAAGATTTTTACTTAAAATTTCTCCTAAAAATAGAAATAATTCCAAAAATTTCACTTTCTAAATTATTTCATCTTATTTCGGAATTTTCCCCGACTTATAGGATGCATTTGTAAATTACCCTGGCTTTTGATAATTATTCTA
>CM063497.1:70716159-70723659 GCA_032207245.1 Pardosa pseudoannulata | reverse complement strand
GAGTGATTGAAACCTCCCTTTCAGTGGAAACGACGCGGGCGTGCCCAGACATGCTTATCTGTAATAAAGAGAGAGAACGTGTTTTTGCGGAACAAGTATTTTCAACAGACATCTCACAAATCTATCTGGGAGAGAAAGTCAATAACACCCCACAACTTTTCCTTCAGCAAACTCATAAATGAAAAACATATATAACTTTGACACATACTGCCATCTAGTGATACATTTCAAATACGCATAAATGTCACAGCATATCAATAGGATGGGGAGAAGAAAAGTCCCCTATCGCCCAAGGGGGCGGAGACCAGGAAGCTCCTCCCCACTTATTCCACACGCCACACCATTTTCGTTCCGTACCTACCTACCGGATTTTAAAGTGCCATAAAAAAAATATGTATAGATACTATTTACAGACCAGGGTCTGATGGGAACGTAGGGAGCAGACGATAAAAAAAATTGTGTAAATACAAGATACAGCCGTAGCGAAGAAGGGGAAAGTTCGAAATATTCAGAGGGAGGAAGAAAAATATATATGGATGTAGGAGGAAAAAAAAAAGAAAATAAGGCACCTGAGATCAATATAATATTAAAAAAATAAAAAATAAAATTCTGGGAGATCTGAGCCGCGAAATAGTGTAATATGTTTTTACAGAAAAATCGAAAAAAAGGGAGAAAAGAAGGAAAAAAAGGAAAAAAATTCTACTGATATGTGTAACAGAGAGCAGTTATACGTGTCGACCGGTACGCAGACGATATATATAAAGAACATTTTTTTTTTCATCTGGCACTCGTATCGCTTGAAAATTGTCACGTAAGATGGAACTGGGTGAAGTGGAAGGGGGGGGGGAAGAAAAGTAAATAAAAAAAAATTAAATGACACTTTTTCATATTTATGCTGACCTGAAAGTTTGAGTATTTTTTTTTCTTTCTTTCTTTTGAAAAAGAACGAAAGATTGGAAACTGGGAGTTTTCGTCTGTGTGTGTGTATGAGTACAGGATGAATTTCTTTTCTGTCGTTTGAGGGTTAAAAGGGTTTGGCGTTCGAGAAATTGAAAAATGAGGGTAGAAAAAAAAAATAGTAAAAACTGTCTTAATGTATTCAAGTGGAATATGAAATTGGAACATCTGGAACGTGTACCGAATAGCTACATTTTAGCTTTGTAGAAAGTATGGAGAGAGTGTGTTTAAGAATATTATATACTTATTCTTTCAAGTATGCCCCATTTTCAGCACTGTGTGTGAGAAAGGATTAATAGCAGAATTTTTTAAGCTTGCCTGCATTAGGAAAATACTGTTAAGAAAATGTGTAACAGCAAATTATCATGTGACATGGAATAAGAGGTAATAAGTCGACAAACTGGGGGATATATCGTCAAATTTGGCAACAAAATAATGGTCGCCAAATACGAATCCCTGTCTATAAAATAAATGGGAAAATGGAGTACTAGTAAAGAAATAAAAAACATAGACACAAATTCTAAAATAGCAGTCGATTAAAACTTTCTATACAGAGTACAGGAAAAAAGATCTGGGGTGTACACGAGGGCTTATCATTCGATAAGAAGCGGTATTGCATAGTATGAATGTGTGTATGTGTATTATATATATATATATATATATATATATATATATATATATATATATATATATATATATATATATATATAAATATATATATATGAAACATAGCGTGGCCTGCTATGCTTTGAGGATGTATGGTCGACAAAGGAATATGATTTTTCAGGATAAGTTTCACATACTGTATTTGACAACGTCCACAGCAAACACCCAACAAATGATGGTCGCTCAGTCTTTTATAACCTATGGGACGCCACAGTGAGAGACAGGAATTTGCTTACTCAGCAAAGTAGAAATGCTCTTAATCAGCAAAATAGGTTGGCGAGTTAAGCTCGCCAACAGGAAGGAGACAAGAGTTTAACATCGTTAAGTTAGTAATTTTAGTTTAGGATTAAAGTATTAAATTTTTACATTACATTAATATATATGTGTCTGTGAGTCAGATTTAAAAATGGAGGTTAAGAATTGAATGAGTTATAATTAAAAATAGAACTTATTACCGATAACGTGATAGGAGAAAGACACACGCTGGAGCGTAGTTATACAAAGAACTGAAGCGGAAGTAGACATAAGAATTTTGATTAGGTAGCAACGATAAAACAGACAGTTCTGAGCGGGAACTCCGGCTGATAACATCTTCCACGCTTGTCGGGGCAAATCATGAGCCCAAAGGATTTCTAAATGGCATAGTCAGGGACAGAATGATTACAATAAAGATGTTTTTATATATGAAATCAAATGTGTCTTCCATGCTTTAACCACTCGCTCATGTCATTAAAATATATATATATATATATATATATATATATATATATATATATATATATATATATATATATAGATATATAGATAGATATATAGATAGATATATAGATATAGCGTGTGTATATTTTTATTCTCTATATATATTTTATAGATATATACAATTTATATATATATATATATATATTTATATATATATATATATATATATATATATATATATATATATATATATATATATATATATATGTATATATATGTGTATATATATATATATATATTAAATATACAGATTCCTATATATGTATGATTGCATGTATGTATATCTTTATGTGTGTATGCGTACGTATGTATGCAGATAAACATGTATGCAGGTAACAATACACATAGGTGGGCACTATTCATTATACATTGACTTCCATCTCAATAAAAGACTTCGAAGGGAAAAACATATCCCGGAAGCGAGATAAATAATTTTAGAACCGGTATCGACCCTGTTTCGTGTTGTACCCCAAATTTCTACCCATTTTTCATTTGCTCTTTTATTTTTATACCTCGTTCCCTCCCCCTCAAAAAATAAAATAAAAAAAAACCTCTTCGCTCTGTGTGTATTACCAGGTTTTTGAGAAATCGAGCACTATTAGAAATGAAATGAAGTAAAACTGCTCCACTCAGCGAAAAGGACGGAAAGAAATTGGAAGAAAAAACAGATTTTTCGCGGAAGTGGGCCCGGCAATTAGAAAGCTAGTTTTTCCCTTATCCCAGCAGTTTAAAAAAAGAGAGAGTGAGTGAGCAGGAAATAATAGATCCGGGGATATCTGTGGATAGAGTGAGCAAGAAATTAAAAAAAGAAAAAGTGTTTACGCCTGTGAAACCGATATTGTGCCGTGGACAAGTATTTCTGAAAGGCACCATGCAGTGATTATAGGGATTTTCCTCCTCTTTTCCCTAATTCGGGATTAATGAGGTCAAGTTTATAATCCTTGAGAAGTGCTGCTGTATAATGAAAATATCATCAAGTAAGAATTGTGCTGAAGCCCGTATTAATTCCTTAATTACACTAATTCCTTGTACAAATATAAAACTATTCAAACAGCTTATGAATCCCCTGTAGAATAATAGCCTAAGTTATCTATGTCCGTTTGTCCTCAAATTTATGAAGCTATTGTAACCGGAATGGATAGAGGCATCCATATTGGATTCTTGATGAATTAGGGTTAACAATGTTCGAAATCTAACCCTTTCCCCAGCATTTAATGACATTATTTAAAGCCATATTTTCCCTGGCTAAGAGCAGGCGATTAAATTTATGAATTGGGTCACATAATAAATAGGTAAAAATAGCATTTTTTTCTAGCATTATGACGTCATTCCTTTAATCCTCTCATTTAATCATTTATTTTAAATTATTTAAATATCGTCTGCGTTATTTTCATACGTTTTATCACTGAACTTAGGTATTGCGTAAATAATTTTCTTTTATATTTGGCTTAAATAATAGAATAGGTACATATGTGATAATTTTAAATTTAATCATCGATTATTTATTGTTGAAATGAAAATTCTAATCACCGGTATTAACAACAAATCTACTTCCAGGGTGTAGTAAAAATGATAGTTTCATTCTTTACTGCCATTAATTACTGCGGCAAAAAAGTTGAAGAACCTAACGATAATTTCGACGTAGCTAAGAAAACTTTGAATAATTTTTCTGAATGAATTCAACGTGATTCTAAACTGCATTCAGAGTATCGGGAGACTTTAGTGGAGTATGAAGATAAAAAAAATTATTGAGCGTGTACCAGAAAATTCTCAAATAAAACAATTATTTTTATCTGCCTGATAGGGTACTTAAAAATTCTAGAAAATTAAAAATTTTATAGATTCCGTCATAAGACGGGCTATATGCTAGTTTATATTATTTGTGTAATGAAAACTTTATTGTAGATTGTGCCCGGAGTATTACAAAGCAAGTTCTTTGTCCCAGCTGTAAATAAATAAATAAAAAATCGAAAAATAATATATCCGAGGTTTCTCTGTGGATAGAGTGAGCAAGAAATTAAAAGAAGAAAAAGTGTTTACGCCCGTGAAACCGATATTGTGCCGTGGACAAGTATTTCTGAAAGGCACTGTGCAGTGATTATAGGGATTTTCCTAATATTTTCCCTAATTCGGGATTAATGAGGTCAAGTTTATAATCCTTGGGAAGTGCTGCTGTATAATGAAAATATCATCCAATAAGAATTGTGCTGAAGCCCGTTTTAAGGTGCTATTTGAGTGACGAAACTTCAAATAACACTAATAAAATTTGGAATCAACTTTTTACTAATAATTTTCTGACTAGCTAGAAATCTGATAATTACCACATAAATTCATTTTTTGTGGCAATATAATATTCAATGCGGTAGACAGTCTAAGCTCTCCATCTATTGGAAAGAGGCGTAACTAAAACTCAAAACTAGAATTCAAAGTTAAATCCATTAGTATTAGTTGAATTAAAAATATCAGATGAATTGTTGAATTATTGAATAATATGAAAATTATAAGTATTTATTTAATAATATTCA
Source organism: Pardosa pseudoannulata (assembly GCA_032207245.1). NCBI lineage: Eukaryota > Metazoa > Arthropoda > Arachnida > Araneae > Lycosidae > Pardosa > Pardosa pseudoannulata. Next base: position 70,718,752 of record CM063497.1, on the reverse strand, counting down.
GTTGAATCCCCTGTATAATAATAGCCTAAGTTATCTGCCCGTCTGTCCTCGAATTCATGAATCGGTTGTATATGGTTTGGTTTGGTTCTTTACTGTCTGCTTTTTGCAATACCAGGGCTAATGAGACCGGGACCTACTGCTTAAAGCCGATTCCGAACGGCTACGAACATCTATGACACAGTGGGATTCGAACCCAGGAACTCCGGTTCCGAAGGCCAGCACGCTAACCATTTGGCCATCGTTCGGCCGGTTGTATCTAGAATGAATAGAGACATCCATATTGGATTCTTGATGAGTTAGGGTTAGCAACGTTCGAAATCCACCAGCTTTCCCCCTCTTCTAGCATTTAATGCCATTATTTAAAGCCCATTATTTAAATTAAGTTCTTTTCCCCGGTTAACCCCTTCCGGTAAAATGACGAGTCTAGCTCGTCATTAGTTTTTTATTCCATACCACACAATGACGAGCTACACTCGGCATGCGATTAAAGTTACTGTTAAATATGATAATTAATTTAGTTTAAAATTTCTAGTGTACTGAATTTGGCAACACTTTTATCACTTGTGAAAATCACAAGTCACTATTGCATATTGTTTACTTAGAATTTCTTGGTACAAGTCATTGCCAAATTAATGAGTCAGAATAAAAGAAAACCTACTAAGAAATGCCGTGTGTGTTACAAGAATGAAATTAAAAGTGAGACTACTTGGCGGTGTAAACAATTAAGAATTCCTTTGCACTTTGTTTTGAAAAGTACCACTAGCTTGAAGACTATTATCTGTATACCTTATTAATGTTTTGCTTTGATATTTTCTTAATTTTACCGTTTCTGATATTATTTAACACTATGTAAAAACTGGATTTTAATTAAAAATATGTAAGAATTGAAAAATGAAACAAGTTTTTTAAATAAAAATTAAATGGTTATTTCATGCACAGTTTTTCATTATTAAATCATACCGGAAGGGGTTAAGAGCAGGCGATTAAATTTATCAATTTGCCACATAATAAATAGGTAAAAATAACATTTGTTTCTAGCATTATGACGTCATTCCTTTAAACATCTCATTGAATCATTTCTTATTTTAAATTATTTAAATATCGTCTGCATTATTTTCATCCGTTTTATCACTGAACTTAGATATTACGTAAATAATATTCGACTTAAATAATAGATTAGGTACATATGTGATAATTTTAAATTTAATCATCGATTATTTTTTGTTGAAATAAAAATTATATCACTGGTATTAACACCAAATTCTATGTCTCTACCTCCAGGGTTTAGCCGAACGATGGTCGATTGGTTAGGGTGATGGCCTTCAGTACCGGAATTCGTGGGTTCGAATCCCGCAGTGGCACGGATGTTCGTAGCCGTTCGAAATCGGCTTGAAGCTGTAGGTCCCGGTCTCATTAGCCCTCGTGTTGATAAAAGTAGACCGTAGCACTCCAAACCAAACCAAAACCTCCAGGGTGTAGTAGAAATGATAGTTACATTCCTTTACTTCCATTAATTACTGTGGAAAAATGAAGGGGGGGGAACTTAACGACAATTTCGATGTAGCTAAGTGTTGATACTGATTTTGTACTAATTTAACCTTTCGAAATTCAAGATGGATTATGGAAACCAAGTGCAAACAGCCAAGTCCTTCAGTAGAAGTGAAAGTTTTCATGATTCAGCTGGGAGGAATCTGTTGATGAACCCAGATGTGAGCTGCCTGGGAGCCCATGACACTATCCATTAAAAAAGTTCGAAGGCTGTTGCGAAAAAATATCCATCACCTGTCAGTCTGGATGACAGCTGATGAGTTTAACACCACTAAAAGACACTTTATAACTCATAATAACGTTCTCGTGGAGGATCTCCAATAAAACATCCGATCTCGTTTCGTGCTGCACGCACTCATTCCATAACAGAAAGAGAGATTGAGGATCAAATTACTGTATGTCGTGATTTGATCCGGATGACAGGCAATAACCTCGAAATTTATCAAACTGCGAAATCCGATTCTTTTGTTTGGGATACTAAGACAGACTTCTGGTTATGATACTAGATCATCGGTCATCATTTCCAGAATGCATCAGGGCTAATCATCAGGTTTCAGGTATCTCAGGTAAAGTCCAAAATACCGCAATGGTTTTCTTCTCTTCGCTGAAGGTAGTTACACTTTTAAAAGCAGGGAAAAAATAATCCAAGGAAATGAAACCTGACTATACGGAAGTGGAAAGTCAAGAAACTATGAGGTAAGTCGTGGATGTATGAGGAAATATCCTAGCCAAGAGAAAAGGTTTGAGACCTATATAGTATGTGGCCATCAGTAAGACAAACAAATAGTGAAATAATTGAAATCTGGCTACGGAAATGGTAGTTAAATGATGTGTAATACCAGACTCAAGACTCGCGTTTGTGCGACATGGACACCTGCATTTTTTAGGGCGCTAAGAAGTCGAAAAGACTGAAACATCGAGAGAGGGTAGAAAAGCCCAACCCCACGGAGATGAAAATTCAACAGGAGGTAGAAGGATGTAACCCCCACAAGCGCCAACTGCAGAGGAGAAGAGGGACATTTTCCCATGAAGCCGGAAGACTGAC
>CM063497.1:70691159-70708659 GCA_032207245.1 Pardosa pseudoannulata | reverse complement strand
AAATGATCGATGATTAAACTTAAAATTAATACATTTGTACCTAATGTATTATTTAAGCGATATATAACAGAAAATTATTTATGTAATATAACGTAAGTTCAGTGATAAAACGTATGCAAATAATGCAGACGATATTTTAATAATTTAAAATAGATGATTAAATGAGAGGAATGACGTCATAATGCTAGAAAAAAAAATGTTATTTTAATCTACTTATAATGTGATAAATTGATAAATTTAATCGCCTGCTCTTAACCAGGGAAATTAGGGTTTGAAATTATAGCATTAGACGTTCGAAAAGAGGGGAAGGGTTGGATTTCGAACGTTTTAAAGACAGTATTTTTCGCTTTGATATGAAGCATAATTATACAAATTTATTTTAGAATCCGATCGATAGTTTAGGAGAAGATAAACTTTACTCGCTTCGAATTTTGCTCATATCCAATATCGATGCATCTATCCATTCCATGTTCAACCGCTTCATAAATTCGAGGACAGACGGAAAGATAAATTTATTGATTCCAAAATAAATCGATATAAATATACTTCATATCACAGCAAAAAATACTGTCGTTTTTAAAACGTTCGAAATCCACCCCACCCACCCTTTTCGAGCGTTTAATGCCATTATTTCAATCCCTATTTTCCCCGGTTAAGAGCAGGCGATTAAATGTATCAATTTATCACATAATAAATCGGTAAAAATAATATTTTTTCTAGCATTATGACGTCATTCCTTTAACCATCTCATTTAATCCTTTATTTTAAATTATATAAATATCGTCTGCATTATTTTCATACGTTTTATCACTGAAATTAGATATTACGCAAATAATTTTTTTTTTTTTTATGTTTTGCTTAAATAATAGATTAGGTACGTATGTGATACTTTTAAATTTAATCATCGATTTTTTGTTGTTGCAATGATAATTTTATCACCGGTATTAACAACAAATTGTTTTCATGAATGTCTAGGAGTCTTTTTCACGGACTCATAAATATCTAGTGTTAAATAAAACGGTATAAATATACTTCATATCACTGCAAAAAATACTGTCGTTTTTAAAACGTTCGAAATCCAATAAGAGCAGGCGATTAAATGTATCAATTTATCACATAATAAATCAATAAAAATAATATATTTTTATAACATTATGACGTCATTCCTTTAACCATCTCATTTAATCACTTCTTATTTTAAATTATTTAAATATCGTCTGCATTATTTTCATACATTTTATCACTGAACTTCGATATTACGTAAATAATTTTCTTTTACATTTGGCTTAAATAATAGATTAGGTACGTATGTGATACATTTAAATTTAATCATCAATTATTTTTTGTTGCAATAATTTTATTACCGGTATGAACAACAAATTGTTTTCATAAAACTGTAGGAGTCTATTTCACGGACTAATAAATATCTAGTGTTTAAATTATATATCTTTGAAAATTAAAAAGTTTGTTCGTTTGCGCATTTGTTTTTTATACATAACCACACGGTTTGACTAAATGAATTCAACGTGATTCTAAACTGCATTCACAGTATCGGGAGACTTTAGAGGAGTATGAAGATAAGTAAATTATTGAAAAAATCGTGTATCAAGTAATTCTCAGCCAAAAAACAAACCAGTTTATTAACTGCCTCATTGTGTACTTTACAATTGTGGTAAATTAAAAATTTTACCTACCCCGTCATTTGACGGTCTAGTGAAGAAAAACTATATATACTAGTGAAGAACTATGTATACTAAACTATATATACTAGTGTATACTAAACTATATATAAACTATATATACTAGTGTAAACTATATATACTAGTGAAGAAAATAAATATAAAGAATCCTTAACTTGATGTTATATCACAGCCCGGGACACTCACAGATAAAACAGTCAAATTTATTTACCTTCATCTTTAACAAAACACAGCCACTTAATAAAATGCAAAATAAATAAATAAGATGGTGTCTCCCCATCCAAACAAAGCACCGCACTTATGAATTGCGCGCTACAAGATCAATGACCATATAAACACGGACGAGGGAGGGAAATACACATAACTACCTGACAAGGGGAGAAAGAAGCAAAAAATAAACAAATAAAAGGCCCAAATGTATCGCCGAGCATTCTAAGAAAAGCGAAAGGAGCAGTGTGTGTCAGCTGCACACCCCATTACACTCAAATAGAGTTATTTATTTCATGCAGCCGTCTGGGGCCTCGTAATCCAAAATCGACATAGCAGACGAACATTCATCTATCAATAATTAAATAAACAAACGATGAAAAAATAAACTCTCTCTCCCCCTCTCTCTCCCGCACAACCCAGATCCCAAGCGACCCCTCAAGAATCGCCAAACGATATATATATTTTCTTCTTTCTCGCCTAATCTTTCATTGGTGTCTTTTCTCCCCCTCACCCCCAAATAAGAGTCGTTTCAGGTCTTCCCTTTATTTTTTTTCTCCTTTTTGCCTCCCCCTAGGGATAGGCCAAAAGATTCTCTCTTTCGAATTTAGAACAAACACATAAGGAGGGAGAAGGGGTGGGGGTGAAATGGAAGGATTAAGGGAGAATGGATTTTAGTTTAGCTCTCAGCAGTTGTTGTTCGGATAAAGGGAAAAGAGTGGGGGTGTTTTTAAGAAAAATGAAGTCCGATTTTACAGGGGGGGGGGGTTGAACGATACAGAATAAGCGGTCAGAGATTTAGACAAGACACAAAAGGGTGGTGGAGGCAGGGCAGTGGGGGTGGTACGAGAATTTTATTAGCTGTATTTAGACATTTAAGTTCGGGAGGTTCATAAATCTAGGAAGGATTTTTTAGGGATCGGGAGAAGACGGGTGCATTTTAAAAGGGAGGGGGTGTTGTCAGTACTTTTCGAGCAAGAGCTTTAAAATTAAAAAATTATCTTCAAATATATAATCCACCGAAGGATTATTCGGGAAACATTTTCGTCAAAGTGATAAGTGAACATCGCGAAATTTCTTTCCCCTCACAAGGCCAGTCGTAGTATTTTTGAAAATGGTTTTATTGAAAAACAAAATTTATGCCGCTCCTAAAATTTGCCGCCATAGCCAGTTGCCTACCATCTAGCGGTCGCTGCCTCCTCTCATCCCTCTCTTTTAAGACTATATAGAACTCTTAGATTTTCATCATTGCTAGACGTATTATATGTAACAACTCTTATGCAGTGCAGTATGAGCACGAAATATAGTAGGTAATTTACAATCTATTTCATTCTATTTTTTTTGAACTTTCTTATACGAAGTAAAAGATGCAATTTGTAATCGTAAAAACTTTCTTTGTGCATCAAGTGATAAAATGCAATTATATAATTTTCACCTTTGTTCTAAGTTCCTTTTTTTTCATTAAGATTCTTCATTCAATTCCCACGTTTTTTAATGGCATTCAAATTGTTCTTCACGATTATCCAGAGCAAATTTTTTCCTGTTTGTACGTTTTTCAAATTTCACATTCTTCTTCATAAGCCCGTTGTTATTCTGATGAGAAATTCATCATCAAGAGATAGAGAGTCCGTTGAGATAGATGTCCGGAGATTGAGATGTCCGTTTGAGTACTCTCCATAACATCGGCAGTATCCACTGGGCCGATGTCTAAATCATGCCCAAGTTTCACAACGTCTGCAAAGATTGCATTGCACCCATCTGAGGATCAAAAGAACTTTCCCAAATCCGTTGTTCTTCAATGCTGATACGAGATTCGTCAACAAGAGACTTCGTTTAAATACGTTTCATGAAAACTTCTGTACCCACTGAGTCAGTGATTAAATCACGCCCAAGTTTTACAACGTCAACTATTGTACTGCATCTATACGAGAACTAAAAGAACATTTACAAGCCCATTCTTCCATGCGGATGCGAGATTCGTCATCAAGGGACAAACGCTGTTTCAATACGCTCCATGATATCGGCAGAACCAATCGTGTCGATGACCAAATCCTGCCCAAGTCAACGTCTACTGAGATTGCATTGTATCTATACGAGAATCAAAAGAACTTTTACAAGCCCATTTTTCCACGCCGATACAAGATAAGTCATCAAGAAAGACTCCTTTTAAATCGCTCTATGATATCAGGGGTATCACATAGTCAATACCTAAATTATACTAAAGATTCAGAACGTCTGCTACAATTACATCCATACGTATTTTTAACCGCAAAGATGATCTTTCCGAATAATCCGTATTTTCAATCCGAGGAATAAATGTCAAATAGTTCTGATCGATTCACTAGTGAATCAATCAATACTCATAGGAATTATTCCTCAAATTACAGAACACACTACATCAAGTTCACCACACAGTGATTGAATCAATCAGTATTGATGCAAATTTATTCCTCAAACTACAAACTGCACTACATCAGTATTACCACTGAGTGATTGAATCAATCAACACAGATTGAAATTTACTCCTCAAACTACAAACCGCACTACATCAGTATTTCCACTGAGTGATTGAATCCATACTGATTGAAATTTATTCCTCAAACTACAAACCGCACTACACCAGGATTACCGCTGAGTGATTGAATCAATCAATACTCATTCAAATTTATTCCTCAAACTACAAATTGTACTATATCAGGATCACCACTGATAAGGCAGTCGCACTAAGCAATGTATTTCTCTACAAACAAAGAAATAAAAATTTTTAGACCCTCTAAAAGTGACCCAATAAGGTTAAAAAGCGAGATCGGAGCGAGGGAAGGGGGAAATGCCGATCTCTTTTTCCACAAATTCATCGCCAACTCGAGGTCAAAGGACGGCATCGTCGTGTGCTTCATTAACCGAACCTAAACTGCCCACCGCTTCATTCAATACGACTCTCTGTGTGTCTCATTTGAATACGTTATCAGGTGTATCTGGCTCATTTATCCTGTCCGTTATCGCGACGCTCTGACACAAGGCGAGGAATCGCTGCAAATCCACCTGGAGGAAAGTAGGGTTGCTGAGCGTGTGTAGGCCGGGTAGAAGCGATACGGAATTTTTCCCAGGCTGCGAGGGGAAAAAAAAGTAAGATTTACTTCGTCCAGGTTCAACGACAGCGCGAGTTAACGTTGGCGATATTTTCACGGTGGTATTTATTGTGGTCCAGTCTAGACTGCGTGCGTGGGTTCGGCAATTATGAAAGAATATTCCAGAAATTTGTCGAGCGGTCTACATCAACAGGTTCCCACGGTGATTTGTTTGTTTCTTAAAATACCCTATATAATAATAGCCTAAGTTATCTGTCCGTCTGTCCTCGAATTTATGAAGCGGTTGGACCTGGAATGGATAGATACATCCATATTGAATTCTTGAAGAGTTGGGGATAGCAAAATTCAAAACGAGATAAAAATCATTCGAAATCCACCCCTTTCCTCTTTTTGATCGTTTATGCCATTATTTCAAGCCCTATTTTCCCCGTTCAAGAGCAGACGATGATTAAATTCATCAATTTATCACATAACTAGATGAAAAATACTATTTTTTCTAGCATTATGACGTCAATCCTTCAACCATCTCATTGAATCGTTTCTTATTTTAAATTATTTAAATATCGTCTGCATTACTATAATTCGTTTTATCATTGAACTTCGTTATTAAGTAAATAATTTTCTTTTATATTTGGCTTAAATAATAAATTAAGTACATATGTGGTAAATTCAAACTGTCGGCTTACAAAATATTTTGTATTTTTCAATTTAAGACAGAACATGCATTAATTTTCACTAGTTAAAAGTGTTATTTTTGAATCGGGAATTAGAGAAAAAAAATCAGACAGAAAAGGGGATTAACACTTAATTTTGCTAAGTCCGCTACAGCGAACAATCAAATAAATATAATCTTTATAATAAATATATATTTTTATCGATAATACATTAAATATATATTATTTAAATTATTATTATTAAAATTATTATTATTATTATTATTATTATTAAAATTATTATTATTATTAAATTATTATTATTATTATTATTATTAAAATTATTTTTATTACTATTATTTAAATTATTTTTATTACTATTATTTAAATTATTTTTATTACTATTATTTAAATTATTTTTATTACTATTATTTAAATTATTTTTATTACTATTATTTAAATTATTTTAATTATTATTATTTAAATTATTTTTATTATTATTTAAATTATTATTATTATTATTTAAATTATTATTATTATTATTATTATTATTTAATTAAATATATTTTAATCGATATTTGAAAATACATCTTGTCAAATTACGGGTTAAGAATGTTCTTTAAATAGCCAAAGTTAGTGAACAAATCGCCAGAAATTTAAATATGTCTAAATTACACAGAAATTTAAATATGTCTAAATTACAAAGTGCCCATAATGCTTTCCCTTTTTGATGCGTATGCAGAAATATGCACAATATGAATACAAAATCAATTTTATTTGCTACTAAAAAGACTAACGTAATAAATATATTTTCTGCCCTCCTAAAGTTTTAGAACTACCATTTTCCCTTGAACATCGGGAAAAAAAATACCAATCTTAAAGTGAAATACAAATACAGTTACAGTTCGAAACAAAACTACGTAACGAAACCCTGCACAAAGTCAATTCCTGTACACTGGAAAAGCGATTTACGGCAAGCTAAATTCACAGCAATTTAACCGTAAACGACACGTGAAGCTTCTAAAGCTTAAAAACCTCCTTTATTTTTTAGAAAAAGGATAAAAAAAAGGGAAAGAAGTGGAAAACAAACATAAAACACCAACCATTTACTTTTTACCTTAAAAATAAAGAGGCAAATCGAAAACAAAAAACTTATCTATTTCTGTTAGGGAAAAATCATAAAATTTTATAAGAGAAAAATACCTGCGGGGAAAAAAAAAGAATTATATTAAAGAACCGAGTTAAAAGAGAAGAAAGAAAAAGGGAGAAAGAAAAAAAAAGGAGAAAGTTTCCAAAACAAACTACTTAAGCAGTAGATCATCTTTAACAAAGCTTCCAATTTTCCCTTTCCCCAAAAATATCTTCCCTTTTCCACAGTAATGGATATCGAACACCGGAATATCGATAGCACCGGAAGACTTCATTAGCAATCCGATACCGATGGAGATGAAAGATATATCGATAATTTATACAAATCAGGATACGGCGCTAGGAGACTATAAAGAATTTTTTTTTTCTTCTGCTTCAAGGAGGAAATGTGTGGAGAGAACGTCGACGTCTCGATACAAAAGAATTTTTCTGTCAACTTTTTTATATTTGTCAAATGTTCGATTATTTGATCACTCAAGGAGATTTTGAATCGAAACAGTTTGAAAAGAGAAACAGAGTTTCAAATGATATCAAGCATCAATTTGTATTTATATATTCCTGCACATATTACGCTGTTTAAATTTATGCAGAACCCTTATAAATTTCAGTTTCCGACTAGAATGCCGATCGAATTTTGAACCGAACTTCTAAATAAATGAAGCGTAAAAGGTTATTAAGTCAAAAATTCGTAATATTAAATTTCCAGTTTCGCGATTTTGTATGCAATAATTCAATCAACATCACGATAACGTAAGTATATACACGATAAGCTTGAAATTGACATAGATATCTGAAGTGTTTAAACTTAGATAAATTTAAAACACAAAATCAAAGAATTTGTAAGTCAGAGGTATATCAGTATGAAATTATTTCCAAAATAAAACGAAAACGTAACGTTATTAAAACAAAAATCTGTTATTAAATCGGATTTGAAATTTACAACCTTACATAATACCATTTTAGCTTCAAAATATCTGTGAGGATATTAAATTCGTAACGATAATTTAAACGCATTCTAAAGCTCAAAACAAACGATAATTTGACAATTTAATTTGAAATTACTAAACCCACAATCAACAGTTATTAAATTTACGACCACGAAACATAATACGATTTTAGCTTCAAAATATCTGTGAGGATATTAAACCCGTAACGATAATTTAAACGCATTCTAAAGCTCAAAACTAACAATAATTTGACAATTTAATTTGAAATTACTAAAAACAAAATTAACAGTTATTAAATTTACGACCACGAATCAACTTGCAAAATTCACTTTTAACACATTTCCAAATAAATTAACCATTATATAATTGAATCTGATATTAAACTTAAAAATTTACACAACAGATTTTTGAAATTAAAATTATTTGCAACGATATTAATCACAGTTACTGTTCTTTTATAAATAAATCAATGATACTCCAAGTTATTTAACCCACAATGTAAAATTTAAAATATATAATTCTGCAGCTCAAAACTGCCAAACAAAATAGCAATTTGATAATTTAATTTCAGATTACTGAACCCACAATCCAGTTATTAAATTTACGACCCCTTTCAATCAACTCCCCAAATTTAACGTTAACTAATTTTCAAATAAATCGAAAACGTAAGGTTATTAAAACAAAAATAAAATTATTAAATCTGATATTAAACTTACAACTTTACACCATAACATTTCAGCTTCAAATTATTTGCGATATTAAATTTGTAACGGTAATTTAAGCATATTCAAAAGCTCAAAACATAATTTGAAATTACTGAACCCACAATCTAATTAGTAATTTTACGACCCCTTTCAATCAACTCCCCAAAATTTATATTAACAAATTTCCAAGTAAACCGGAAACATATGTGCGTGTTTGTAAAATATATAGATAATATAATTAAAGATTATATTAAATCTAAAACTTTATGCAATGACATTTTGAGCTTAAAAATATTTACAATGATATTAATAGACGTTATTGTTCTCTAATAAATAAAACAATGTGATATTTCAAATTATTAAACCCACTGCATAAATATTAATATAAAACATATTTCACAGCAAAAAATATACACAACTGAAATTTAAAAGCATTCTAAAGCTCAAAACAATCATCAATTTGATAATTCGAAATTACTGAACCCACAATCCAGTTATTAAATTTACGACCTTTTACAATCAACTCCCCAAATTTAATGTTAACTAATTTCCAAATAAACCGAAAACGTAACATTATATATATGTGCATGTAAGATATATATATATATATATATATATATATATATATATATATATATATATATATATATATATATAAAATTAAAGCTGACATTAAATTTAAAACTTTACGCAATGACATTCTGAGCTTAAAATTGTTTGAAACGATATTAATAGCCGTTACTGTCCTCTAATAAATAAAACAGTAATATTTCAAATTATTACACTCACGGTATAGTTACTACTGTAACACTCATAATTCACAGCAAAACATATAAACTGAAATTTAAAAACATTCTAAACGATCATTCTAACGATCAACAACTGAATTATTTGAAATTACTGAACCCACAATCCAGTTATTAAATTTACGACCTCTTACAATCAACTCCCCAAATTTAATGTTAACTAATTTCCAAATAAACCGAAAACGTAACATTATGTATGTGTGCATGTAAGATATATATATATATATATATATATATATATATATATATATATATATATATATATATATAATTAAAGCTGACATTAAATTTAAAACTTTATACAATGACATTCTGAGCGTAAAACTGTTTGAAACGAAATTAATAGCCGTTACTGTTTGTTCTCTAATAAATAAAACAAACAATGTGATGTTTCAAATTATTGCACCCACGGTATAACTATTACTTAAGTAAAACAATGTGATATTTCAAATTATTACACCCACGGTATAGCTATTACTAGAACACTCATAATTCATAGCAAAACATATATACAAATGAATTTAAAAACATTCTAAAGCTCAAAACGATCAACAATTTGATAATTTGAAATTACTGTACCCACAATCAAGTTATTAATTTTACGACCCCTTCCCAATCACCTGCCCAAAATTTAATGTTAACAATTTTCCAAATAAACCAAAAACGTAGCGTTAATAAACGAAAAAAAATTTTTATTATTAAATCTGAAACTATTAAATTTACAAATCTACACACTAACACTTTGAGCTTCAAATTAAAGACATTGTTTTATTTTATTTTCAATTTCTTTTATTTCCAATACAGCCCAACATCAAAATAAATTAAAACCTAGCGGGAGATAAAAGTAAAGTAAAGTAAAAAAAAAAGTAATGAATATAAATCCGTTTTCCAATACATATTCGAGCCACCCTAGTTAACCGACATTAAAATAGATTTCATTTGAAGAAACGGACCAAAAAACTAATAAAAAAAAAAGGTAAAATCAAAGAATCTAAACTTATAGATTCTCCAGGAAAAAAGGTTTTCGCTCCCCCCCCCCAAACACACGCAGGCATGCTTTAAACCATTTTTCTATCAACACTTAATCATACAGCAATGAAATACAAAAACCTCATTAAAATGCTCTTGAAAATTTCAATTCAAATCACCATAAAAACAAAGAGACGGTAGCAAAAGGAGAGCGAAAAAAAAATCGATATTCTAAATCGATGGCACTCCCGATTCGATTAATTCTTTCTTTAATGTTCTGCGAGAAGCCATTAAGTCATAGGAGAAGTGATGATATAAATTTTATGGTTCGGATAATGCAAAGAAAGGGTGGAGTAATAATATAAAAAAAAAAGAAAAAAAATCGAACAGAAAAGGGGGGGGTGGTATTCGATATGTACTTTTAATACCAATCCTGCGGGTTAAGATGTGGCAATTAATAGACCCATTTTCTGTGGGTTAAGAATACGGGAAACAAACATTTACATAATGTGAGCGAGGTCATAAAAGCCAGAAGGGGGATAGTATTTAAAACTTTTCTGATTAGAATATAATTATATTAGTATTAATTTCCGTTCATTAGCATATTAAATGGGGCTTAAGCCTAATTAAATTTAATCAATTAGACACAGAGGATGCGGCAAAACACGATTAAGAGTGGAGCAGGAGGAAAAAAGTTATTAAGTGGTTATGAATTAACGAAAGAAATTATTCATAATTCTACGACCTTGTCCTCGTGTGTGAACACGTATATATATAAGGATTAAAGGGTGCAGGCGGGTTCGGGGATTAAACATTTCGTTACGGATAAGTGCGCTTACTGGAAGAAAGTATGTATACGTAATAATTGCTTTTTGGTTTCTAAATTAGGTTTTGTTTATTCTTTCGCGTATACTATTAACTCCCATTTTTTCAACTCTTTGTCTGGCCCATATGAAAGAAATGATGGACATTAGATATAAAGTTTTAAATTTCATAAGTCTGACTGAAGCTATGATGGACATTAGATATAAAGTTTTAAATTTCATAAGTCTGACTGAAGCTTAGTTTATTCTTTCGCGTATACTATCAACTCCCATCTTTTTAACTCTTTGTCTGCCCCATATGAAAGATACGATGGACATTAGATATAAAGTTTTAAATTTCATAAGTCTGACTGAAGTTTAGTTTATTCTTCCGCGTATACTATATGATGGACATTAGATATAAAGTTTTAAATTTCATAAGTCTGACTGAAGTTTAGTTTATTCTTCCGCGTATACTATATGATGGACATTAGATATAAAGTTTTAAATTTCATAAGTCTGACTGAAGCTTAGTTTATTCTTTCGCGTACACTATTAACTACCGTTTTGTTTTAACCCTCTGTCTCCATACATGACAATTATATGGTGCATATTAAATATAAATTTTTAAATTTCATAAGTTCGACTAAAGTTTAATTTATTCTCTCTTCGATATTAACTTTTTAAAATCCTTTGTCTGTCTCCATACATGAGGATAATATGGTGCACATTAAAATTTTAAATTTCATAAGTCTGAAGTTTAGTTTATTCTTTCGCGTATACTATATGATGGACATTAGATATAAAGCTTTGAATTTCATAAGCCTGACTGAAGTGTTTATTGAAGCTTAGTTTATTCTTTCGCGTATACTACTATTAACTACCGATTTTTTTAACCCTTTGTCTCCATACATTAGAACTATATGGTGCATATTAAATATAAATTTTTAAATTTCATAAGTTCGACTAAAGCTTAATTTATTCTTTCGTCGATATTAACTTTTTCAATCCTTTGTCTCCATACAAGAGAATAATATGGTGCACATTTAAGTTTTAAATTTCATAAGTCTGAAGTTTAGTTTATTCTTTCGCGTATACTATTAACTACTGTTTATTTTAAACCCTTTGTCTCCATGCATGAGAATTATATGGTGCATATTAAACATAAATTTTTAAATTTCATAAGTCCAACTAAAGTTTAATTTATTCTTTCGACAATATTATAAGCTTTTTTAATCCTTTCTCTCCATACATGAGAATTATTATTTCTCCATACATTATAGTCTCCATACAAGAAAATAATATGGTGCACATTAAAGTTATAAATTTCATAAATCTGACTAAAGTTTAGTTTACTCTTTTGTTGATACTATTAATTTTTTCAACCTTTTGTCTCCATACATGAGAATTATATGGTGCATATTAAATATAAATTTTTAAATTTTATAAGTTCGACTAAAGCTTAATTTATTCTTTCGACAATATTATAAACCTTTTTTTAACCCTTTGTCTCCATACATGAGAATAATTATTTCTCCATATATGAGAATAATATGGTGCACATTAAAGTTATAAATTTCGTAAGTCTTACTAAAGTTAAGATTATTCTTTCGTGGAAACAATTAATTTTTTAACCCTTTATCTTCATACATGAAAATAATTATATGGTGCACATTAAATATGAAGTTTTAAATTTCATAGGTCTGAAAAAACTTTATTCTTTCACGTATGCTATTAACTTCCACTTTTTTAAAACTTTCTGCTTTCATATGAAAAAATATATTTAATGCCCATCATATAATAAAAGTTTTAAATTTCATAAGTTTTTTTTTTGCAGTAGTAAGTATTTTTTGAAGGGCTAGAACGTTATCAAAGAACTTGTAAAAAAATTTTTTAAATGAAATTTTTATTCAGAAATTAATTTTTATTCATTCATTCAAAAAATTTTATTTTGTCATGAATCAAAATAAGATTTATAAGGATTTTTGTATAGTAACGTACTATTACCCAAACATCGATGTCTAATCTTTTGACGATTACACCAATACTATGATGAAGTAAGAGGTACATCATTTTAAACGCAGGGAAAGAGACTTTCACTGCACATTTGATTCCATCTATTTCAACCAATTTGCACACTCTTCTTTCGCGAGAATGAATTAAACGAAAAAGCAGACGATAAACATTACACTCTTCGAAACACCTAGAACGCTTTTGCGTAAAGGAGGAAGGGGGGCTGCCATATCTCGAATTTAAGGAGGGAATGTCACAGTGGAAGAGAGAAACGTAATGTCGTTACACGGCTTCTTGAAAAGTTAAACAAAACAAGAGTATAAAAAAGAAGCTTTTTTTGATCATGATACTTCTATTTAAGGCACTTCTATCCCACGGGATCGAAGAAAAATTTATTTTCCCCTCCTGACAAAGAGGGAGAAAAAAAATTCCCTAATAAAAAAAGGAGTTTATTCCTTAAGTAAAGACGTTCGTTAAAAAGCGGTGTCATGAATATGCAACGAGAAATCACAAGCAGAATTTCTTGTCGGTTTCTTTCACAGTTCGTATTTATTCGGGATAAAAAAAAAAAAGAACGTTTTCATTTTATTTTTCTTTCCTCCTCCACAAAAACGTCTCAAGAGTCTGACTTCAAGAACAGAATTGCTGAAAGGCCCACACTGTTGGGCTGGATTGTTAGAATTTGTTTCGTTCCAGAGAAGCACGGTGTTAAATAATGTAGAAGAGATAAATAAATAAGGAATAAAAATTAAGAAAAACCCGAACGGTGTGCGTGAAGTAGGGGTGTGAGAAGTTGAGGAAAAGGTAACAAACTCGATTTTAGAAAATGTGAATGGCGAGTCCGTTATCTCAAGTTAGAAAAAAAAAATATTTTTTGAGACGAGTCAAAAATTTATCGCGATTCTCTTTTAACTGGATTTCATTAGGAAAAGAGAGAAGTGCTACGTAAAAGCAGCTTTCAGGAAATTAATACTAATCTTTGTAACGTTTGGCGAGAAGTGAATGATTGCTGAATAAAACCTGACAGCTTTATCGCTGTATAAAAGAGAAGAGGCGAGAAAAAAAATGTAAAGAATTTTTAGATAAATAAAAAATTAAGAAGAGATGAATTTTAATAAAGATAAGGAGAAATTCACATAAATATAAAAAAATAATGAAAGTAGGGTTTGAAAGTTGAGGAAAATATAAACATTTCAAAGAGTGAATGGCCCTTAATCTATTTTTAATAAAAAAAAAATTATTGATTTTTTTAACTGGATTTCGTTGAGAGGAAAGTGCTACGTAAAAGCAGCTTTCAGGAAATTAAAGCTAATCTTTGTAACGTTTGGCGGGAAGTGAATGATTGCTGAATAAATCCTGACAGCTTTATCGCTCGTTGAGAAGAACAGAAAAAAAATGTAAAAAATTTTTTACAGATAAATAAAAAATTAAGAAGAGATGAATTTTAATAAAGATAAAGAAGAAAAATACAATAAATAGTAATAGGAATGTGTGAAGTGGGGTTTGAAAAAGAAGAAACCATTTCAAAAAGTGTCAATGGCGAGCGATAATCATAAAAAATTTTTGAGAGAGTTTAAAAAAAATTTTCGGGATTCTCTTTTAACTGGATTTCGTTATAACAAGATGAAAGTACTAAGTAAAAGCAGCTTTCAGGAAATTAATACTAATCTTTGTAACGTTTGGCGAGAAGTGAATGATTGCTGAATAAAACCTGACAGCTTTATCGCTCTATAAAAGAGAAGAGGCGAGAAAAAAATGTAAAAAATTTTTTACAGATAAATAAAAAATTAAGAAGAGATGAATTTTAATAAAGAAGAGATAAATTCACAATAAAAAGTAAAAAAATAGAAGAGGGTTTGAAATGCTGAGGAAAATATAAACCATTTAAAAAAAAGCGAATGGCCCTTAATCTTTAGTTTTTAATATAAGTTTAAAAAAATTATCGTGGTTCTCTTATAACTGGATTTCCTTAGAAGAGGGAAGTGCTACGTAAAAGCAACTTTCAGGAAATTAATGCTAATCTTGTAACGTTTGGTGAGAAGTGAATGATTGCTCAATAAAACCTGACAGCTTTATCGCTCTATAAAAGAGAAGAGGCGAGAAAAAAATGTAAAAAATTTTTTACAGATAAATAAAAAATTAAGAAGAGATGAATTTTAATAAAGATAAAGAAGAGATAAATTCACAATAAATAGCAAGAAAAATACAATAGTGTGTAAGAAGTGAGGGTTTGAAAAGTAGAGGAAAATGTAAACCATTTCATAAAGTGGGATTGGAGAGCCCTTAACTTTTTGTTATATATATACATATATATATATATATATATATATATATATAGAGAGAGAGAGAGAGAGAGAGAGAGAGAGAAGAGTAAAAGCATTATCGTTGTTCTCCTTTAACTGGATTTCATTAGAACAAGAGGAAAGTGCTACGTAAAAGCAAATTTCAGATGATTAATGCTAATCTTATAGCTCTCCAACAGCGTGTATCTCCTTTTTATTTGGAAATTTCCTAAATTGTCCGCTAGGGCCATGTAGGTTTATAATTAGCCAGGCCCCTTCTCTGAGGGCGTAACCTGTAGTCCCAGTGGTCAATTTAGGTTAGGGGTTAAAAAGGGGAATGGAAAATGACGCGGGAATTTTTACCCTTGATTTAAGTTTTGAAAATCCCTGAGAATTTTCCTTACAATATATATATATATATATATATATATATATAGATAGATATAGATATATATATATATATAGATATTTAGATATAGATATATAGATATAGATAGATATATAGATATATATATAGATAGATATATAGATAGATAGATATTTAGATAGATAGATAGATAAATAGATAGAAGAGTCATTTTATCGTGATTCTTCTTTAACTGGATTTCATTAAGAAAAGAGAGAAGTACAAAGTAAAAGCAGCTTTCACGGAATTCATGCTAATCTTTGTAGCGTTTGGCGATAAGTGAATGATTGCTGAATAAAACCTGACAGCATTATCACTCTATAAAAGAGAAGAGACAAGAAAAAAATACAAAGAATTTTATAGATAAATAAAAATTAAGAAGAGATGAATTTTAATCAACATAAAGAAGAGAAATTCACAATAAATAGTAAGAAAACATCAACGGCGTGTAAGATGTGAGGGTTTAAGAAGTTGAGGAAAATATAAAATCTGACATCAGGAAATGTGAATGGAGTGCTCTTAATCTTTAGTTTTTAAGATTATATATGTAATAAAAGAAATAAAACTTGACAGATTTATCTATCGATAACAGAAAAGAAACGAGAAAAATAATAATAGCAAACCCTTAAGAGTTTTACAGTTAAATAAAAATTAAGATAAAATAAAGTCAGTACAGATAGATTTTAATAAAGAAGATATGAATAAACAATACAAATTAAGAAAAACCAAAACAGGTTCTGTAAAGATTTGTGGACGAGGTTTTGTGAAAGAACTCGATTTTAGAATATATAGAGAGCCTTGATCTCAACTTTTTAAATCTTTTTTAACTTATGAGAAAACTCAAAAAATGAGCACGATTCTTGCTTATGTTACTTAACTGGATTTCATTAGAAGAAGGTAAATGGTTAGGGTGCTGTCCTTCGGAACCAGAGTTCGTGGATTCGAATCCCACTATGGCATGGATGTTCGTAGCCGTTCGGAATCGGCTTTAAACAGTAGGTCCCGATCTCATTAGCCCCCGTGTTGCAAAAAGTACACTGTAGCACTCCCAAACCAAACCAAACCGAACCATTAGAAGAGGGAAGTACGTAAATGTAGCGTTCATGAAATTAATGCTAAACTTTGTAGCGTTTGGCGAAAAGTGAATGATTGCTGAATAAAACCATTAAAAGAAAAGAGGCAAGGAAAAAAATGTAAAGAATTTTATAGATAGATAAAAAATAAAAATTAAGAAGAGATGAATTTTAATAAAGATAAATAAGAGATAAATTCGCAATACTTATTAAGAAAAACTAGAATGGTGTGTGTGAAGTGAGGAATTGAGTAATTGAGGAAAACAAACGCCATTTCAGAAAATTTAAAGGGAGAACTCTTAACCTTTATTTATTATATGTATGTATGTATGTGTGTGTATGTGTGTGTGTGTGTGTGTGTGTGTGTGCGTATGTGTGTGTATATGTGTATATGTATGTATGTGTGTTAAAAAGAGAAAGAGAAGAGTAAACAATTATCGAGGTTCTCTTTTTAACTAGGTTTTATTAAGAAAAGAGGAAAGTGCTACGTAAAAGCAGCTTTCAAGAAATTAATGCTAATCTTTGTAGCGTTTGGAGAGAAACGAATTATTGCTGAAATAAACCTGACAGCTTTATCGCCCGATAAAAGAGTAAAAGCGAGAAAGAAATAATCTAAAGATATATATATATATATAGATAAATAAAGAATAAAAATTAAGAAGAGATGTATTTTATTTAAGATGAAGATACATTCACAAT
>CM063497.1:70678659-70683659 GCA_032207245.1 Pardosa pseudoannulata | reverse complement strand
GTTAATTTAGTTTAAAATTTCTAGTGTACTGAATTTGGCAACACTTTTATCACTTGTGAAAATCACAAGTCATTATTGCATATTGCTTACTTGGTACAAGTCATTGCCAAATTAATGAGTCAGAATAAAAGAAAACCTACTAAGAAATGCCGTGTGTGTTACAAGAATCAAATTAAAATTGAGAGTACTTGGCGGTGTAAACAATTAAGAATTCCCTTGCACTTTGTTTTGAAAACTACCACTAGCTTGAAGACTATTATTTGTATACCTTATTAATGTTTTGCTTTGATATTTTCTTAATTTTACTGTTTCTGATATTATTTAACACTATGTAAAAAGTGGATTTTAATTAAGAATATGTAAGAATTGTAAAATGAAACAAGTTTTTTAAATAAAAATTAAATGGTTATTTCACGCACAGTTTTTCATTATTAAATCATACCGGAAGAGGTTAAAGATGAAAGCGATACTAATGAAGAAGAAAATATCAGGAATCAATTATCAGAACAATGGATTTGGCAATCAAAAAATAATCAACCAAAGATATGAAAGCATACAGAAATTCCTGGCATAAAAGTAACGTCTACAGGTGAGTTAAATGAAAACAGTGGAAAGTTAAGACTTTTTTTATGCAATATTTGACAAAAGGTTTTTGGAAATTATTGTAACTGAAACAAATTGCTATGCAGAGCAATGTATAAGCGATGAAAGAAAAAAAAGAAAAATCGACGAGACTTGGGTTCCTGTAAATTGTCATGAGATGAAAGTGTACTTTGCCTGGTGTATTACAATGACACAAGTTAGGAAACCAAATATTAAAATGAATTGGTCTAAAAGAGCGGTTGTTGAAACACCGATATTCCGGAAGACTATGCTTCTGTTCAGGACTCATGAAAAAAAGCTTTCATCGATAGTGGCACACACAATTGTCGGTCGATCCATAAGGCAAGACGTTAAAAGTAGCGTCATTGAAAATGCTCCATGCTTATTTCCTTTCCAAGCAGTTCTACCATTTTGCTTTAAGGAGATGTACGACCTTTCAAGCTAATCTCCATTAAAATAGCTGATATAGTGGACTCCACTTAATGTGATCACGGTTAATGTTATCAATCGCTTATTGTTATCGAAATCACTAGGTGAAGATTTTCTCTATTCATTTCTATGTTAAAATTATCGCTTTATGTGATCGTTACATAGGTCAGTGGTTCTTAACCTTTTTAAGCCGCGACTCAAATTTGAAAAATATGTTCATGTCGCGACCCAAAAAAAGTCAAAACTTTTTCATTGCTTTATTTTAGAGCGTATTTTTAAAAAATCTTCAATCCTACGATGATGATTTTTTTTAACTTTCAAATTTTTTATTTATTTTTTTAATAATAAAGATAAACAGAAGTACTTTTCGATCCAAGGAAAATTTAATTAATAATCAAGTGTTTTTAATAATTTTTATTGACCAAATTAAAATATATTTATAACTTTTTGAAAATAATTGACATTTTAACTTATTCCTAAAAAAAAAAAAAAAAAAAAAAAAAAAAAAAAAAAAATTTCAATACATATGTTAAGTTTTTTAAATTTTAAATGCAAGTCATACAGTTTTAATGAGAACCTTATGCTTGAATACATTTTGAAAGATCTTCAAACCTCGGTTGAATGCTTGTCAAGGAGCACCTTATATCTATTTCAGGATTTAACTTGTTCTAGGAGGTGTTGGTATTACTTATTATTTGGTGTATTACTAACTTTTTTGGTTCGACTCAGCGCGACCCAAGAAATATGCTTCGCGACCCAATTTTGGGTCGCGACCCATAGGTTAAGAACCGCTGACATAGGTCAAAAGGGATCAGTTTTCGAACCTCATTTTAACTGGCAAAGGAATATTCACAATACATTCAGAAGGAACCCATTTTTTTCATTCCCTTCGCTGTTGTTTGAATTTCCGTGAATTCTCCTCTACAAACTACGGAAATGAGGAATGAACAAAGGAGTAGGAAATTACAAGTTCCTGGAATTTTTCAGAAATACGCACACCCTGCTGGTGGTCAATGGTTGTCAGATAAGCAGTAGGCAACACATTCTTATCGGAACTGAGAAGGAGCGTGTTCACATTTTATGCCTTGCTCCCTTACATGCAGCTTGTCAATATGGAAGCCAGAAAACAAAATGATTTAACATTAAAACTAAAGATCGAAACTTTAAATCGTTATGACAGGTGTATTAAGATTATGAACAATTTATCAATGAACTTCATAGAAAAAATTGGAGAAAATCAACAATGGATTTTCGTGTACACGCATACACGAAAATTCCTAGGGGCAAATCCCACTCCGCGATTTTTCAGATTTCTCGGAAGGTTCTGGTCTCCATTATCCGCGAAAAACAAGGAATCACTGTACATGCTTGAAATGTCAAAATTAATAATTTTCTTACAGTTGAAACATAATTAAATAACTTAATTTCCAGTACCGGACATCCTAACCGTTTGACAGATCCACTTACAAAAAAGATTAAAGAGAAAAAAAAATAAGAAAATCACGCTCTCTTAATGCTACTCGGATCTCTTTTCGAGTCTGAACTCTCTCCGAACACGTTCCCTTCTTTTCTTACTGGTGTCCAGATATTTGAGTGTCTTTTCGACATTGTACCAACCCTCAGGTTCTGACAGTAGTTCTTTGTCAATTTTTAGGGTAGAGAACCTGCCCTTCTGTCTCCGAGACTTAGGGCAACCTAATGATGTTACAGCATATTACATCCTGTAATCATATATAAAATTTTTAATGTGGCTTTTGTAGCCCTTACAAGTTGAAAACCTCTGAACTCATATGTGGTGACACATACCACCACGACAAAATTAAGCAGTATGTCCCGGTCGAATTAGCCATCGTGTAGAGCGTAAAAATGACCGCAAATAAAATTTCAATCCGAACATGTTCAATTACATTAATACGACTTACAACTTCAAAAATAACGATTACAAAAGAGCTAACAAACAACACGATAATAAAGTTATCAGAAGATTCAATTGAACATTATAGTAGAAGAAACGAGACATTTAATTAAGCATCCATGATTTCCATGTATTGAGAGAGGAATTATAAAAATGTGAGCCGTAATTATTCATAAGATTTATAATGTGGTTTTCGAGCCCTTACAAACAGATTTACAATAGAGATAACAAACAGCACGATAATAATGTTATCACAAGATTCGATTCAACCTATCGTGGAATAAACGAGACATCTAATTAAGCGTATCTGCTCTACAGATATTAAATTGGAGAATTACAAAAATGTAGCCCGTAATTATTCATAAGGTTTCTAATGTGGTTTTCTAGTCCTTACAAACAGGATTACAAAAGAGATAGCAAACAACACGATAATGATATCACAAGATTCAATTCAACCTTATCGAGGAAGAAACTAGACATCTAATTAAGCGTCTCAGCTCTACAGATATTGAGTTGGGGAATTATAAAAAAGTGGACCGTATTTATAAGGTTTCTAATGTGGTATTCGAGCCCTTACATACAGGATTACAAAAGAGCTAACAAACAGCACGATAATAATATCACAAGATTCGATTCAACCTTATGGTGCAAGAAATGAAACGAGGCATCTAATTAAGCGCCTCTGCTCTACAGATATTGAGTTGAGGAATTATAAAAATGTGGCCCGCAACTATTCATAAGGTTTCTAATGTGATTTTCGAGTCGTTACAAACAGGATTACAAAAAAAGATAATAAACAACACCATAATGTTATCACAGGGTTCAATTCAACCTTATCGTGGAAGAAACGAGACATCTAATTAAGCGTCTCTGCTCTACAGATATTCTATTGGGGAATTATGTGGCCCGCAATTATTCATAACGTTTCTAATGTGCAATTCGAGTCCTTACAAACAGGATTATAAAAGAGCTAACAAACAACACGATGATAATATCCCAAGATTCGATTCAACCTTATTGTACAATACACAACACATCTAATTAAACATATCTCCTCTACAGATATGGAATTGGGGAATTATAAAAATGTGGCCCGTAATTATAAGGTTTCTAACGTGGTTTTCGAGCCCTTAAAACAGGATTACAAAAGACATAATAACGCAATAATAATGTTATCACAAGATTCAATTCAACCTTATCGTGGAAGGAACGAGACATCTAATTAAGCGTCTCTGCTCTACAGATATTGAGTTGGGGAATTATAAAAATGTGGGCCGTATTTATAAGGTTTCTAATAGGGTATTCGAGTCCTTACATACAGGATTACAGAAGAGCTAACAAACAGTACGATAATATCACGATTCGATTCAACCTTATGGTGCAAGAAACGAAACGAGACATCTAATTAAGCGCCTCTGCTCTACAGATATTGAGTTGAGGAATTATAAAAATGTGATCCGTAATTATTCATAAGGTTTCTAATGTGGTATTCGAGTCCTTACAAACAGGATTAAAAAGGAGATAAACAGCACGATAGTAATGTTATAACAAGATTCAATTCCACCTTATCGTGGAAGAAACAAGACACCTAATTAAGCATATCTCCTCTACAGATATTGAATTGGGGAATTATAAAAATGTGGCCCGCAACTAATCTTAAGGTTTCTAATGTGTTTTTCGAGACCTTATAAGTTGAAAACCCCTGAACTATTACACTTATATGGTGACACATCCTACCGTGTAAAAGTTTAGTACGTCGCAATCTAATTAGCTCTCGTGCTGCAAAAAACAACCGTCAATATAATCCCAATTTGAACACGGTCGGTTGGTCTGTTACATTAATATGATGGATAAACTTTCTAAAACACGATTAAGAAAGAGCTAACATACAACACGATAATAATGTTCCCACAAGATTCGATTCAATCTCATCGTGGAAGAAACTAGACATCATAAAAACGTCCCTGCTCTACAAATATTGAGCCATTAGACAAAAAAAAAATTAAATAAAAAAACCTTACCAATATTACCATAAAACACAAATCAATACAGA
>CM063497.1:70661159-70673659 GCA_032207245.1 Pardosa pseudoannulata | reverse complement strand
CCATGATTCATCTATTGTGACTAATTTATTTCCATTTTTCTTTGGATAAATGTTTCTCATACAGAATTCTGCAGCGTGTCCTGCGTTCAGCGACATGCTTTAGATAAAGACGATGCCCATTGCGTTTTTTTGCTTTCTTAAGGTTTAAATCAACGTTTATCATTGTTTACAGTGAAACCGATCATTTTAATGACCTTGCAACTGTCCTTTGACTAGGGGAATTTTTCTTTTAACATTAAACAGCGTACCTTTGCAATAGTCGAAGAAGTTCGTTTTTTCCTTGGATACATGTTTGGAATTTTTGTTCCACTTGAGGCTACAATTTGACGTTTTTTTTTCCTTTCTTTTTGACGATATTACCTATCGACGCTTTAGATATCACAATACCCTGACTCTCACATCGTTTTTGGTTAACGGAATAAGAATACTTCTCTTCGGAAAGAGCATAAATATAGCCTTCTCGAACCACTCCTTCGTTAAAAACGCCATTTTGAATAAAACAAACCTTTCAAGCCGCAGACGATAATTGACTTAAAAACATAGTACAATTGCAGTTATTTATTTTGCAACAAACGATTTTTTATTACCGCTAACCAAAATCGTCTAAAAAAATATGCGAACAGCCTCTGTATTATAATTGTATACCCGCCAACATGCCATTTTGGGAAATCGTACAATATCGTACACAGACAGCGCTGCTATCTATATCTATATCCATATTTATCTATCTATATCTATATCCCTATTTATCTCTATATCTCTACCTATCTATATCCTATTTAAACCTATATCTGTCTCTACCTATATCTATACCTATATCTGTCTCTACCTATATCTATACCTATATCTGTCTCTACCTATATCTATATTTATCTGTCTCTACCTATATCTATATTTATCTGTCTCTACCTATGTCTATATCTGTCTCTACCTATATCTATATTTATCTGTCTCTACCTATATCTATATTTATCGATATCTATCTCTCTCTACCTATCTATATCTCTCTCTACCTATTTATATCTCTCTCTACCTATCTATATCTCTCTCTACCTATCTATATCTCTCTCTACCTATCTAAATCTCTCTCTACCTATCTAAATCTCTCTCTACCTATCTAAATCTCTCTCTACCTATCTCTATCTCTATCTACCTATCTATATCTCTATCTACCTATCTATATATCTATCTCTACCTATCTATATCTATCTCTATCTACCTATTTATATCTATCTCTATCTACCTATTTATATCTATCTCTATCTACCTATCTATATCTATCTCTACCTACCTATCTATATCTATCTCTACCTACCTATCTATATCTATCTCTACCTATCTCTATCTACCTATCTATATCTATGCGTGCGTGTGTGTTCAAAGTTTTAAATGTTTAAAAAATATGTATATTAAGAAAACGTTCTTTTTAGTAATTCCGTACTAGTAGACATTAACAATAAATTAAAAGCTTTCCCAGAAAGTTGTTCAATATTCTCTACCAATGCTTACCCAAAAATTAGATTGTGTCGTTTGAATTCTACTTGTAAAATTCTGTCTGTGATATTTTTGACTTATTATTTTATGTCCGTAGTTATTAATTATTTTTCACGTACCAACAACCAGCAATTCTGATACCAGCAATGGTACACGTGCCATAGGTTGGGAAGCGCATATATATAAGATCTGAGATCGAGAGAAATTAAGCAACGCCCGTGTTCTGGGAACAAACAAGCAATAAAGTCGATATTAAGGAGGGAATGTGTTTATAAAACCGGATCTCAAGTAATTATAACAGAAGCGAGTAAACAGAATATAAATGAAAGCTCTTAAACTATAAAGTTGATGAGAAAAGCTCTACTGCGCAAAATGCATTAAAGAAAAACGACAAAGCTTTAATGTAATTTCGAACTCCATTAATATAAGCAGCTGCTTTTGCTTTTCCACTTGACCTACTTTCTTAAATAACACCAGAAGAACATGTGCTCTTTAAATGTAATAATTAAACGTAACAATGAGACGTGGTACAATAAATGCAAATTAGTTCTTTATTCTCTCAACTCTATTAGTGAAGTTATATAACAACTATTATAGTGTATTTATTGGTGGCATTAAACAAATGAATTTTTTGCTATTTATGAAACTTATTTTGTAGTTCTGCAGTCCAAACTTAATCAAAAAACCTGTTTAATAAAGAACATTTACCTTTATCGTTTTAGTATATATTTTTTAAAAATTTTGATAATTTAGTGACGTTTTATAACTATTTTAGTGTATTTATTAGTTGCATTAAACAATTTTCCCCTTTATTTCCGAAACGTATTTTTAGGTTCAGCCTCCCAAAATCCATCAAAAAATATGTTTAAGTAAAGAAAATTTTCCAATATTGTTTTAGTATATTTTATAAAAATTTTGATAAAGAAATTTTAATAAAATTTTTGATAAATTCGTGATTTTAATGACAGTTATTATAGTGTACTTATTGGAGCATTAAAGGAATTTTTTGCTATTTCTGAAACGTATTTTTCAGGTTCTGCCGCCCAAAATTCATCAATAAACCTGTTTAAGTAAAGAATATTTCCCATTATCACTTAAGTATATAATTTTTAAAAATTTTGATAAAGATTTTTATAATAAAGGAATTTTGATAAAAATTTTGATAAATTAGTGACGTTTTATATTATAGTGTATCTATTGGTGGCATTAAACAGTGGAATTTTTTGCTACTTCTTAAACGTATTTTTAGTTCTGCCGCCCAAAATTAACCAAAAAACCTGTTTAGTAAAGAGTATTTTCCATTATTGATTTAACTAGCATATAGCCCATCATATGACGGATTCAGTAAAATTTTTAATTTTTCAGAATTGTAAAGTACGAGTTAGGCAAAAAAAATGGTTTGTTTTTCTTGCTGAGAATTATCTGGTACACGCTTAATAATTTATCTTCATACTTCTCTAAAGTCTCCCGATACTGTGAATGCAGTTTAGAATCACATGGAATTCATTTGTTTTTAATCCATTGGCAACAATAGTGAAGGCCACATTTATTTATTACGTGTTGGCAACAGTAGTATTATTGTTGTTGTTTGGTTTGGATTAGAGCGCTCCGGTCTACTGTTTTGCTCACGAAGGCTAAAGATACCGGTCGTTGTTGTTGTGTATTGATTAAAGTGTTCGTTTAACAATGAATAAAGCTTTAATTTAAACCCTAATTAACCCCTTCCCTGTTTTGCCCGTACGCCGTACGTTCACAGCTTTCGGGCCTTTACTGATCTGCCCGTACGGCGTACGGGCAATCTGATTTCTATTTCGCTTGCACTGTTTCGGCCGTATTTTTTCCAATTTTAGTAACAAATTATTCGTATAGATGTTTTGTATCAGAAGACGAATTGTTATCTTTCAGTGTATAGCTTTCTGGTTATATTTTACTAACCGCCTGATAATTTTATTGATGTAAGAGTTTAATAATATATTTTTACTTTTAAATAATGGATAATTCAGAGCGTATGGAGCTAATTTCTTGTGATTCGAACTGTGACTCGGAATCAGAAACTGATATACAGTCAAACCTGTCTATCTCGAATCTCTTGGGAGTAAATAAAAAATTCGACATAAACAGGTTTCGAGATTCACAGGTTTTATGAAAATATACTAAGAAAATTTCTTTACACAATACAAAAGATTGAAAATTTGAAGTACTTTTAGGTTTATTTACATACCTTACAGAAAGTAATCCGTTAAGAGTTTTTGATGCAAAACTTTTTTTAGGCTGGAGCAATTTTTTGTAGTTTTGACACAATGGCGAAACAGTCCTGATCAATATTTTCTTGAGATTCAAAAAAAATTCTTAGTGTTTCAATGGCTTTTTCTGCTTCTTTTGGCGTAACAACTCTTTCTACATCGATGTTGTCCTCTTTTTCATGATCCTCTTCATCATCAGAAGTTTCATCTTCCAAAACGTTTTCTAAAATTTCGGAATCAGTTAATAATGTTCCACTATTTACCACTGATTTATCTACTTCTATAAAATCTTTAAATGAAGTGTCAGTATTCAGTTTCTCTCTGATAATCATCCATTCCTTCGGGTTTTCATCAGTTTCCTCGGCCAGTTGCTCTTCGGTTTCTTTTAGATGATGTCCTCCGACCGTGCATTTTTAGTACATTTCCCACCCAGTCCCTGACCAAAAAACTCCTCGGGAGATAAAATTAGAAGTGTATTTGCTGAAAATGGGAACTTGTGCAGTTGTCAACGCAATAAAGCTCTAACTGGAATGTTGTGTTTCTTACGAAAATTCGAGATAGAAAGGTTTGGGAAAAAATAATTTGAGATAGGTTTGGAAAATGCATTAAATTTTTATTGAAAATGTAGGGAAATTGAAAAAATTCGATATAGACAGGTTTTCCAGATAAGCAGGTTTCGAGATAGACAGGTTTGACTGTATCTGTAAATGATAGTAGCGAAAGTTTACTAGATGACCTGGATAGTAGTGACTCTGATAGTAGTACAGATGGAATCAGTCAAGCAAGACAATTTTTTTAAATTAATTGTGATAATCCTTCGGATCTGCATCCTAGACTTGCTTTCACTTTAATTCCAAAAATTAACTTGGATATCGATGAGACTAAAGGTAAACTTCAGATCTATGATGTTTTCAAAGAAAGAAAAAAAGCTGTAATAAATGTTTAAAAATATTAGAAATGTTAATTTTAATTATATATCTTTACTTAAAAATGTAAAATGCAATAAAAAATGTGACATTTTTGACCCAATTCTGAAAAAAAAAAAAAAAAAAAAAAGAAACTCTCAAAGGGTTAAAGTGTACTCAATGTTTATACTTAGATTAAAACTCATGACGCTCCTCGAAAAAATCCTAGCTGCGTCATTGATCAAGACACCTTACACAGTTCCTGTAAAAAAATTGCTTGAAGGCGCAAGGCTTGCTTCTCATTCCCGACTTAGGGCATTTACGTAATCAGCAAAATCGTCTGATATGAATCACCACTAAACAGAAAGATCATACTGAAGGGAAAACAATAAAAAAATAAAACAAAGAAGACTACAGACATGGCGCTGACAGATAGAGCGTAAGAAGGGAAAAAAAGGAAAAGCTGCGCGCGCAAGTCTTACCTCTCATTCCAATAAGGCACCCCGATCACGACGCGAATTTTGAATTCTCGAGGCGGCATGAAGCGTGGAATACGGAGAAAAGAAAAAGAGAGAGAGAAGGGGGAAAACACGTTTCAGATTATCATATTTTTCACTTTACGGGAAGGGAGAGAGAGGGCTGATTAATCGATTTCGCAGAATCATGAGACAGAAAAAAGTGATTTCTACTCCTCTACCCCAATGCCCGACTGACGCTTCTGCGTCTGGGAAGGGATTAATGGTGGAAATAGGCGAAAAAGACTACTGCACCGTGTTCTGGGAATATCTGGGAGAGATTGAAAAAAAGTACATGGAGGCAGTCTCGCGGAAAGAAAGCGAGCGTGAGAATGCGGGAAGATAAAAAAAAAATAAAATCTTAAAAAGAACTGAAATTTGCCGAACCCACTCATTTTGGTCCGATAAGCTCGTCCTGGAGAACATTCCAGACAAAATACAGGTTTACTTGTATCGGCCTGTGCAACGACCGTAGATCAGAAGGTTGGAAAGCGATCTAGAGAGTCACAAACAAGTCTAAGTGAAAATTTTGAGTTGTCAAAATAAATGAAAACTCGAGCTTATCACGCAACATACATTGTGATAAGGCGTTTGTTGCACAAAAAGGAACACTGTCAATCAGTAGCAAAAAAGAATGGATACTTATGCCTGTATTACACATAGCATCTATTCCACAACCACCACCAACCGGTACCATCAATCTATGAAATCCAGAAAATTCTATACTTTTTCTTTTTATTAGTAACTGACATTTTGGAGTCAAATATATTAAACATAACGAGGTTTCACAGTTACTACTTGTTAGAAAGAGAGTGTGGGAATGCGGAAAGATAATAAAAACTTAAAAATAACTAAAGTTTGTTTGCCGAACAGACTGATTTTGGTTCGATAAGCCCGTTCTAGAGAACATTCCAATCAAAATACAGGTTACTTGTATCGGCGTATGCAACAGTATATACAACCGTAGATCAGAAGGTGGGAAAGGGGATCTAGAGTCTGTCACAAACAAGTGAAAATTCCGAGTTGTCACAATAAATGACAACTCAAGCTTATCACACAACATCCACTGCGATAAGGCGAGTTTGTTACACAAAAACATTGTCAATCAGTAGAAAAAAAAGGAATGGATACTTATGCCTGTATTATACACATCTATTCCACAAACACCACTAAGCGCTACCATGTCAGTTTATGAGATCCAGAAAATCCTATAATTTTTCTTTGTATTAGTAAATATAACTGTTGAATAATTGCTTCAGACGCCAGAGGGCGCTGACGCCCGAACCGAGGTCGAAAGATTATAAGTTTCTGTTACGTTTCGAAGGCGGCAGCCTAATAATACGCTGTGTCCTTAGTCTATTAAAGTATCATTAAAAAAAATGCTGAACTACCATCATTTGAACTAGAAAACCATTTTCTATAACAACATTTTGGAGTCAAATATGTACAAAATAACGAGATTATACAGTTACTAATTGCCAGGAAAAATACAAACGTGGAAACGAGATACTAAACACTTAAGGAACTGAAATTTGTGTGCCGAAGTGACTCATTTTGTTCCCATAAGCTCGACCTGGAGAACATTCCAGTCAAAATACAAGTTTACTTGTATCGGCCTATGCAACCGTATATACGACCGTAGATCAGAAGGTTGGAAAGGGATCTAGAGTCTGTCACAAACAAGTCTAAGTGATAATTTCGAGTTGTTGTCAAAATAAATAACGACTCGAGCTTAACACACAACATACATTGTGATAAGGCGAGTTTTTTGTGCAAACTCGAACACTGTCAATCAGTAGGGGGGAAAAAAGAATGGATACTTATGCCTGTATTACACAGAACATCTATTCCAGAAACACCACTAAGCGCTATCATGTCAGTTTATCAGATTCAGAAAATTCTATACTTTTTCTTTTTACTAATAACTGTAACTGTTGAATAATTGCTTCAGACGCGAGAGGGCGCTGACGCCCGCGCCAAGGTAGAAAGATTGTAAATTTCTGTTACGCCTCGAAGACGGTGGCCTAATAATAACCTGTGTCCTTAGTCCATTAAAGTTTTGTTAAAAAATACTGAACCACCATCGTTTGAACTAGAAATCCATTTTCTATAACAACATTTTGCAGTCATATATATGAGAAAAATAACGAGGTTATACAGTTACTAATTGTCAGAAAAAATGCGAGCGTGGGAATGCGGAAAGATCATAAAAACTTAAAAAGAACTTAAATTTGTTTTCCGAACGACTTACTTTATTTTGGTCAGATAAGCTCCTTCTGGAGAACATTCCTGTCACTTAAAATACAGGTTTACTTGTATCGGCCTGTGCAACAATATAAGGCCGTAGATCAGAAGGTTGATAGGGGAGCTAGAGTCTGTCACAAACAAGTCTAAGTTATAATTTTGAGTTGTTGTCAAAATAAATAACAACTCGAGCTTATCACACAACATACATTCTGATAAGGCGAACACTGTCAATGAGTACGGAAAAAAAGGATACTTATGTTTGTATTACACAGAGCATATATTCTACAAACACCACCAAGCGGTACCATGTCAGTCTATGAGATCCAGAAAATTCCATACTTCTTATTAGTAACTATACCATTTTGGAGTCATGTACGAGGTAACACAGTTACTAATTGTCAATAACGAGGTTATACAGTTACTAATTGTCAGAAAGAAAGCGGGCGTGGGAATGCGGGAAGATAATAAAAACTTAAAGAGAACTGAAATTTGTTTGTCGAACTGACAAATTTGGTCTGATACGCTCGTTCTGGGGATCATTTCAGTGAAAATACAGGTTTACTTGTATCAACCAACATACCAATCTATACGACCATGAATCAGAATATTGAAAGCGGATCTAGAGTTGGTACAAACAAGTCCAAGTGATAAATTTGAGTTGTTTTCAAAGTAAATGAACTTATCCCACAACTAACGTCGTAATAAGCTGAGTTTGTTGTACAAAAATTAACATCCTCGACCGGTAACAATAGAGCGGAATATTATGCCCGTATTACACATAGCAACTATTGGTCTAGGGAGCTGCCAGTTGGTAGCCCTCGATCAAAAATATCGAAATGCATCCGTACCTCGGGGTCGAATTTACAGCAGTTTCTCTGCGACGTATGTTAGACAGTAAAAATTATTTCATTAAACGAATTTGAAAATTATAGT
The DNA here is from genome assembly GCA_032207245.1 of Pardosa pseudoannulata. NCBI lineage: Eukaryota > Metazoa > Arthropoda > Arachnida > Araneae > Lycosidae > Pardosa > Pardosa pseudoannulata. The sequence continues at coordinate 70,665,322 of CM063497.1, read as the reverse complement.
CTACTTAGCTTATGAATATTTAACCTTTTACCGATAACCATGGGACTCGCAATTATTCTAGGTGTTTCGGAACAAAACTACTTGGAGCCCCACCCTAATTTTTGCTACGCCTCTTTACCATGAAAATTAATGCGAAGGGGATAATTTACAAATATATATTAAAAATTATAGGTTGAGAAAAGATCACGACGGTTTAAACAAATTTATTTCTTACGTTACTGTTACAAAAAATTGCTCTAATTTACTGGGGAGCTAAAATTTACTATTTACTTTCTTTTTCAGAAAAATAAAAGTTCAATTTTTTTTTAATTGTAATGAGAGTTTGAAGCATGCTTCTGATTCAGGACATACAAAGGGTATTCGCAACTAGTCATTACTAGTTCGAAAATTTATTTAGCCATATATTGATTAAGTCTTTTATACCTCCAGATCACATCCATCCCGAAACAACCCACAATTATTCGATTCCTTAAAAAGCATTTGCGACTCTACTCCACTTTTTCGAACTCATCTAAAATATCCAATCCCCTGCGAGAGATATGATTGTACCAAACTACAGCCAATATAAAACACCGAAAGAATCATCTGCACGTTTCTCTTCTTATAAAATGGAAACACACTCACGATTTAATGAAGCTTCTTTTACACCACCATGTCTATCTACACGATAAATAACTCTTACTTTTGCTACACTAATAGTGTTCAGACATTAAATAATGGACAATATTTGAATTTTTACAAGAAAGTCAATACGTAATTTACAAAGTTATGTACAACCCAAAGACAAAACACCGTAAGAAGTATTTTGTATGGAAACACATTATCGCAGCGGAAATATTTATGTAAAATGGAAGTAGACACTCATAAATAAGGCGTCTTTCATAAATTAACATCATGTACATTTCATATATAACTCATTTAAAATACGCTAGTATACAACCAACAAATAATTAACAACAAATTCGACTTTTTAATAGACTGACGTACAACCAATAAGTAATTAACTAAGTAATTTCATGCATCTCGCCGTCGACACATTAATGCACGACAAACTATGACAGAAGCGATTGCCTGCCTTCCAAAACAACCCCCAAAAAACAAAACACCAAAAGAAATATTTACATGAGAACGCATTATCGCAGCGAAAACACTTCCATAAAATGGAAGCAGACACGCTTCAAGATTTAATAAAACACGTCTTTTATACCTCCAGATCACATCCATCTCGAAACATAAACCCACAATTATTCAATTCCTCAAAAGCACTTGCGACTCTACTCCACTTTTTCGAACCCATCCAAAATATCCAATCAACTGCGAGAGATATGATTGTACCAAACTACAACCAATATAAAAAAGGATCATCTGCACGCATTGAAGAGAAAATACTACTTATAAAATGGAAACACACTCACGATTTAATGAAGCTTCTTTTACACCACCATGTCTATCTACACGATAAATAACTCTTACTTTTGCTACACTAATAGTGTTCAGACATTAAATAATGGACAATATTTGAAGTTTTACAAGAAAGTCAATACGTAATTTACAAAGTTATGTATTTCGCCGTTATGGCATTAATTTCATCATTAACGTAAGCCAAAGAGAGTGAAAAGGGGATTGCCTGCAATAAAACAAAGACAAAACACCGTAAGAAGTATTTTGTATGGAAACGCATTATCGCAGCGGAAGCATTTCTATAAAATGAAAGTAGACACTCATAAATAAGGTGCCTTTCATAAATTAACATCATGTTCATTTTATAAATAACTCATTTTAACTACGCTAGTATACGACAACAAATAATTAACAATAAATTTGACTTTTTACTATAATGACATACAACCAATAAGTAATTAACTAAGTAATTTCATGCATCTCGCCATCACGGCGTTGACACATTAATGCACGCCAAACTATGACAGAAGCGATTGCCTGCCTTCCAAAACAACCCCCAAAAAACAAAACACCAAAAGAAATATTTCCATGAGAACGCATTATCGCAGCGAAAACACTTCCATAAAATGGAAGCAGACACGCTGCAAGATTTAATAAAACACGTCTTTTATACCTCCAGATCACATCCATCTCGAAACATAAACCCGCAATTATTCAATTCCTCAAAAGCACTTGCGACTCTACTCCACTTTTTCGAACCCATCCAAAATATCCAATCAACTGCGAGAGATATGATTGTACCAAACTACAACCAATATAAAAAAGGAACATCTGCACGCATTGAAGAGAAAAATACTTCTTATAAAATGGAAATAAATTCACGATTTAATAAAGCTTCTTTTACACCCTCATGCCTATCTACACGATAAATAACTCATATTTTTGTTACACTAATAGTGTTCAGACATTAAATAATGAACAATATTTGAATTTTTACTAGAAAGTCAATATGTAATTTACAAAGTTATGTATTTTGCCGTTATGGCATTAATTTTATCATTAACGTAAGCCAAACAGTGTGAAGCGGGGATTGCTTGCAACAACCCAAAGACAACACCGTAAGAAGTATTTTGTATGGGAACTCATTACTGCTCCGGAAATACTTATATTAAATGGAAGTAAACATTCATAAATAAGGCGTCTTTCTTAAATTAACATCATGTTCATTTTATAAATAACCCATTTTAACTACGCTAGTATACAACCAACAAATAATTAACAATAAACTCGACTTTTTACTAGACTGACGTACAACCAATAAGTAATTTCATGCATCTTGCCGTCGACATATTAATGCACGCCAAACTATAACAGAAGCGATTGCCTGACTGCCAAAACAACCCCCAAAAAACCAAACACCAAGAGAAATATTTGCATGAAAACGCATTATCGCAGCGAAAACACTTCTATAAAATGGAAGCAGACACGCTTCAAGATTTAATAAAACACGTCTTTTATACTTCCAGATCACATCCATCCCGAAACATAAACCCGCAATTATTCAATTCCTCAAAAGCCTTCGCGACTCTATTACATTTTCAAGCACCTTCCATAACCTAGGAGCAACAGGGTTTGTAATTAAAACCCCAATCAAAGGACGGAACACAAGCACTACACAGCGCGCACCCCCACCCCCCAGGATCTGAACTGACAACGAGGCCCCCAGAAAAGTCGACTTTCAAAACTCTGGCAACACAACTCTCTTTCTCTCTGTTGCTTCCTTCCCCCGGCGTAGTCCCTCCTTTCATATCTTTTAATATAATTCCTCTTCATAACTTCGATTAAAAGAATTAAACCTTATTCACGCTATGTAATGTTTTGTTTCCGGGGCAAAACAAAACTACCCGATACCATGCCCCCTGTTTTCCTCGAGACTTTTGTCAGGTAGCAGAACGTTAAAATTGATTTCGTAAAAGTAGGGGAGAGACGAAGGGGAAAAGGACCCCCACCCCCTCAAAGGGTGGAAACTAATAATAAAATGGAATTTTGTGTCCCTGCTTTTGAGCAATCCGAAAGCTAGAAGAATCTCTTTCAGAACTTTGGCTGCGAGGAACGAAATTAATATTTCGTTCCTTTGTTCGAAGGAGCGTAGAGGTGCGGGGGAGTGGGGGGGAGTTGCATGTTGTATGTCGCCTAGCCTCCGGGTAAAACACGACGTTCTAGTAATAATTATTTTCTGGGGTGCGTGTCTTTTGGCGTTTTAATAGAGGGGATGGAAGGGGGGAGTAGAGGGCTTGCCCGACTGAGAACAGCAATCAGCCCCAAAATCCAGATTTACGCAGTTGGGAGTTAAATTGGAAAACAACTAGATTATCGTTTGGCACAGATTCGAAAAATGAAAACAAAAGTGTTTACTTAGCAACGGTTCAGAGAACCACGTGTTAAGCATGTGGTTCGTTCGAACGTGCATGCTTGTGCCCGTGTGCGCGCGCAACGCTGTCACATTCAGCAATACGAGTCAAAAGTAAATTTAATAAAATTAACATCCTTTTAAAGCATTAAAATAAAGTAAGGGCGTACAGGCCGTTCCTAAAGGGTTATATATATATATATATATATATATATATATATATATATTATCCTTGTATGTATATACTTGTGCCTTAAGTAATATATTGTCGAAACGCCTCTGTAATCAGATAAATCAAAAGTACCGAAGTGAATTTATAGCTAATAGCTCTCATTAACCACTTGCGCTACGA
>CM063497.1:70606159-70656159 GCA_032207245.1 Pardosa pseudoannulata | reverse complement strand
ACCACAACATGCGCAAAACAAGGCAAATGTAGCGTAAAATAAACCCCTCTTCGTGCTAAACGGCACTAAACGACAACAAACATTACCCACAAAAGCCTCAGCAGTCGAACACTAACGACCTCCCCAAGAAAGATGGATCGGCCTTCAAAAGCAGCTGCCCATATACCTATATTCTATTGACGCCGCGAAGGAGGGATCTTAATCACGTCCAAAGTATTGCCCCCGAACTTCCTTATCCTTTAAAGGCCCTTCGAGAAGACAACAAACCTTCCCCCTAAGTGAAGAATCGGAATACTATACTTCATCCACTCACCTCCCGCTAGACAAAGACAATAACCCGCCAAACGAAGTCCCTGACACGTCCATTAAAAGTCAAATAGTCTCGAACGCGGGATAATGCACGATGGCCCCATTATCCATATAGCCATTAACTACATAACCTGCCTACAGATCAGACTGATGCATCTCTGCCCACCCCCCAACCACCACTCAAAGATGCACAGTCATCGATTAAATGCTGCCATGAAGTGTTTCCACGATATTTGGCAAGAGCGAGAGAGAGGAATTTCCTCATTGGTTTAAATGCGATATGCAGATTACCCGAGAAGGAGTGGAGGAGAGGTCCTAAATCATTCCGGAGAAGTGAACGAATCGGTGGATATACACTAGAATTGATTCGCACGAGGTCCTCACGTGCGAGGATGGGGAGAAAATCCGATTGGATTTACTAGTTTGTGTGTATGTATGTGCAGAGGGGGGATACATATCTGTGGTCTTGTCCGGAAAATTCTGCAACAGTAGCAACGATAAGGTTTCAAGGTGGTTTGCTATCTCGGTTATCAACGATGTCTGACTTGTTTGGCAATCCACCGATTAGACGTGCTAAAGAGGTAAATTGAGGAAATGAATCTGGATTTAAGGCTCAAATTGAAATGAACGGAAATATTGCATTCAGTAAAGAAAATCTCCGATTATAACTTAGTAACAACTCCATAGGTTTGATTTGGTCTGGAGAGCTACAGATTACTTTTTTGCAACAGAGACCGGATCCTACAGTTTAAAGCTGATGCCCAACGGCTACGAACAGTCATGACACAGTGTGATTCGACCCCTCGAACTCTGGTTCCAAAAATCAACACTAACCATTCGTTCATTGCTTTGCCATTTTTGTTACCAACGATGTCCAACGACTTGTTTGGTAAACCAGCGAAAAGGTGTGCTAAAGATATAAATCAAAGAAATGAATCTAGATTTGAGGCAAAAACTGAAATTTACGGAAGTTGCGTTCAGTAAATATATGATTATAACTTAGTAACAATTTCATGGGAAAATACAGATAAACCCCTTAATGCAGTTTTTTTAAAAAGGCCGGCCAAAAAAATTTTTTTTAATGTAAACAACACAATTTAGAACGTTATATTGGCAAGAAAATTACGAAAATAATCAAAATTTATATTGCAATTTTGTATTTTGATTCATTGTTTGTTATTTTCAACTCGATTGCATTCGAAGTGTGCACAGTTTGACCAGTTTAGGCGCTCGAAATCGAGGGGGTTAAATCAGGGCTGCGAAGAACTGAATCAAAAATTTATTTTGATCGGAAAAACCAGAACTAAACCGAAACAAAATATTTTTTTTTGACATACTTCATTTTGTTAAATGTAACCAACTTAATATTTAAATTTAACGTCAACCATATAATTATCGTCAATACATTACACTGTTTTCACGATTTGTATTTTGATGTTCACTAGTATTTTCTGTTTCAGTTTAGAATTAACTACTTGTAAAAGACATATTTAACAGTTGAATGTTCAGTTGGCAAATACGATTGATAAGTAACAATGCCAATTCTCTCCGTTCTCTGCTCACCGCTTGTATCGAAATGCTGGTTAATTCTATCAATTCACTTAGTGTACCAATTAAAGCATAAAATCTTTAAATTTTTTATAGAATTTTATGTTTAGGTTAGAATTATATTTTAGTTCAAAAACGAATATACATAAAATAAATTATTCATTTTGAACTGACCCGAAAACAGTTATTGGCAACAAAAACCAAAACTGAGCCTATATATATGTATATGCATGCATGCGTGTTTTTTTTTTTTTTTTTTTTTTTTTTTTTTTTTTTTTTTTTTTACCGGAACACAAAAACTACGTATCAAACTCCTGCTCAGAAGGCTGAAAAACATTGAATTGGAATTAAACTGAATTGCCTTGAGTTGTTCAATTTCAATTGAAACAAATCTACAACTGCGTAATGAAAATACGTTGATTTTTAAACACTTCATGGGCTGTATGCTTTAATCACTACAGTACTTTACATTTGATTGAAGTAACTGAAAGGTTGCGGGTTCGTCTAAGATCCGCCTTGTTCGTCAAAGGTGACTGGTGAAGTACCGTTTTCTATATTTTTTGGCTTATTTTAATTTAACTTTTTCATTTCCAATATTTGGGTATCGTATCATTGCTACTGTGCTCTCTTTTATTTTTTGCTTACGTAATGTATTGTCTGGTTTATGTTTTTAAAATAAAAAAACTGAAAAAAATGCTTAATAAAAATTTTAAAATTTTATAAAAACTAAAAAAATATCTTTTTGTTAGTGATATCACTTTTTGTTTATTTATATTTGCGTGCCAAGTTGCAACTTTTTTATGTGCCTATTTTTTATTATTGTATTAATATTTTATATATATTCTGAGCTTCATATTGTTGATCTATGTATTGCTGTTAACCATACCGAATGGTCATTGTCAATCCAGTCTAATTATCCCCTAATTAGACAAGTTGTTTACTCATAATTTTTATGAGAACGTCCTCATCGCTTCCTTGTGACCTGGAGTGTATTAAATTTTTTGTTTGGATTACTTTTTTGCCTAGAGGCTTAAATTTATGTTTTGATCTGCTACGTTCTTAAAGTGAAGAACTTCACTTTGCTAGGTACTCCGTTAAACCCAATTACCTTGACCTTGGGGCAAGTAAAAAAATTCGTTAATGTTTTCCAATTAAAGATACTTCTGGGGTTGCAGATCAAACCTGGTCTTCTGCTTTCCCTGTTTCTAAATACAAGGACCCAATAAGTAAAATTACGAGACCTGCCAACTTTTGAATATTAAAATATAGCACTTACAATTTTAGAAATCCAAAATATAGCACATTAATTTGCGAGGTATTGATGGCGAGTTTTTATACACAATAAAAATTAACCGCATATAACATAATACACATATAAATGATTGTGTATATTTACTGATCAAACAAAAGATTCAATTCTACTTAAGTATCTAAAATCCATATAAAATTTCAATTAGACAAAAATTTTTCATTTTCAAAATATACATTTCTGAACTGAAAACATAAAAAGCGAGATGAAGTATTTTATTTAGATTTGTTTAGTTGTATTTAAATGTTATTTAACACCTTAACATTTTTATAGTACTAAAAAATAATTTTTAAAAAAATCTCAGAGATGTACTGAGGGAAAACAGATATTACTATTACAATATAACCAATATTCTCAGAAAAAAAATCTAATTTTTAATCCTCAAATTTCTACCTTCGAGAGAGTACGGTATCGCACCTAGTTACACGAAATTGGATCGGAAAAGTTTTTTACATATCCTTATATCACTTGCGAAAAATATTCATTCATTTTATATTCCGGTTGCGATGTAATATTCTATATTTTTTGACGAAAATTTCTTTCTATATTTTTTATTCTTTATTATCTTTATTCTTATTTAATCTATATTTATTCCGTTAGTAAGTTACAACGTATATAATTTTTTTATTCTTATATTTTATTCTTATATTTTTTGCCGAAAAATCTTTTTTTTTTTTTTTGACCGATTTTCGTAGGATCGTAAATTAATTAAAATTCGTAGAAACTACGATTTTTTCGTAGCAGTTGGCAGGTCCGAAACCCACTTCCGTAAATTTTTTAAGCTACATATGATCGGCGATGCTAAATGGTAACAGCTTCGCAGCCATGGGTTGGCATAAAGGTATATATGTCTGTATTGCCAGCTGCATTTTGAAAAAACATTTGATTGAAATACAAGAGGTAACGCCGAAATTTTTCGCTACTGTTGAATCAGCAGTGGACTACGGAGTTTTAAAACGCCAAATTTATTAGATTCATTGACATGTATCAAAAAAGAGAAGGGATAACACATTGACACTGCCCCGACGTAATCCAATAAAACCTCCAGAAACTGAATGAGATACGGCTTTGGAGCAGTGATCTAAATCAAAGTATTACCACATTACTTGGCCCCCAGATCCCCCTACTCGGCGTGGCAAATACCCTTTTAACATCGACCGTGTCATCAAAGTACCTACCACCGACGTGATCTCACCACCAACAGTCTGCCGTGTTATTCCAGGGGCAAAGGAACATTTTATTCATCTACCCCAGGGGTGTTGTTTGAGGGTGGGAGAGAAGAATATAAGGTTGGACGAGGAGACCTCCATTGTTTTCTCAGGGCTTACGACAGACAGCGGCTGGTACCATCCGTTAACCGTCACGGTCGCAGTCTGAAGACCATTTTTACTTGTTAACTCGGGAGGGGAAAAAAAGGTATCCAGGATTATCCCTCTTCTGTGTGCGCGAAGAGAATAGAGGGGAAGCCAAAACGCAACGACAAAATTGGGCGTAATTTATTTTGGAAGATTATTTCGGCGGCGGAAACCGATAGAGGAAGAGATGCTCCTTCGCGTCGGGGGAGGGGGAGGCACTCGCGGATGCAACAGGGATCAAAGGGGGGGGGGAAGGCGGGGACAGGGCATTAGAGAGGTTATTGATCAGCAACGCGTGACAGTCCTGGAGAGATTTTCCACCCAGGATTTTCTGAAGGTGGCCCCCCAACTTATGTGGGATTACCTGATCTCGTCTCGAGGTCGGGTAATTTTTCAATTTTTGGTCCGCACCGGAGAGGGGGGGGGAGATGTGTGACCCTCTCTCAAAAGGTGCATTTGTCTGACGAATTCTTCGATAGGAGTAAGATAGATGACAGTAGATGAGGTGACAGTGGATATTCTCAAGGACAAAAGCAATAAAAAGGTCCAGAATCTAGAATTTGAATTTGAAGAATGATTGTGTCTAAATATAAAACGAATAAAGTGGATTCTAGAAATAAAAATTTGAACAAATGTTTTAAAATTAAATATAACCAAGTTTTTACGATCTTTATATATCTTTTTTCAATTTTTTCTAAAATAATTATTTCTAAAATAATTGTCTAAATGAGTTTTTTTTTGCACACATGGAAATCATGCATGAAAGTAAATAATGGTGTTAGCTGTTATCACGTCCCAATTATTTGGCAGGGGAATTTTATCACAGATTTAATCTGCCCAGTGATAGGCAATTTTATTCCTTTCCCTAACACAGTGCTAAGGGATTGAATCCAAAATAACACAACCCGAGTTACCTCAAAATGCTTTATTAAAACGAGCAATACATCGACTTATGGTGAATCTTTAAAATGCTCCAAGTGCATTACTTTCTTCTTAATATTCCGATCATGGGTAACAATAAGAAGAAACTCGTAGAGCAATCTTCTCACTGAAATTTTTTTTTATTCCTTTCCCTAACGTAGTACTACAGGAATGAATCCAAAATGGCAGACCATAGTTACCTCAAAATACTTTATTAAAACGAGCAACACATCGATTTATGATGAATCTTCAAAATGCTTCAAGTGCTTTACTTTCTTCTCAGGATTCCGATCATAGGTAACAATAAGAACCTCGAAAAGCAATCTGTTCACAGATAGAAAATTTTATGCCTTTCCCTAACGGAGTGCTAAGGGATTGAATCCAAAATAACAGAACCCGAGTTACCTTAAAAGGCTTTATTAAAACGAGCAATACATAGATTTAGGATGAATCTTTAAAATGCTTCAAGTGCATTATTTTCTTCTCAATATTCCGATCATGGGTAACAATAAGAAAAGCCTCGTGGAGCAATCTTCCCAATGATACACAATTTTATTCCTTTCCCTAACGTAGTTCTACGGGAATGAATCCAAAATGGTAGACCATATTTACCTCAATGCTTTATTAAACCGAACAATACATAGATTTATGATGAATCTTCAAAATGCTTCAAGTGCATTACTTTCTTCTCAATATTCCGATCACGGGTAACAATAAGAAGAACCTCGCAGAGCAATCTTCCCACTGAAATTTTTCTTTATTTCCCTAACATAGTGCTACGGGAATGAATCCAAAATGGCAGACCATAGTTACCTCAAAATGCTTTATTAAAACGAGAAATAACATTGATTTATGATGATTCTTTAGAATGCTTCAAGTGCATTACTTTCTTCTCAATATTCCGATCATCGGTAACAATAAGAAGAGCCTCGTAGAGCAATCTGTCCACTGAGAGACAATTTTATTCCTTTCCCTAACACAAGGACTGAATCTGAGGGATTGAATCCAAAATAACAGAACCCGAGTTACCTCAAAATGCTTTATTAAAATGAGCAGAACTTTGATTTATGATGGATTTTACATGGATAACATTTAAAGAACATTATATAGCGATCCACCCAATAGACAATTATAATAGACACCGCAAAAATAGACACCAATAGACAATTTTATTCCCTTTCCTGATATGGTGGTTAAGGTAATGAATCCAAAGTGGCAAAACCCGAGATGCATGAGTAAAACATCTATTTATGATGGATCTGACACGGATAATATTTATTTAAAGAACCTTCTTTAGTGATCTCCCCCACTAACAGACAATTTTATTCCTTTCCCTAACATTGAGCAAAGGGAATGAATCAAAAATGGCAGACCAGAGCCACCTTAAAATGCATTAGTAAAACGAGCAAAACATCGATTTATGATGAATCGTCAAATGTATGTAATAACAGTCTATTTTTCTCTCGGAAAGGGTTGCTCCTTATGGGAAGGGCCTTTAAGCACTGCGTTCGACAGCTGATTAGAGGCCCTTTTCCCTCTATAGAGCTGATTAAATACTGCCTACCGACTGTAGATTTAATAGACAAGAACCGCCATACATTCTTCAATTAGGCAGGAACTTCATTTACTAAAAAGGAAGCACGATGGATACACCCAACTATTTATCACAGCTACCCCCCCCCCTTCACACACTTTCCAGTTTTGATCTTTTATCCTGGGATCTTAATGGAACTGTTTTTATTTCGCGGGTTGCCCGAGCATGTGTTCGCCCGACAAGGAAGTCACATCTATCATTGTCACAATTTTCCTAAACCCAATATTCCCGCTTTAACACTACCAACTCGGTATTTTTCATCGATCTTTGTACTTTCCTAACAACCTCTAGCCTCCACCACTGCTGCCACCGAAACAGATGAAACTCTTGAAAAGGAGGGATGGGGAAATCAAAGGAGAGTGCTTCAGTTAGCTCCTGGTCACAACTTACTTTGATGAACACAAAAAATATCACATTTTTGAAAGATTTTTTTTTTAAAGAAAATAGACGTCCACAGATACTAGGATGTAAACAAGACGTGAATAAAAGAACTTATTACTCATTATTACATTATAACTTATTTTAATTATTTTTGAGAAATCTCGGCATAGTATTTTTCAAACAAAAATTATATATATATATATATATATATATATATATATATATATATATATATATAATATATATATATATATATAATATAATATATATATATATATATATATATATATATATATATATGTATGTGTGTGTCAGGTTTAATAATGGGGGTTAAAAATTAAGCAAGTTATAATTAAAATAGTTAGAACTCGCTAACGATAATGTCATAGGAGAAAGACACATCCTCGAGCGGAACTATACAGAGTGAAGAAGCCGACGCGGAAGTAGACATAAGAATTTTGCTTAGGTAGCAATGACAAAAGAGTCAGTTCTAAGCGGGAATTTGGGCTGATAACAAATTCCACGCTTGTCGTGGAAAAATATGAGAACAAAGGATTTGTAAGTGATATAGGTATGGACAGAAGAATAATAAAGTTTTTATATATTAAATGTGTCTTCCATGCCTTAATCACTCGTCCATGTCACATATATATATATATATATATATATATATATATATATATATATATATATATATATATATATATATATAAAGTAAAAAAGAGAATTTGCTAATCTGTCACATAAAAGAAAGATAAATCAAATATGGAAAGTACAGACATACCTTAAGAGCCCCACGACTTATTTATAATGTTAAGTCATTGAAAGAACATTGTTGTGGTTGATTTGATTTGTTCGGAGCGCTACAGTCTATTGTTTTGCTACACGAAACAAAATATCGTGCTTTAACTTATTACTAGCCGTATGATTTCACCCATTGTTTCAACAGGCAATGAATTAAGCTAGAACAGTTGTTACTTGGGATATAACTATGACTTATGGCTCCTCTATAATGGGCCATGTCGGGCCATCTCTAGTGTAGAGGGGGGTGGCTTATAGTGGTCGACGATGGCGGACGGTGAAAATAGTGTGAAGGATGACTTTGTGAGCGGTTTCTCTCCAAATAAGGAAGACGGCCAGCAACCTCAATTGTAGTGCGCAGTCAGTGGCCCAATCACGTTAATCAAAACTTGTCCATACAATGGCCAGCCTTTGTCCCGACTGTGAACACTGTGTCGAGACTGTGTGAAGTCCCGATACTGTGAATCCAGTTTAGAATCACAGTGAATTCATTTAGAAATATAATTCAAAGTTTTATTAGCTACGTAAAAATTATCGTTACTTTTTTGCTACAGTAATTAATGACATTAAAGGAGTAAAAATATCATTACTTTATCCTGGATGTAGATAGAATTGGTTAACACAGGTGATAAAATTTTCATTGCAACAAAAATAACCGATGATTAAATTTAAAATTATCACATATGTACCTAATCTATTATTTAAGCCAAATATAAAAGAAAATTATTTGCGTAATATCTAAGTTCAGTGATAAAACGTATGAAAATAATGCAGACGATATTTAAATAATTTAAAATAAATGATTAAATCAGAGGAATAACGTCATAATGCTAGAAAAAATGTTATTTTAACCTATTTTTTATGTGAGAAATTGATAAATTTAATCGCCTGCTCTTATACTGGATAAATAGAGCTTGAAATAATGGCATTAAATGCTAGAAAAAGGAGGAAGGGCTGGATTTCAAACGTTGCTAACCCTAACTGATCAAGAATCCTATATGGTTCCCCTATCTATTCCAGGTCCAACCGCTTCATAAATTCGAGGACAGACGGACAGATAACTTAGGCTATTATTATATAGGGGGCAAGTTCGCTAACTCAAAAGCCCCGTTTACATGTGGCAGTCATGTACCCTTCTTTTTACCCGGGTAAAGGGATTTTGCTTGGAGGGTCGGAGAAACCCGTTTACATGGTCAATTATTTCTATCCTCCATTTCGCCGGGATCGTCGCTAGAAGTCACGTGATCATACGGGACGGCAATCATCTGTAAGCGCAAAGGATGATGGGAAAGGAGAGTAAACTCTGCTATTACCCGGGTAGAAAGGTGGGTTCTTTCTACCCCTCAATTTTTTTCCCTAGCTAGGGATAATTCTTGAAATTGGAGTACAATTCGCGTATCTACCCTGCATTCTACGCTGCTTTTGGCACATGTAAACGGGGCTAAAGAGGCTCGGGTTACGCAAGTCATTCGTAGTAACAGACTGAGATGGCTTGGATATATCTGGAGAACCCCTGATGACAACCCTACTAAACTGTATATTTTTATAAAACCCTGAGGCATCCCATACCTGAGGACGACCACCTACAAGATGGCTACACGATGTTGAAATTCACCTCAAATCCTTGAAGATTAAGAACTGGAAAAGAGTTGCTCTAGACCGTTCGAGTTGGAGGAAGCGTGCTGTCGAGGCAGCTAGGACCTATAATAGGTTGTTATGCTGATGAAGAAGAAAGAAGAAGTTCGCTAACTGAAAACAAAAAACATAAACTACGTTTTGTTATTAAATAAACGAGGTTTCAAAACAATAAAAAAGAGGCCGAAACTTAATAACAATAAAAAGATAAATGGTGAAAATGGTATTTCTAACCTTATTCATCTTCCGCAAAAACTAAGAAAATTAATAAAAGAAAAAGGAAAAAAAATTACTTCACGCCCAATTTATCTTTCGCGCAAAGCTACAAAACATAACGGAGAATATATCAAAAATAAATACACGTGGCCAATAAACAATTACAATATTTCAAGAAATACATCCCCGTTCATCCACCCCCACAACTTCCTTAAAAGCAAAAGAAGAAACCGCCCCGGCGCTCCTGAATTACGGCCGGGCACACAACAAATAACAAACCCCCTCCCTTCCCTGCAGCGAGCGCGGCAGCAGTTATAATAACTAACTAGGCCGTTTTAAAACGGCAACACTTTTGTAAATAAAACTCCCCCCTCCCCCGTTACCAAAAACTGCCTCAATTAATTCCTCCAATTCATTTCTCCCGGTGGAAGCGACGTGACTTTGAACAAACGGTTTCGGTAATGAAATAACACCCCAGTTAAAAAGACAAAAGGGAAACGGAGGGAAAAAGACAGATATATAGCCATCACGTTGAGAAACCATTAATCCTGAAACCGCGCCAATTTTTGCGTTTTTGGCGAACGGACGGATTCAATCCGGGAGAAAAGGGGGGCAGAGAAAAAGGGAAGGAAAGCATGTATTAATGCAGCCGCACACTCGGATGCATACATGTATAAACCGGGCTGTATAAACCATGCTTTACACCAACGTTTCACAACCACTTCACGGGCATAGAGTAGATGAGCTACTAGAATAGGCATAAGACATGAATGGTTTGGTTTGGTTTGTTTAGAGCAGTGATTCTCAACCTTTTATAAGCTACCGGCCTGTCACCAAGCCCCCTTTTATAAAAATCCCGTAGTGCAGTGATTCTCAACCTTTTTTTAAGCTAACACCTCCCAACGGGGCCGACAAGTGATCAACACCCCTTTTTATAAAAATCCCGCAGTGCAGCGATTCTCAACCTTTTTTAAGCAACCACCTCCCTACAGTGCTGAGATGTGATCAACGTCCCCTATTATAAAAATCCCGTAGTGCAGTCATTCTCAACCTTTTCTAAACTACCTGCCTCCTACGGGACCGACACGTGATCAACGCCTCCTTTTATAAAAATCCCGTAGTGCAGTGATTCTCAACCCTTTTAAGCTACCGGCCTCCTACGGGGCCGACATGTGATCAACGCCTCCTTTTATAAAAATCCCGTAGTGCAGTGATTCTCAACCCTTTTAAGCTACCGGCCTCCTACGGGGCCGATATGTGATCAACACCCCTTTTTATAAAAATCCTGTAGTGCACAGATTCTCAACCATTTTTAAACTACCGGTCTTCTACGGTTCAACATGTGATCAATACCTCATTTTATAAAAATCCCGTAGTGCAGTGATTCTTAACCTTTTCTAAACTACTGGCCTCCTACGGGACCAACATGTGTTCAAAGCCCCCCTTTCTAATAATCCCGTAATTTAAATTGTACAGTAGGAGAAGTACTAAAGTATAAGAGGCAATATGTTTAAGAAATTGTCTTCAATAGAATTACAAATCAAATTTTTGTTACTGGCACACAGTGAAGCAACGCTCATACGAATGCTAAAGCCGAAAGTTTAGGGCGCTGACCTTCGGTTCCAGAGTTCGAGGGTGCTAATCCCACTGGGACATAGATGTTCATAACCGTTCGGAATCTGCTTTAAGCAGTAGGTCCTGGTCTCAATAAGGCGATTTCACGCAGTAGGGCAAACTCGCAAATAATAACAATTCTGGCTTTAGTTTCAAACGGAAGGGCAGTTTAATATTTGTCTATTGGCTGTTGTAAACATGAAAATGAATGGGAAGGGCATTATAGTAGTTCGCGACGTTGCTAAAGAGTAGACCTTAGTGCTCCAAACAAATGCTGTTGATTAAATATATTTTTCTAAATCTCGGCCCAATTTCACGTAGAACAAAGGAAAAGAAAATGACTGGTTCTGGTACCACCACATAAGTTTGTTTTATTACTTATAAAATCGTGTAAATTATATAATAATTGTAATAAATTTATTTAGTATTTTTAAAATTAAGTTTCAAAGCCAAAACCTGTTCACATTGCCACCCTGCTGCCTGAAACAAGTTCACTGCCCACCGTCATCGTTCCACCGCCCCCTGGAAGGCAGTATCGCCCCCGTTAAGAATGGTAGTTTATACGAATTTAGTAAATACGATCTTACGAAAATCGGTCAAAAAAATAACTTTTTTCGTCAAAAAATATATAAGAATAAAAACTACTATTTTTAATATTCAAAAGTTGGCAGGTCCGCATTATGTGAGGTAAATACATGGTCACTCTATAAAATGCATATGTAAAACAAACACACAATAAAAATTTTTACAAAATGGTACAATTTTTAGTGATACAATCAAGCGGTAAGTGAGCCCAAAATGGTAGGGAAACGCTTCTTTACATAAATAATTGTGAACTGGAATGACTGTAACACTGGTTGGAAAAGTCGAGTCATTTGTTTTGATTTCGCAAGAAGGGGAGGGGGATGAAAATGTCACTCTAGACCACCCCCCTCCTGGATGATGAATTGAGCTTTAAATTAGGCAGAAAGGCGTAGTTCTATTTGATATTATGTCTACGTGTAATATGCTATCTAATGAATTCATCGAGGAAGCGTGCTAGAAAGAAGAAAACAAAAAATATGTATTTCACGAACACAGAGAATTTTGAATAGCCAGCAGAAAGTGCAGCTAAACTCTCATTTTGTAGTCATGAACGGCTCTGAAAAATTCAAGCACAATGGCAGCCTGAAACAATGCGGAACTCAAGTGTTGCCTTTTTTAAATTTTGAGTGTTCATTATTGCGGTGAACGTGCTTTAGAAACTAGTTTGCCGCTGTCAGAAATTTCAATTCACTAAAACCCAACTAACGGGTGTCTTTCATTTGCAAGCCTTTTACAAGTCACACTGAAGCAAATGGATATTCAGTACCTCTCTTAAAAGTGAAGATTTATGAAATGGTAATCTTGAAAAGAAAGCTTAAAGTAATTAATCAAAGAATAATTACACCCGAGGTTTAACGTTTTCTGGTAAGGGAGGTACGTTGTCGTCAGAAGAACGATTTACATAAATCCGGTATCAATTAAAATGTTTTTTTATATTATGCTTTAATATTTCTAAATGTTATATTTTATAAAATTATTATTTCCAACCAGTATTGTAATTTTATTAGTCACACAATTTTTAAATTCAATTTCCGCATCCATCGTTTCCTTTTCAATTACCTTGAAAAACGATCGATTGAAGATTCAATTGTATACGACAAACTGTTATTCCCTACCATTTTATATATAGGGACAAGTGTGTATAATATATTAAATGTATAAATCAATGTATATACAGTGGATTTCGCTTAATGTAATCAGTTTGGGGCACCATAATTGTGAAATAACCGATTGACAACAATAAACGGTATACAAAATTTGATAAATTTAACCCCCCCTTTAATTCACACGCATTAAATTATAAAATAAAATGAAAACTCATCATATAACAGGCTTGCAACTGATGAGGTACTTTCACAAAAAGGTGAGAAAAGTGACAAATAATACAGAATAAGTGACTAAATATTGAAAAAAAAAGAAAAAAAAAAGCAATTTTTTTTCTTCTTGATTACACATGCTATTAAGATTTTTCTATTTATTTTAACTCTAAATCAAATGATTCATGCAAGACATGATTTTAGCGTCAAATACAAAAAAGGTTAAAAATTTTGTTTAACACAACTCAACATTGCTTTTTATTCAAGAAAGTCTAGAAATTAGATTTGAATATATATAATACATTAATTTTATAATCACAATTTTCTGCATATATTAATGATATTTTGAAATATGTACATAGCTAGATTAGAGTATCTAAACAAAAACTGTGAAGAAAAAGAGAAATGTGTGCTTTGACGTAAATTACTTTAATGTATTAAATGTACATTTCAGTACAAATGTAGATTTCAGGAACTTCTTTACGTCTTTTTAAAATCACTAAATTCTAGAAACCATATGACTAATTACATTTTAATAAGAAATATAATATTATAGCATCACATTTTCGGTCTTTTATTAAAATATTTTGTTATTTATTCAGATTTTCTTTTTTCAACAACAGACTTTTGCTGTGATACCATGAAAAAAGTGACTGCTTACTTAAAAAAGTGACTAAAAGTGATCAATTGTAAAAAAAGTGACTAAAGGTGAGAAAAGTGACGGAATTGCAAGCCTGTATATTTATGTATTGTATATTATCCTTTAAAACATAAGAATTGCATACATAATTAAAAAAATTAATTGTTGACTGTCTACGATTTTTTCTAAGAAGCTCGTTGATAAATTGTTCGTAATCATAATCAACCTGTCATAACGATTTTAAAATTTCTACCTTTTGTTTTAACGTTAAATCATTTCGCTTTCTGGCTTCCATATCGACAACCTGCATAAAAGTGAGCAAGGCATAACATGTGAATACGCTCTGTAATACTAGACTCAAGATTCGAGCTGGTGTTGCATGTTTTTTTGTTTCGGCGGCCGAAGACGGACACCCCGAGAGAGGGTTGGCAAGGTTCAACAGGAGGGGGCGATGGATGCCACCCCCGCCCTCGCCAGCTGCAGAAAAGGACATTTTTTCGTGGAGGAGAAAGCTTGACTGGGGGGGGGGGGATTCCACCCCGGCCCCTAACGAAGAGGAGAGGAGAGATGCCCGGTCGGAACGACGGAGAAGGGACATTTTCTTGTGAACGGAGCTGAGACCGGAGGGAGGTGTTTTCCCGCTCGGCACAGTTTATTTTTGTTCTCGGTCTTATTTGAGCCCTGTTTTGGGTATGAATTGAAGTGTACTTATGTTTTTGAACAAAATCTTCGTAATAATAAATGTTTAGTCAAGAGTTTTGTCGCTGCTGTGATTAATTGTCGGCCACATAGGCTTTAATCGAACCCAAGATACCTGCTCCAGTAAAAATAGGCGGGCAGGTATAGAACGAGGCGTGCAGACTTCAGAAAGTGTAGCCGGGGACGCGCGAGGCGTTGACACGCTCCTTCTCAGTTCCGATAATAAAGTGTTGGCTTTTGCTTATCTGACAACCATTGACCGCCAGCAGGGTGTGCGTATTTCTGAAAAATTCCAGCAACGTGTAAACCCAATCCTTTGTTCATCTCCCATTTTCCTAGGTGGAAGAGGGCGAATTCTAGGAAATTCAAACAGTAGCGAAGGGAAAGAAAATAAGGGGTTCCTTCTGAATATATTGTGAATATTCCTTTGCCAGTTAAAATGAGGTTCGAAAACTGATCCCATTAACCCATGTAACGATCACATAAAGCTATAATTTTAACACACAAATGAATAGAGAAAATCGGAACCAAGTGATTTCGATAACAATAAGCGATTGATAACATTAACCGCGATAACATTAAGCAAAGTCCAATAAATATATAATATATATTGATTTGTTTATAGCTATAATAAGCATTTATCTTTGTATTTAATGTATATCAAAATATGTAGACACACACACATATACATAAATATATATACATATCGCAATTCACATGGAGTCAAAATGACTCCGGACATTCTAATGTTAATACACACACTAATAAAAAGGAAAGAAGGACAAAAGGGGCTAAATCGAAATGACTCAATATTCTAATGTTAAAGGGTTAACCGAATGCATACGTTCCATAACCCTTTTAGTATTAATCAGACTTCTTACTCCAATATAACTTCCCACCCCTGACGGGGTTCCATTTTTCGTACAGTTGCCCCAAAATCTAAACATAAGTATTTGAAACTAGTTGTAAATAATTTATCATTACTCACAAAATTTAGCATTTTGTAACTACATAAGCGATGCAAAAGGAACCACTGTATACTACAAAGTGTAACATAGTCATTACTTATAGTTGTCACTGGTGGAAAGGTTAGTATTTTGGGTAGCCCCCTTACCCAGAAAGTGGAATCAATACTAATGACGCAAACGACAATCTGGATCATAAAATACTCAACTAGTCAGCACTGAATCATCAATACTCAAATACAAAACTAGATAAATTAAGGAACAAGGTTCCACTGTGTGCTACAAAGTGAAGCATACAGTCATTATTTACAGTTTTCAATGGCGTATAGGTTAGCATTTCGGGGAGACCCCTTAACCACCCAGAAATTGGAATCAATACTAATGACGCAAACAACAATCTGGATCATCAAATACTCAACTAGTCAACATTCAATCATCAATACCCAAATACAAAACTCGATAAACGATGGAAGAAGGTTCCACTGTATGCTACAAAGTGAAGCATACAGTCATTACTTACAGTTTTCAATAGTGGATAGCTTAGTATTTTGGGGAGCCCCTTTAACCTTACTCAGAAAGTGGAATCAATACTAATGACATAAACTACAATCTGGATCACCAAATACTCAACTAGTCAACACTCAATCATCAATACTAAAATGCAAAACTGGATAAACGACGGAAGAAGGTTTCACTGTATGCTATAAAGTCTAACATACAGTCATTACTTACAGTTTTCAATAGAGGATAGGTTAGTATTTTGGGGAGCCCCCTCAACCATCCAGAAAGTGGAATCAACACTAATGACACAAACGACAATCTGAATCATCAAATGGCCTTTTTGGAGAAAAGGATAAGTGAAATTAAGGCGGTAGGCTCGAGTTAATCAAGCAGACGATCTCGGAATCGTAAAAAAAGAGAGGAAATCTCTCGTTTGCCTCTAGTCCCCTTTTCGGAACATTTTAACCGGGTGCATATGTTCCACGACCCTTTCAGGATTAATCAATTTTTTTCCCTTCCTCCTCCACACGGAAATGACTCTAAAATAGAAGCTAAGGAATCAAATGTATTTCCAATGCAAGAAATTTAAATCCCCCCTTAGTACTGGAATAGAACACCCCCCAAACATCCCACCCCCTCGAGCAATTACGCCTCCATCCCCTCCCCCTTCGCCAATGCTTTTCGGGAGATTGGCCTAAGCTCCTGCATTTTTCCAAAAACCAAGAAATGGGCAACTCCATTAAGAAGTCGTCCTTCTAAGAATAATGTTATTAACCGGTATCTCTTCCCTTAAGAGTAATTCCATTAAGGAATAATTTCCATCAAGTGTAATCCTGTTAAGTAATTTACATGCGGCTATTAAGCAATGGCCCATTAGTAGGAGTGAAGGATTTTCTCTCCCGGGTTCCTTTGCCTTAACGTCCAGTTTTTCTCTCTTCTTCCCACAAAAGGAGCTTGGCGATGGACAGTAAAGAATAATAAGACAAAAAAAAGGGGGGGAATTTTTCGATGGTTTCGATATAAATTTCGCCAACGGCGGCAGTTTCGGGAAAGGTTTGCGTAAGGGCTTTAACAAAAAACGTAAATCTATGGAAGTATCTACAGATAGAAAGAGTATTATAGCTTCATTACGCTTAAAATAGAACCTTTTAAGGTAAGCGAACCACGTTTGGAACAAAAAATTTTAAATAAGGTTTTATGGAAATTCTTAAAGCGAATTTCCCAGCAAAACATCTGATAAATTCACTCACTCACTTTTCCTGATCAAAACACGCGATGCTAGTTCAGATGCAATTACATTGAAAAGTAGTGTTGTTTAATAACAAATGTAAAATTATTAACACATTGCGGGACACGTTCTAGTACGTTTTCTGATGATTGATACTTGAGCGTGGGCCATGTACTAGTACGTTTTCTGACGATTGATACTTGAGGGCGGGTCACGTACTAGTACGTTTTCTGACTATTGATACTTGAGGGCAGGTCACGTACCAGTAAGTTTTCTGACAATGGATACTTGAGGGCGGGTCACGTACTAGTACGGGTTGGTGTAACAACATGGTTTGTTTGGGGATACAAAAATAACGGTATATACAGGAAAACGAAGCCGAATGTCTACTAAATAAATTCTGAAAATATTGAGACAAATAAAAACTAGTTTTTACATCAGTCGATGCGGAACCACAGAACGAGAAAAAATTAAAACTATATACTACTATTTCTATTTGATTTTTCATATTTACGATACTATTATAAATTGATCCACTAAAAAATATATTTTTTATTTACAAAAATCTTGTGGTCGTTATTTATATATTTCTATTTATATATTTGTTTATATGTTTCAATATAAAATACGAAAAGTTGGTTAAAAAATGAAATAATTTTGGATCTATTGAGATTTAACTGAATAACTAAATAAAAACTAGTTTTTACATCAGTCGATGCGGAACCACAGGACGGGAAGATTGATTAAAAAAATCAATTTAGATTTAAAATTAACTTTTTATTTATCCTTGAGAAAATTATATATATATATATATATGTGTGTGTGTGTGTATATGTGTTTATTTGTCTATTTATATATTTGTTTATATATTTCAATATAAAATACTAAAAGTTGGTTAAAAAATGAAATAATTTTCGATCTATTGAGATTTAACTGAATAACTAAATTTACGTCAGCTTTCGGTACAATTCCGCTGCGAAATGTACCCGCACACAATGTGTTAATATAAAAGCATTATTAAACCCTTTTCGAAAAAATCCCGAGTCTAGCTCATTACTTACTTTTCATGCCATAAAGCACAATGACGAGCTACACTCGTCATGCGACTAAAGTTACTGCTGAATATGATAATTTAGTCTAAAATTTCTAAGGTACTGAATTTGGCAACACGTTTGTTAACTGTGAAAATTAAACTTGTCAAAATTAAACTATCTCATATTGTTTACTGCTAGAAATTTTTGGTACAAGACTCGACCTAATTGTTGTTAGTCTGAAACATTTCATTCTTGTAAACATTTAGTGTGAACATCGGTTAATATATTCGACGAGTGTACCGTATTGTGCGGTATGGCATAACACAAATGACGAGCAGGACTAGTCATTTTACCGGAAGGGGTTAACTAAAAAGTAGTTTATTCGAATAGTTTTTTAAATTGATTTTCAAAAAAATTACACAAGATCAACTTATACCAATCAGCTTACAAGAAATACATCCAGTTAATTGTAAGACAAATTTCTATAAAAATAAAATATATTTAACTTAATTTGCTTTAAATAACTTGCCAGAATACAAACATCCTAAAAATAAAAATAAAAGCATTATGAATTCATAAAAAAATAAACATGCTTCAACTTTAACATAAATAAAAATATTTTTAACAAATAATTTAAAAGGTTTAAATATTAAGCATTATTGTACAATTATGCACCCCAAAAATTTAATTCATTTTAGCTGGGAATAATTCTAAAAATTGACCTACTAAATTATTTTAATAAGAATAAAAGCATTATGAATTCATTAAAAAAATATGCTTCAACTTCAACATAAATAAGAATATTTATTTTACAAATAATTTATAAGGTTGAAACATTAAGCAATATTGTGCTAATTATGCACCCCAAAAAATTTAATTCATTTTAACTGGAAATAATTCTAAAAATTGACCTTCTAAATTATTTTCTTTATTTTATGCTTTTCTCAAACTTTTAGAAAACATTCGTAAATCAGCCTGGCATCTGATAAATATTTTATATTTTTTCTGACTGCCTCCCCATTTAACAATTCCCGACAAAAATATTCTTTTCTTAATTTTACTGGCGAAATTCGTTATTTTTCAAACCTTTTCTTTTCGGAAAATTTGTCAATATTTATCATGAATTTCAGTATTTTCCTGATAATTCCCTAATATTTCCAGAATTGCCAAATTCCCTAAATATTCTCGATTATTCCGGTTGCAGGACATCATAGTTTAACTGGGTTTTTCATGATCGTCTGCGTAAAAATTTATTACAAATGACAATATTTTTAAAAGCCATAATTTTCTGAAGTAACCTGAAGAGTAATTATTAAATTTTTTTTAAAGTTTTCTCAACGCTATTAAAGAATCGCATGAAAACTTTGTTTAATTTTGAGAAAGTGCTGAAGAATACGGCTTTTTTCAAAGCAAATCAAAACAGTTTCAAAAATTAAGACCTGTTTTCGTATCAAATTCAAAGGACGGAGGGAATCCTTAATAAAAGCAACAGTCTCTCGAAAATCTTCGATATTTGTCTGGGAACGAACTTTAAGAAAAAAATAAAAAAGGCTTCGAAACGCCCCCAAGCGTTCTGTGATATTCACCCTTTCCTCCCCTGTCGCTAATTAACGCCCAAAACAGCTGAGACGGTTAATTTCTGAAACACTTGATGAAAGCTCCCTTTGCAAAAATAATTTTTTTTCTCTATTCCCCTAACCCCCGTCATACACCGCAGGGGAATGTACCGTGGATTCTTTTGTTCCATAAACTCCGTTCGAAAAAGAACAATGCTCGACCTAAATCTAAATTTCAAAAGACTTTTAACTCCCCTCTCGGCATGGTGAGAATCGATGGTGTAGCATACCTTAAAAAGGAAAAAAAAAATTAAAAGCGAAGTGCTAAGATTTTGAAAAGGAAAAGGCGTTATTCATTAAGAAAAGGTTGCTTCCATTAATAAAGATTAACGAATCTGTCGCGATTTGGTGCTTTTAAGGGAACAAAAAGCTAATCTTCAGGTTCCCTGAGCAAATGAAGATTAAGCAGCCCTGTAAATTAAGCAACTTGTCAGCAATAGTTATTAATAAATGATGATCAGTGTGTTTCTAGTAACGTTGTGTTGTTTCTCAAAAATTAACCCGAGAGCCGTACCGTTGGCGGGGATTTGACCCGGGGGCCATTTTTAACCGGCGGTTAAATATATATATCTGTTGCGCGCGCCTATTTTGTTTCTTTGTTCCGGAGAAGATGTCCCCCCTCCTCTCTTTTCCAGGATCATTTCTCAGGAGCGGCACAAGGAGGCGGAAGGGCTTTTGGCAACAGAGGACCTCGACCGTTTGCAGAAGTAATAAAACAGCTAATCCCTTTTCCTTCCCTGGCGCCTTTACGCCGTTCATTACAGAGCTGGTTATTTTTGAATAAATCATCTTGGCGAGAAATTTGTTTCGGATGCAGTAAATCTCCACTTAGGAATAGTAGACGGGTGGGGAAGAGAAGAGAATCGAGTGTTCTCTACGTACAGAAGGTAAGACTAGGAATGCAGTTGCATTTTTGATGCGGAGGGAATAAAACAAACAGCCAGGGATCTTTTCCAGCGAGTTTGCTGGCAACTTTGTTTCTTTTCGCAGTTTGAAAATAAGTAATAATAAGTCGACTAACAGCTGACAGTTCTTCATTGTAACCCAAAAGAACTATAGTGCTAAATTTAAAAGATATATTTACGAAAACAGCACTTTGTATAAGGCCATAATAGCCTAATTATTCAACTTGAAGTGATAGGGGAAGAAGAAATTTATCTAACTTTGTTTTTGCAAGTGACATACTAATAAGTTGGGCTTAGACAAAGTTTCAGATATATTCTATGAGTTATAAGACTATAAATACATAAAGACGTATAAAGTTAGTTTAAAATTACATGAGTATGTTTGTAAAATGTACATGTATGTGTGTAAGTATACATACACTCGCGTACTGTACGTAGTTGTTAATTTGATTTGGAGTGCTATGGTCTACTGTAAGAAGCCCATCAGAATTTGCGATGAAAGAGTGGCTAGTAAGAACCTCAACAAAAGGATTTGAAGAAAAAATAGGCAATAAGAACCCCAACAAAATTACAAAGAAAGACTGGCCAGTAAGATCTCCAATAAAATTATCTGGGAAGAAAGACTGGCCAGTACGATCCCTAACAAAACTATTTGGGAAGAAAGACTAGCCAGTAAGACCCTCAACAAAATTTGCGAAGAAAACGGGCTAGTAAGAACCCCAACAAAATTATTTACAAAGAAAGACTGGCCAGTAAGATCCCCCTATAAAATTATTTGGGAAGAAAGACTGGCCAGTACAATCCCCAACAAAATTACTTGGAAAGAAAGAATGGCCAGTAAGACCCTCAACAAATTTTTGCGAAGAAAACTGGCTAGTAAGAACCCCAACAAAACTATTTACAAAGAAAGACTGGCTAGTAAAATAACTTCCCAAATTCCCGGACATCAAAACGTGACGAACTGCAATAAAAGCTTCATACAAATAAATACCTCATTAAAACTTCGAAAATTTAACTTCTAGTCACAATGGACAATGAATTCCGAAATTCCTGCAGCATACAGAACTCGCAAAAAGGACAGTTCATCAAATCTCCCTCCTCGCCAGTTCGAAACTAGAAATATTTCAAAACCTCATCAATTCAACTACAACTAAACTCCCCCTACGACCGTTTTCTAATTAAAGGGGAAAATATCGCATTCCTTTTCAGAAAAGCCCCCTCGATCAAACGAACTGGCCGGCACCACACCACCTTCGGTCAAGCCTTTCCGTGACGCAGACGAATTCGTAACTTCCGGACAGGCGGGGGGAAGTAATGAAAAGGGAGGGGGGTTCCAGAATCATTACGCTCCGTGCCACAGACTTATTAAAGTTGGCCCTTTTAATAAGCACCCTCCGGGCTTGTTCGTTACAATGTTACCTGGTTACCGGAGTGGTAAAAGGGTAGGTGGTGAACGTTACGTGAGGGGGAGGAGCGAGTCATTATTCGGAAAAGAATGTATTCGGAGGCCGTTTTCTTTCCTTCCTTGGGCAAAAAAAGTTAAGGAATTACATGTTTGGTTAATCGTCTGAAGTTGATTGAACACCGGTTATTAGACAGACGACATAAAAAATCATGTCGAAGGAACAGACGATATTAAAAAAGATCGAATGACGCAAAGGAGGGAAAGTTGGCTGAACTGAGCTGAAATAATAATTGTTAACATTTACGATTTTTATTAATAGAAATGACTTTAAATGAAGCATAAATATGTGGAACACTAGAAAGAATTTTTTAATACAAATATTAAGTATGAAATCAATAAAGTGAATTGTGGCTACATTTTTAAATGGATCGTTTGTTTTGGAGTGGTACGGTTTACTTTTTTGCTACACGAAGGTTGATGAGACCGTAGCCTTCTGCTTCAAGCTGGTTTCGAAATGTTTATGCCACAGTGGGAGTCGAACCCACTAACTCTGGTACTGAAGAGCAGCACCCAACTCATTCGGTCTTTTTTAAATGATTTTCTTGAAACGTGTATTTACTTTTTACTATATTTTCAATAACAGCATTTGTTAAAAATTTTAAAAGCAGGTAGGTAGTAAGAGAGAAAAACCAAAGCAAAAGCAAAATAATTCGGTTCGAACGTTGTGACGTAACTTTGACGTCAGCTTGAGGGGTTTAATCTGGACGTTGAGAGTTGGTTCGAATGTTATTTGTGACGTCACATTGACATCAGCTTGATCATTTGCTCGCAGGATGTCCGCAAGCTTGCATGATGTCCAATGACGTCAAAGTAACACCACAATGAACGTTCGAACCTACTCGCAACGTCCAGGATAATGCCCAGTGTGCTACCATACTGCAGTCGATGTATGCCATAGTCTACTTCCGCATCATAATAACGCTAGAGCTGGTTTGGTTTGGTTTGGTTTGATTTCATTTGGAGTGCTAAGGTCTACTTTTTGCAAAACGAGGGCTAATGAAACCGGAACCTACAGCTTAAAGCCGATTCCGAAAGGCTCGCCACAGTGGGATTCGAACCCATGAACTCCGGTACCGCAGGCCAGCATCCTAACCAATCTGCCTACGTTCGGCTTCTAGAGATGGGATTTCGGAACCCTACAGAAGAAAATTTAGGTCCAATGGGATGAAAACTATATTGTATACTATGTAAAAATTTCATGAAAAAATATTAAAAATTTTTTGGAGACAACATGCGCGTTACATGAAATAAACACAATTTGAGAAAAATCAAGTTAAATTTCATTACAGTAAACAGCTAACACATTTATATTCATAACTCCACTTGATATTGGAAATTTTTTACGCGCGTTGTTTAAAATGTTCAGAAATGAATTCAGTTTCACATATTTTTTCAGAAAAATCTAACTTTTTCTCGGTTTAACAGTCGTATAAACGATCGTTGTGAAAAACCGATAGTCGTGTAAAAGATAAGTAATAAATTTGACGAAGATAATTCAGACATTATACAGAAAATATTTAACATATCACGCGCATGTATAGCCAAGTAACATTGGCTTCGGCAATTGGCGAGATCTAAAACAATCGCCAAAGATCCGCGCTGCGTTACATTTATTAATGCAACCAAATTCTCTCACACAGCTTTTCGAAAAAACAGATTCCAATAGAGACTGATATTTTCGAAATTGCAGAAACAAAAGAGCAAGCCACTTGGGCAGCCGATTTGATTGACAGCACGTGGAGAACAGATGTGCATTAAAGTAAATACTTCCTCTTTGCCCAGAAAACTTTAAAAAACGAAGAGACAAAAAATGGCGCCAGTAGAAGAAAACTCGGATAAGAGAAAAAAAATAAAAGATTAAAAAAAAACTCCCATCGCACATAATTTGTTTCACAATGCGAAAGCGTGTCCAGTTTTTATCCCGTCCATCACGCGCGGCGCGTGACAGGCTCGCCAGTCACGTGTTTGAATGATGACCAGAAAAAGAGGGGGGAAGAGAAATAAAAATGCAGCACTCGTCCCCCCGCTAGGGAATCGAAATCCATTGTACCTTGACCATCGTCCATGTTTTACGAACGATAATATCCCCACCCCACTTCCTTAGATGGAAGGAGGGTCCCCTTCGGTACTATTCCCTCCCCTCCCCACTACAAAAATATTTTTGAACCAACAGATGGACTCACCCCCACCCCCTCCTTTTTTATACATCGATAAGTATGAGGAAAATTCTAGAAAAGGTAGCTAGCCTATGAAATGACTTGCAGAAAAGAAATTCAGGTTCGAAGAATGGAGAGAGGAGAAAAAATATTTGACTCCGTGATATATCGTCTGCGAGCGGCAGATTTGTTTTATTTTGTTAATGGGTTTTTTTTTAAAAAATACATTTCGGGCAGAATTTTTTGGAGGTAGGTAGCAAAAGCGGAGAACCGAAATAAAAGCAAAATAATGTTAGAATCAAATACTGCTTTGGTAGATATTTGTAAATTTATATATCCCGTGAAGTAGTGTGTGTGTGCGTGTATGTGTGTGAGTGTATGTATGTGTATATATATATATATATATATATGTGTGTGTGTGTGTGTGTGTGTGTGTGTGTGTGTGTGAGCGAGGTTTAAAACTGGGGGTTAAAAATTAAGCGAGTTATAATTAAAATTAGTTAGAACTCATTAACGATAACGGGAGAGAGACACCCAAGAGCAGAACTATACAGGGTGAAGAAGCCGATGCGGAAGTAGACACAGGAATTTTGCTTAGGTAGCAACGCCAAAAAACACAGTTCTTGGCGGGAACTCGGGCTGATAACATCCTCCACGCTTGTCGTGGCAAATTATGAGAACAAAGGATATCTAAATGGCACAGCTATGGACAGAAGGATTACAATAAAGAAGTTTTTATATATGGAATGAAATGTGTCTTCCATGCTTTAACCACTTGTCCATATCATATATATGTATTATTAATTATATATATGTCAAGCTGCGACACTAATGAAACTGTAGAATCTTCAATAACTTCAACAATGAAACAAACGGTACAGATACGGTACACGGACAGCTGGATTGTTTTAGGTGTTGGTTTCCTTTTTAACAATAGTCAAATAGAATATATTATACACGACAAAATAACTTTAAATTTGAAATATATCGGATTACATCATGGCATTCTTGCTTAAATAGAAAAATAAAACGTAATATAATAATAAACTTTCTAATAAGATGCAGTAGGCTTTTTCTTTCTAGACTTTTCCTTTTCTTAATCTTTTGATTTCTAGGATAATGATTGCTTACGGACCTTAAGATTTTAAGATGAAGTAGGGGTCGAAGTCTTCTAGTACAAAGCGTACTAGAAAGCATCTTTGTTCAACACTTCCAGAAAAGTGTAAACTGATGCAAAGACAGATAGGATAAATGTACTGCGTACTATAACGCATAGTTACATATATAAAGCTTTGTTCATGACCTACAGAAAAGTCTAGACCGATGCAAAGGCAGGTTATATATGCTGAGTACTATAAAGCATTTTTGTTCAACACCTCCAGAAAAGTGTAGACTGATGCAAAGCCAAGATAAATGTACTGAGTACTGTAAAGCTTCTCTGTTGAAGACCTCCAGAACAGTGTAGACTGGTGCAAAGGCAGGATAAATGTACTGCTACTATATAGTATCTTCAAGACCTCCAGAAAAGTGTAGATGGATGCAAAGACATGATAAATGTATTGAGTACTATTCAGTATATTTGTTCAAGATCTCCAGTAAAGTGTAGACTGATGCAAAGACATACAGGATAAATGTACTGCGTACTATAGAGCATCTTTGTCCAAGATCTCCAGAAAAGTGTAGACTGGTGCAAAGTCAGATGAATAAATGTACTGCTACTATATAGCATCTTTGTTCAAGACCTCCAGTAAAGAGGATAAATGTACTGCATCAAAAGGAGAATCTTGTATAACAATTTAACTTTGTTATAAATGTCATCCAATTTCAAGAAACAAAACGATCAAACCCCGTAATTTTTTTAACAGTACCCTTCTGTACATATGAGAGACGTAGATTTTTTTCATTATCAACCGTCAAGAAAAATTAATTTAGTCTGCAGTGTTATTGTCTACTTTTCTGGTACACTAGGACTAATGTGAATACAGCGGGATTCGAACTCGCAGACTCGTAACCGAAGAGCAGAACTCTACAGTACCACTTCTCCCAGCTTGAGAAAAATTGTGCGAGTTGGCGACAAAACAAAGGATATTCATAAAGCACAATTAAAAAATTATGAACTCCATATATATATATATATATATATATAAAACGGAGATGGAGATACATTTTAAAACCAGAGAAAATTTAATGCATTGTTCCACTAGATTAACAGTGTATATATATATAAATGCAAATGCATTAGATTTCTATATAAATAATTATATATACAGAATTGCAATACATTTAAGCGCCTGCCAGTAAGCATTTGGCGGAAGATATGCGATAATTTCATTGGATTTACGGCCAAAAATAATTATCAGTGTGGAAGCACCCACTTGAGCGGACGATTTGATTGGCCAGGGAATAATATAGCCAGTAAATATGTCAGATCGCTCCTTACATAGAGGGCTGACGGTATATTCTGGAACGGTTTAGAGATGACAGCGTGATAAATATTTCGAGCGCCGATTCGTCAAAGAGGACTTCATATAGGGTAAATATATCATCCGCGCCACTTAAGGGGCCGAATATACATTGCAGATGTACATAAACACATAGTGACGAAGTAGATAAGCTCAGCGAGGTAATTAGTCAACTCTGAACGATATCTCGATTTTGAGAAATTCATTGTGGAGTACAAAGATCCAGACTAATAAATTAAACCGAAAATTGAAATCCCATGGCAAGTAGCTTTCTTTAACTGTGGCTATTTTGATTTCGGTACGAGTGTCCAAAAATGAATTATCTCCTATATAATAATAGCCTAAATTATCTATCCGTTTGTCCTCGAATTAATGAAGCAGTTGGTTTGGTTATGAAGCGCTACGGTTTATTTTTTGCAACACGAGGGCTAATGAGACCGAGACCTACTGCTTAAAGCCAATTCGGAACGGCTACGAACATCTATGTCATAGTGGGATTCGAACCCACGAACTACGGTTCCGAAGGCCAGCACCCTAACCATTCGGCCATCGTTCGGCCCTGGAATGGATAGAGGCATCCATATTGCATTCTTCATGAGTTAGGGTTAGCAACGTTCGAAATCCACTCCTTCCCCCCTTTTTCTAGCATTTAATGTCATTACTTTAAGCCCTATTTTCCCCGGTTAAGAGCAGGCGATTAAATTTATCAATTTATCACATAGGTAAAAAATAACATTTTCAGGCATGCAACTGCTGAGGTACTTTCAAAAAGGTGAGAAAAGTGACAAATAATACAGAATAAGTGACTAAAAAGTGACTAAACATTGAAAAAAAAAGCAGTTTTTTCTCCTCTTGATTACAGATGCTATTATTAAGATTTTTTTTTTTTATTTATTTTAACTCTAAATCAAATGATTCATGCAAGACATGATTCTAGCGTCGAATACAAAAAGGTTAAAAATTTTGTTTAACACAACTCAACATTGCTTTTTATTCAAGAAAATCTATAAATTAGATTTGAATACATACAATACATTAATTTTATAATCACAATTTTCTGCATGTATTAATGATGTTTTGAAATATGTACATAGCTAGATTAGAGTGTCTAGACAAAAATTGTGAAGAAAATGAAAAAGAGAAATGTGTGCTTTGACGTAAATTACTTTAATGTATTAAATGTACATTTCAGTACAAATGTAGATTTCAGAAACTTCTTTACGACTTTTTAATATAACTAAATTCTGGAAACCATATGATTAATTACATTTTAATAAAAATAAGATTAGAGCATCACATGTTTGGTCTTTTATTAAAATATTTTGTTATTAATTCAGATTTTCACTTTTCAACAACAGACTTTTGCTGTGATACAACATGAAAAAAGTGACTAAAAGTGGCTGTTTACTTAAAAAAGTGACTAAAAGTGATCAATTGTAAAAAAAGTGACTAAAGGTGAGAAAAGTGACGGAATTGCAATCCTGCATTTTTTTACCATTATCATGGCCATCCTTTAGCCATCTCATTTACTCATTTCTTATTTTCAATTATTTAAATATCGTCTGCATTATTTAAATATCGTTTGCATTATTTTCGTACGTTTTATCACTGAACATACATACTACGTAAATAATTTTCTTTTATATTTGGCTTAAATAATAGATTAGGTACATATGTGATAGTTTTGAATTTAACCATCGATTATTTTTTGTTCTAATGAAAATTTTATCACCGGTATTAACAACAAATTCTATCTACCTCCAGGGAGTAGTGGAAAATGATAGTTTCATTTCTATACTTCCATTAATTACTGTTGCAAGAAAAATTAAGAACTTCTTAACGATAATTTCGACGTATGTAAGAAACTTTTGAATTATCTTTCTAAATGAATTCAATGCGATTCTAAACTGAATTCACAGTATCGGGAGACTTCAGAGGAGTATGAAGATAAACAAATTATTGAGCGCGTACCAGATAAATCTCAGCGAAAAAACACACCCTTCTTTTATCTGCCTCATAGGATAGTTTACAGTTCTGGAAAATTTAACATTTTACTCATCCCATCATATGACGGGTTATATGATCGTTCAGGTAGATTTGTGCTGCATTAACAATACCTCTTTGAATTTCTAATTATTTTAGTTTCATAGCAGCTTTTTCAATATTATTTCACAAACTAATGAAGCTCATAACTTGCTTGTGTTTGGCTTGCAGGGATACGGTGCACTGTTCTGCTACAAGAGGTCTAATCAGACCGGGACTCACTGCATAAAGCCGATTCTGAACGTCTACAAACATCAATGCTATAGTGGGATTCGAACCGTATGGCTGTACATAACTGGATTTACAAAATATAAACCTTTAACATTCGTCCTTCGTTAACAAATAGGAAAAAAAAATGCACACACACATACATATATATATATATATATATATATATACATACACACATATGTAATCCAGTAATCATATAACTGCTGGACAAGGAGAAAGCTAAACAGCTAGTAGTAATAAAAAATGTGTTCGAGCCATATAGAAGAAAACGGCACAAGTCTAATTAGAATTTGATTTCAGAGCTGCTAAAACGGACATCTTTACTAGTCAAGGACAGACAAAGAAAAAAAAATCACTCTGCTGAAAAAGAGGTGCACCCAAGAGTGAAGACAGAAAGAATTTTCCCACTTACTCAGCGAATTTAAGTGTACTGAACACCATGTGGGTTCATAGTGTTTTCCGAATTCACCAAACTGAATTTTTGGAACTGAAGTAAATGCCTTTAGAACTAATAGTGGAACAAATTATACACGAATATGCAAAAATCACGATTTTTTTTCTTAAACGGGCATAGTGTTCTATTCTCTAAATGAAAAAGGTCTTTGGGAGAGCGTTTTGTAGAGTTTATTCACATGACATCAACACACATATATATATAATTATAAGAAGCCTTAAAAATTTATTTTAAAGGTTTATTTTTTTAAAATAAGAAATATGTATTTATATCGTATTAAAATAATTGTTTTTTTAATTTCAAAAAATCATTAAAACAAAAAATAATTAATCTGTGTGTGTATGAGTATTATATAATTATATATATATATATATCGAAGTCTAACCAGTTAGAGTCAATACGACTAAAACTCAAAAATAATTGCTGATATCGTCTAACAAATTAGCAATTCCATTTCCCTTCCGCGGACAGCCAAATCAATCTCGAAAAGGACAAAAGTGCCCTTAACTTCTGAGTGTCCGAAATTATTTATAATTTCAGCAGTCTAGAGCTCTAAACGAGAGAATAATTTCAAGTACTGAACGGCCCCCGTGACCGCCAGAAAATTCACTTTAGCCTTCTTCCGGGGTGGCAGTGGAAGGAAAGACTTTAAAGTTTGACTTTCCCGACACAATCAGCCGGAAACCTGTTAAGGACCCCCATCCACCCCTTTCGGAAATATCGGTGCGAAAGCTTCCCCTCTACCACTCCCCTCCTTTTAAGCGCTCGCCAGTAATTATATCAGAGCTTGCTTATGTCGCCGATAAATATTTATTAAGGATTCACGCTCGAGCGGGCAAACGCTTTAAGCCCTCTAGAGAAGAGAGTGCACCGCATAATCCTTAATCAATAATATCCAGCGATTACAGTCAAAAAGACAAATTAAGTGAGACCGTGTTTTCGGGGGAGGGAAGGTGTGGAAGGACACACACATCTCAACCCCCGACCTCCCCCTTCCTTTTAACCTCCAGGCATTATCTCTTCCCTGTTAAGGCGAAGTTTGTCCTGATTTAAGGTGCTAACACTCGCTGGGATACCGGAGGCTAAGCGCAGACAAATCCTGGGTACCATCCGTAAGCCGAGAAGATTATTAATTCTTATTATTGTTGTCGTCCTGGTATTGGAGAAGTGAGAAAGTACAATCAAACTGTTGGCAAAGAATTGGTTTGATCAAGTGAACGTTGAGGCGATCAATTGTGGGCGGAGACTGAAAATGGTAATTTTACATAATTGTGATTTCGTCAACCATCTGCCTGCATTAGAATATCGTGGTGATATAATTTGGCGAGAAAATTTTCCAAAGGAATATTTAAGTCCAAATTTCTCAAATGAAGAGGTTCAAACTAACGGGAGTCGACTTGACTAAAGAACTGGGTTCCCCCGCCAATTTGGCGATAATGGTTTAAGTATAGTAGCCTAACCTTTTCTCCTAATCTTACCATGTCCAAACAATCTGTATCTGCATTATAATTTGTATGAAATTTGCATCCAACTCTCCTTGTGTAACTCTCTTCTTATATATCAAAAGTGCGCAATGCTTAAAAAAATTAGGTATAACAAACCATTAATGGTTCACTGTGGCTGATTTTTAATAATTTGGAGCTGTTGCGTTTGTAAACTGTTAAGGGATTCATTGCCCAAATATAAATGTCCAATTTTCAAGTCATTTTCTTTAGTTAAGTAAGGGTATATAATTCTATTACGATGGCACACTGTGCATTAACCCCTTCCGGTAAAATGACGAGTCTAGCTCGTCATTAGTTTTTCATTCCATACCGCACAATGACGAGCTACACTCGTCATGCGATTAAAGTTACTGTTAAATATGATAATTAATTTAGTTTAAAATTTCTAGTGTACTGAATTTGGCAACACTTTTATCACTTGTGAAAATCACAAGTCACTATTGCATATTGTTTACTTAGAATTTCTTGGTACAAGTCATTGCCAAATTAATGAGTCAGAATAAAAGAAAACCTACTAAGAAATGCCGTGTGTGTTACAAGAATCAAATTAAAAGTGAGACTACTTGGCGGTGTAAACAATTAAAAATTCCTTTGCACTTTGTTTTGAAAAGTACCACTAGCTTGAAGACTATTATCTGTATACCTTATTAATGTTTTGCTTTGATATTTTCTTAATTTTACTGTTTCTGATATTATTTAACACTATGTAAAAAGTGGATTTTAATTAAGAATATGTAAGAATTGTAAAATGAAACAAGTTTTTTAAATAAAAATTAAATGGTTATTTCATGCACAGTTTTTCATTATTAAATCATACCGGAAGGGGTTAATTAAAGTTGACAGAAAATACAAGAAATACAATGTTTGGATGGATTACCTTTGTGTTTTAGGAAATATCGCCATATATATTTTTCGCCAAATCTGCCAAGGGGAACCCAATTCTTAAGTAGCCCCACGGGAGTCAAAGTGGGATGTGATCAAACTGATGTTGACGAATTCACTTTTAGAAGAAAAATTGATAATGATCATCATCAAACACACTGTAAGCAGTAGGCCAAAAGCTTCCTAAATATACTTTAACGTTGTAGAGAAGGGGTTCTAAAAGTTTGAAAAATTACGACTCATTTCGTTCTAATTTGGCGAGAAAATTTTCCAAAGGAATATTTAAGTCCAAATTTCTCAAATGAAGAGGTTCAAACTAACGGAGTCGATCTTGACTAAAGAACTGGGTTCCCCGCCATTGTTGGCGATAATGGTTTTAAGTATGGTAGCCTAAACTCTTTCTCCCGATCTTACCATAATAATCTGTATCTGTGATTATAATTTGTATGAAATTGCATCCAACTCTACCAACTCTCCTTGTGTAACTCTTTTCTTATATTTCAAAAGTGCGCAATGCTTAAAAAAAATTAGGTATAACAAGCCATTAATGGTTCACTGTGGCTGAGTTTTAATAATTTGGAACTGTTGCGTTTGTAAACTGTTAAGGGATTAATTGCCCATAAATATAAATGTCCAGTTTTCAAGTCGATTTATTTAATTAAGTAAGGGTATATAATTCTATTACGATGGCACACTGTGCATTAACCCCTTCCGGTAAAATGACGAGTCTAGCTCGTCATTAGTTTTTCATTCCATACCGCACAATGACGAGCTACACTCGTCATGCGATTAAAGTTACTGTTAAATATGATAATTAATTTAGTTTAAAATTTCTAGTGTACTGAATTTGGCAACACTTTTATCACTTGTGAAAATCACAAGTCACTATTGCATATTGTTTACTTAGAATTTCTTGGTACAAGTCATTGCCAAATTAATGAGTCAGAATAAAAGAAAACCTACTAAGAAATGCCGTGTGTGTTACAAGAATCAAATTAAAAGTGAGACTACTTGGCGGTGTAAACAATTAAGAATTCCTTTGCACTTTGTTTTGAAAAGTACCACTAGCTTGAAGACTATTATCTGTATACCTTATTAATGTTTTGCTTTGATATTTTCTTAATTTTACTGTTTCTGATATTATTTAACACTATGTAAAAAGTGGATTTTAATTAAGAATATGTAAGAATTGTAAAATGAAACAAGTTTTTTAAATAAAAATTAAATGGTTATTTCATGCACAGTTTTTCATTATTAAATCATACCGGAAGGGGTTAATTAAAGTTGACAGAAAATACAAGAAATACAATGTTTGGATGGATTACCTTTGTGTTTTAGGAAATATCGCCAATATTTTCGCCAAATCTGCCAAGGGGAACCCAATTCTTAAGTAGCCCCACGGGAGTCAAAGTGGGATGTGATCAAACTGATGTTGACGAATTCACTTTTTAGAAGAAAAATTGATAATGATCATCATCAAACACACTGTAAGCAGTAGGCCAAAAGCTTCCTAAATATACTTTAACGTTGTAGAGAAGGGGTTCTAAAAGTTTGAAAAATTACGACTCATTTCGTTCTAAGTACATCGAATATTTTGTTACACTTGACTGTAGTTCATTCATCTTACATTCGATTGTGGTGTGGATTGTTTTTGTGGGAAAACCAAAGACATACCAACTGCGAACTAATTGAAACTGTAACGAACGAACTTAGTCGGTGCCGCGAATGTAAACAGACCAAATGAACGCTCGCTAGCCCTTCTTTTTACATGTACACAGTTTTTTTCGCGTTTCTGCAATTCCTTTTAAATGTATCCGGTATTGTAATAAATTTTATTTCTTTCATTCAAATGTATTCGAGCATTTAATGCCAAAGACGGAATTCTCAAGGTGCTTATAAAAGAACAAAACAACCCGGCCCGGGACAAATTGATGAGACGCAGTACCATTGGAAATTTGACGTTAAGGCCCCTTCGCTTTACCCATTATTGATTTATTTGTACTGTATTTATTCTCTTGTGGTTTTCTAACAGTTTTGGTTTGGTTTGGTTTTAGACAGCTACGGTCTACTTTTTAGCAACAAGCGGGCTAAATGTTGATTGTGGAAAGATAAATACACATTAAATATTTCTCACAACCCGTCAAAAATGGACCCATAGTTACAAAAGAGTTATAGTACACCTTTGACGAGAAAAAATCGTGGGAATTTTCCCCCTGAAAGCACCTAACTGAGGTGGTGGTGAACCCAAACAAGAAGTAGTCATATTATGTAAATCATGAAGTGATAACCTTTTAGTACTATCTTCAAAATAGTACTATTTCCCTCATCAAGCATGTTGCAGGTACAGAAAAGACACCTTCGTCAGCCATCTGCAGTAGTAAAATGCAACCATAAACCTTTGGCGAGAAGATTCCAACAACAATATTTTTGCTTAAGTATTGAAATGCAGAAGTACAATCAAAAGACGAGTGTGCAACGAATTGTCTGACCGTGTAAACTAGCAGACGATGTAGATAAAATGCTTCACTTTATCATCGATTACTTTTAAACCGATTATAGTGAGAGGCGGGAGGCTTAGCCAGTTTCAGATTACAGTGTACATTTATCACCTGCTACTACAAGGATTAAGAGGAATGAAAAAAAAAAAAAGGATTTACCGTTGGATAGCAGTTTTGGCTGGGGTTGATGAAGTCCAGTCCCCTCTCTCCGTTGCCATTGAAGCAGTGCTGTATGTTCTGTGTGAACTTCCTGTGCACGGCCGACAGCGCGTACACACACAGTGCCGAGTTGGGGCTCGGCTTGTTGAAGATGTCCGCCTCGTCTTTCGACTTGGCAAACACGGCGAACAGCACGCTATCCTGGGCTGATATGCCTAGAGACTTGGCTAGCTCCGATCCCGGCCTGCCCACGTAGGCCGCCTGTACCAGGTTGTAGTCGGTGCCATCGGGCGCCGTGCGGCACACCAGTGGCACCTCCGTGTACGAGTAGTACTGTACGTCCCGCTGGCAGACACGCACCAGCTTCGAGACGAATGGCTTTGGCGGGTCAGTGGACATCTTCTGCACGGTCACGAAGTACGAGAACCCTTTACTGCTGAAACCATACACGTACGTGATGGGGTAAATCTCACGCGACATGCTGTTCAGAGCGATCTTGGTGCCGGTCGTCACCCCCGAGTGAGCAATCACGAACATGTTGCCTGGGTCGAGGCTCCGGCTGCTTACCGCGGGAACGTCCGACCGGTAAGGGCCGTTGCCCGTGTACGACACGCCCACGTACAGCACGTGGGTGCGAGGCAAGTTCTTGGGTCCTGGTGCAATGAAGGCGACGGTGGAAGCGGTTGCGTTGTTCGCCACCACCGACTCGCTAGCGGGCGACTCGAAGTTCGACACATCGTTTAGGTCGTGCACCGTGCACGTGCCCTGGAAGAGGGAACCGCACGCGATCAGCTTGCTTTGCGAGTAGTCGACGACCAGCGCCTTGTTGTGGTAGTCCGTGGGCCTCTTGGGCTCGTTGGGGCAGACGCGCGTGACGGGGCACTTAGGGCTGTCCTCCTGGGGCCCCATCTCCGCCACGGCTTCCCGCTTCAGGTCCCTGGACAGCTGGTAG
Source organism: Pardosa pseudoannulata (assembly GCA_032207245.1). Lineage (NCBI taxonomy): Eukaryota > Metazoa > Arthropoda > Arachnida > Araneae > Lycosidae > Pardosa > Pardosa pseudoannulata. The sequence continues at coordinate 70,620,180 of CM063497.1, read as the reverse complement.
ATGCGGTTCACGGCGCCAATGTAGACACGCTCCGTGTAGTCATGCACCGTCATGTGGTTGAATTTCTCCACCTCGGGGTCCTCGAATGTGGGATACTCGCCGCCGGCCACCACCGGACACAGCAGCGCTGCCAAAGCGACCACCACTAGGAGAACAGGGCGGCACCACCGCTTCTGCCGCTTCTTCATGGCGGCGAGCGACAGGATGCCGGCGTCAATGCTTGCCCGTGACGTCACCTGAAGGAAAAGGAAGGAAAAATAAAATTTTAGAAATAAGATATAACATACAACTACTGTCTATCGATTACAAAATTAGCTCCCGCCAGCTTGTCTATGCCTGAGTTTCCGTAGAAATAAGATCCTCTCCCTTATTGACAGGCGAAGCCAGAAGAAAGTCATCCACTTTGGTTTACTAAACGACGATTCACCAAGTGAAAGAAAAAGCCACTTCGAAATGAAGAGGTCTCACTACAGTGATCGTCACTAACCATATTTCTTGGCGGGAGCTATTTTTGTGCTGGACAGACAGTATATTAGTGATCATGATGCCATTTTAAAATCACACTAACTACCGAAAAACAAAAATTCAACGTAGCTTTTTTTAAAATTATAATACAACTTGATTATACACGTGCATGCACACAAATCCGGATATCATGAATTTTAGGATGAGGGTGGGGATTCAGGAGTTCCAGGAAGACTTTCAGTAATTATTCCTGCAACTAAAATGAATTTAAGGCATTAAAAATACTGGCGTACTGAGCCCTGATACCTGACCAATATAAGAAAGCTTAAAAATACGATGAAGCAGAGCGCAAAATAATTTTAAGGCATTCATCATACCGAAAATATTAATAAGGTAAGAATAAGGAAAGTTTAAAATAAATTAAGGCAAAGGACTATATATTTAACCCTTTAACGTGCACTTTTGAGTTAACTCGAGCACGCTAAACTGACTGAACTGTGCAGACTCGAGATAATTCGAGCGGCGTTGTACTTTGTTGTTATGATTTTTCACATTCGAATGCAATCGAGAATTGAAAATAACAATGTGAAAGCAATAAAAACAACGATCGTTTTACTGATATTTATCATTTACATGTGATTGTAAGCCATAGCACTCACTTATTCAAGTACAAAATATATATTTTTTTTAAATTCAACTTTCTAAATTGTATTTTTTACATTTTAAAAAATTGATTTTTTTTTTGGCCGGCCTTTTTAAAAAACTGCATTAAGGGGTTAAAAGATGATTCTAGCTTCATATTTCCAATTTATATATATATATATATATATACACATATATACATATACACACAATATATATATATATATACACATATATACATATACACACAATATATATATATATACACATATATACATATATATATATAATATATATATAATATAAAATATATTATCAACACATATATAAATAAAATATAAAAAAAAATACAAAAAAAAATAAAAACACAAAAAAAATCACTAATATACATATACACACAATATATACATATAATAACAAATAATTAGATATATACACATTACATATCCACAATATATATATAACATATATCCACTATTATATAATATACATATTATATATATACACATTATACATATCAATATATATATATATCTATAAAAAATATCAACATATATCATACACACAATAAATTTAAACACAAATCATTCACAAAATTATTACACAATAATCAAAAAAAATTATATTCCAAAAAAAAAAAAATCATTAAAAAAACAAAATATAAAAAAAAAATAAAAAAAAAAATTTTTGTGTGGTGTGTGTGTGTTTGTGTTTCTTTTCGCAAAGGAAAAGAACTGTAGCAAAAAATGAAATAAATTAAAAAGCTTTTATAAAAGAAGAAAAAAATATTCTTAAAAAAGAAAAACTTAAAAACTTAATAAAGAAAAATTAAACTTCGTCATTACAACGAAATCGAAAGTATTCACGCTATACAATCTTTTAAAATACTTACAAAATTGTCAATTAAAAAAAATTTTCGATCAAAATACATACACTTTCATCTATTCATTTCATTCTAAAAAGAAAAGATTCAGGCGAAAATTTTTATTTTATGATGAATCGAAAAAAAAAAGGCTGTTACAACAATGATGTTAAGAATAGAAAGGTGGTATGTCACAACAACAGTGTTGAAAATATCTTTTTTCGCCTTTTTGAAGAAAACTTGATAAAAGAACCTGTTAGCAAAGAAATGTATGATGCTATAAGAAAGCTTTCTAACCGCAGAACACTTAAAAGCTTTCGTAAATAAAGAAAAACACAGAATTTTATGTTCTATTTAGAGTTCCGCACAACGAAATATCGAAATGAGTAAAGGACTGTTTTCTTTCCTTTCCCCGCTCTAAGTTGACTCGTTTCTCTCTCTCAGTCTTTTGCCCCCGACAAGAGGTGGCGATATTGTCTTTTTAGTTGAAAGATCAAATTATCTCTCTGCTTAAGTTGAAGTTTGACAGCGAAAAACAAAAATTTTGTTGTGTGTGTGTGTGTGTGTACGTCACGAAGCGTGTGCATTTTTTAATTATGATTTCGGAAAGAATAGAATGAAATTAATCGACTGAAAATAATACATTTTTTCAAAATTTTGTAGCATCTTTAATTAAGCAACGTCCAGAAAAAAAATTCGATTCCCGGGCGACATTAAACGGACAACACAGAGAACGAAAATTTGTACCACAGGAAATTAGAAGTGCTCAGTGCCAAAAATGGCGATTGTCGACAGAAGGAAACAAAAGATTTTACGCCATCACTAAAAAGATGATGAAATTGCGGACCTGGTGTTTTTTTAATAGAGGATGGAATAGTTTAATTAAAGATTTACTACATTACATATACACATATATATTACACATATACCACAATGATATACGACACATATATATATACACACATATCTACATTTCTATATACATACATATACATATGGAAATATCTTATATACAACATAATAATATATACATATACATACATATACTGCCATACATTTACATACATACATATACAAATACATATACAACATACATTCACATACATATACATATATACATACATATATACATATACTTATACATCATATACATTATATATGTTATAATTACAACATACCTAATCATCATATTCTATACATATCAATACATACATATATACAACAGCTTTCAACATACATAGATATACAAAACATACATATATATATCATATATATAATATACATAACATAACACTATAAACATATACATACATATATATACATATCATACATATAAACATATACATACATATATACATATACATACTTTATACTTAACATACATATAGTACAGTCATACATATATTCATCTACAACATATATATACATATACATACATATACATCATAGTATACATATACATACATATAACAACATACATATATACGTATACAGAATTTATACATATACATATACATACATTATATACATATACATATACATATATTATACATATTTACATATACATCATATTTTTTTACATATATATACATATACACATGACATATATTTATACATAAATATATACATATACATATTTACATATATATACATCTTCTACATAAACATACATAAACATACATCCATAAACACATTGTATGTGTGTGTGTGTTGTGTGTGTGTGTGTGTGTGTGTGTGTGTGTGTGTGTGTGTGTGTGTATAATATATATATACATATATTATATATATGTTTGACTTTCCTATTAAATTGAATGCAAGGAAAATTAAACTTCCATAACTGAAATATCTACTAACCCCCTATACTCCATGATTCGTTTAATTAAAATCTACATGACTGTTAGCTATTAGGAAAGGGCAATTGACTCTATATTTTAAACCTTTTAAGTATACGAAAGATTATTTGCCAAATAACTAAGAAAAACCTGTCATAAAAAACTGATAGGAAATCACATGACGAAGGCGGATCTCGTGGATAGAGAAATGGATCCCGTTTGAATTTAAAAATTAAGTAGTTTTAATGGCCCTTAAAAATGAAAGCTAAAATTAAGGAGTTCTTAAAGATTTTTAAGGACAGTGGGAACCCTGCGTTAATACAGAGTTTTGCGTCCCTTCCTATGAATGATATTAGATTGTATCTTTAATACTAGAAAGTAAGAAGAAATAAATGAAAAGGGGGCGTGTGCGCAGAAGCGAGCGCATGCGCGGGAGGAATCGTACATAACGTCTGAGAGCAAAACACGGCTGGGAACAGAATTTGTTAGGAATTAATCTATATCGCGTGTGAGAGCTTTCACATTGAGTGTAGGGCTGTATGTAAATGCGGATTCTCACATTACAAGTATGTAGCATGAATAATTTAGGAGCAGGTACGGTTAAAGAGACATTTATCATTCCAAAATACACACACATACATACACAAGCGGGTTTAGAAGGCACAGTGGAAGAATTTTTTTTTTCTTTTTGCTTTTTTAAACCTGAACAAAGTCACGGCGCTCCGTTGCATATCCGAAGAGATAAGAAGTTTAGTGTAAGCAAACACGGCATTTATGAAAAATTCAGCTTTGTTATTAATGAGCGGGAAGATTTTATGTATACAGGTATGTAATATGCGTGCGTGCGTGTATAGACTATGGTTTGTAATATTGGTAAACCAGTTAACCAGTAAATACAGCCGACTCTATCTCAAGTTCTTCATCCCCTATTTCCCCTTATGTTGAGGTTTTATAAAAGTACGAACTACGTATCGCATGTATTTCAATGTACAGCCAGTAAATGTCCGGCACTGTGCTATTATTGGATAATATGACGTTTTAAGAGCAAAAAAACAAAAAATTAAATAACACTTTTAAGCTTTGTAGGTGTTAGTTGCTAATTCATTTAATTAGAGAAGATTTCTTGCGTTACAGCGAGACATTTTAGACCGATTTACTGTTATTAAATTTTTGTTAAGGTATTTATTCCGTTTTAATTTTTTCGATATCACTGACACACACATATATATATTATATATATATATATATATATATATATATATATATATATATATATATATATATATATATATATATATATACATATATATATATACATATATATATACATATATAAATATATAATATACATAAATATATACATATATATATATACATACATATATATATACATACATATATATATACATACATATATATATACATACATATATATATACATACATATATATATATACATATATATATACATATACATATATATATACATATATATATATACATATACACATATACATATACACATATACATATACACATACACATATATACACATACACATATATACACATATACATATATATACATATATACACATATACATACATATACATACATATATATATATATATATATATATATATATATATATACATACAGGGTATCTGCCAAAATAAAATTTTTCAAATCCATGACTTTTCCTGATTTAGCAGATCATTTTCCATGACTTTAAAAAGCTTTCGTTAAAGTATATATAAATGAAATATATGCTTTTACAGAAATTACAAGAATTTTATCGTAAAAAACTATAAACTTACTTTATAAGTGTTAATAAACTCACGTACATAAAAATAAATTGTTGTATCTACATACCTAAGTTCAATCATATAGCAATTTTTCAATCAAACTGCTTCCAATTTGAATTCAGGGTACTTTGGTATTATCCAGGTTACCATGAACAATAGCCAAATATAACCCTATAATGTTTATATACAATATCCCTATAGATAAGATTTTTGCACAAAATTTAAGTTTAACTAATTTTTATTAAAAAATAATTATTATATTAATAAAATTTTAATCTACAATTTAAGAAAAAACCAGAATAATATACATTTACCCACCCATTAAGATTTCTTGCTTTGAGTTTCCTTGCGAACAAATTTTACTTGGCAATAGGGTCAATAGGATAATACATAGATACCAAACTGAGTAACTTCAGCTAAATGACAAGTAAAAATAGAATTAAACAATTCAATGCATTTTTCTTTAATCGGTAGTTTAGCGGATCCATGACTATCCATGACTTTTACTCATTTTATTTGAAAAATCAAGACTTTCCATGACAAAATTAATCCATTGTCTAAATCCATGATTTTTCATGACTTTCCCTGACTTTCCAGGTGAGCGGAAACCATGTTTATATACAATATCCCTAGAGATAAATTTATATTTTGTGCAAAAATCTTAAATAATTTTTATTAAAATAATTTTTATATTAATAAAATTTTAATCTGCAATTAAAGAAAAAACCAGAATAATATACATTTACCCACCCATTAAGCTTTCTTGCTTTGAGTTTCCTTGGCGAACAAATTTTACTTGGCAATAGGGTCAATAGAATAATACATAAATACCAAACTCAGTAACTTCAGCTAAATGACAAGTAAAAATAGAATTAAACCATTCAATGCATTTTTTTTTAATCGGCAGTTTAGCGGATCCATGACTTTCCATGACTTTTACACATTTTACTTGCAAAATGAAGACTTTCCATGACAAAATTAATCCATTGTCTCAATCCATGACTTTCCAGGTGGGCGGAAACCGTGTATATCCCTTTTATTGGAAAAAAATGTTGGTCACCTTACCAATTATTAAATACGATTCAAAAGCGACCAACAATGCTGACAAAATGGCTGACGTACAGAGTACAGCTGCCAAACCAAAACGAAAAATATATTAGAAAAAGAGGGGGGAAATTTTAAGTCTCCGAGACTTAATAGAAAAGAAATGGGGAAAATAAGAAAAAGTAATCTGAAAATTTCACTCTAAGAGGATGAAATCAAATGCCTCCGGACGGTGACATGGCCGCCTTATTCGGGCGTCGAATTGGATACCCCCGAAAAGTTGCATTAGGGCACCGAGTCGGAACGCTTTATAATCCCCCAGACGCCCCCCAGCCTTTAATCTGTACACTCCCCTCCCCTTTTTTTATTTCCAGTCCGCACTTAATCCTTCCCGAAAGGAAAAAAAGGGAACAGGCAGGCAGAGTCAAAGCCATATATGGTGCCATTAAAAATCCTGCGTTAAACCTAATGGGCATTTGAAAAAATTTTTCCGTTCCGGGCATTCCCCGCTCCCGTGTATAATCTGGGAAAAAGGGGACCGATGCCACACCTGTTGGAACAAAATAAACCGTAATGAAAAAAGATAACGGAATAGATCTCCTCCCCTTTTCCCCGAATGGTATCGGGGAAGGGCGGCGGGGAGACCCTAAAAGTGAAAACGAGGCATGCGAAAATTGTCACCTGTTAAAAAGGAAGGAATTGTTTTCCATTTTCCGAAAAGGGTATTTGGACACAAATATATATCTATAAAAGGAACTGATGTGTAAGGGGGCGAAGTGTATACAGATATATAAAGACAGAAGATAGGATAAAAATGTAAACTGGAGGGATGGTTTTATACGACGCTAGGAGAAGAGAGATATAAACTATTTTTGCTGCAGGTTTTTTCTTTCTTTTAGCCCCCCCCTTTCTTTTCTTTCCATCATTTCGCCCTATTTTTTCTTTCTTTCTCTCTCTCCAGTTGCTCTAGCAGCCGGCATTTTCTCCCCAGCTTCTGATGCGAGTTTTCTATGATAGCTGAATACATTGAGTTGGGAGTAATGGCGCGGTCTTTTGCCGGAATTCTAGAATAGAGAATGGAATTGTTAGAGGGATGGGGGTAGCCCCCCCCCTCCGCCTTCGACTTTTTAGTTCCGCTTTTAACGGAATGAAAACGCTGCAGGAAATAATATGGATATGGTTCTTATTTCTTCTTATTTTTATTGACGTTAAAACCTGCACACTCTTGATGTCTTTATTGCGAGGCACGTGGACGAGGCACCTTATAATAGGGCATAGGAATAACGTTGATGGTCCTATAATCAATCGCAACTGGGCGTTGTTGAAAACGGTTGCTTTGAAACGTTTCCGGTGCAATTTTTTAGTCTATATTTTTCAGAAAACTATAGTCTATATTTTGTATCTATCTGTCTAACAATTATTCTGGGGAAATTAAGCAAATGATTGTAATTTAATATTGAAATCGGCATCCATACGAGCGTAAAAAAGTTACACATCTAGAAGGATTTATGCAAACCATATAAGTTTGCCCTACCTACCCTTGATGTCTTAACCCAAGAAATCTAACAAAAATTGTAAATTATCGCAATTTTGTGTAGATAAACCGAACTTACCCCACGCGTTTGTTGAAATTTAACATCTGCAACTGAAGAAATTCTATTTTTCCTGTCACTAATCTTTTTTTTTTAAGATTAATAATAAGTGTTCATGTGTATGTTGTGTGTGAATTCATGTGTATTAATCTAACTAGTATTCTTGGAGAAATTGAACAAAAGATTGTATTTTTCCTCTTACTCATCTATCTTTTTTTTTTTAAGATTAATAACAAGTGTTCATGTGTATATTGTGTGTGAATTCATGTGTATCAATCTAACAAGTATTCTGGAGAAATTAAACATATGATTGTAATTTAATACTGAAATAGGCATCCATACGAAAGTTAAGAAGTGAGGCATCTTGATTCACAAACATACATAAGTTAGATATCTAGAAGAACTTATGCAAACCATATAAGCTTGCCCTACTTACTCTTTATGTTATAACCTAGAAATCTAACAAAAATTGTAAATTATCGCAATTTTGGGTACATAAACCGAATTTACCCCACGCGTTTAACAGTTGAAATTTAACATCTGAAGAAATTCTATTTTTCCTGTTACTAATCTATTTTTTTTTTTTTTAAGATGAGTAACAAGACAGTAATTCAGGTGTATCAATCTAACAAGTAGTCTGGAGAAATTAAATGATTGCAATTTAATACTGAAATAGGCATCCATATGAAACTTAAGAAGTGAGACATCTTGATTCACAAATATAAAGAAGTTAGATATCTAGAGGTTTGATTTGGAGCGCTACGGTCTACTGTTTTGTACACGAGGGCTAATGAGACCGGACCTACTGCTTAAAGCCGATTCCGAACAGCTACGAACACCCATGCCAGAGTGGGATTCGAACCCACGAACTACGGTACCGACGATCAGCGCCCTAACCAAACGGCCAACGTTCGGCGTTAGATAGAACTTATGCAAACCATATATGTTTGCCCTACCTACCCTTCATGTCATAACCTAAGAAATCCAAGAAAAGTTGTAAATTATCGCAATTTCGGGTAGATAAACCAAAAACCTTCCCCACACGTTCAATAGTTGAAATTTAACATCTGCAGCTGAAGAAATTTTAATTTTCCTGTTACTAATCTATTTTTTTAAGATTAGTAACAAGACAATAATTCATGTCTATCAATCTAACAAGTATTCTGGAGAAATTAAACATATAATTATAATTTAATACTAAAATAGGCATCCATACGAAAGTTAAGAAGTGAGACATCTTGATTCACAAACATAAAGAAGTTAGATATCTAGAAGAACGTATGCAAACGTATGTCATAACCTAAGAAATCTAACAAAAATTGTAAATTATCGCAATTTTAGGTACATAAATCAAACCTTCCCCACGCGTTTAACAGTTGAAATTTAACATCTGCAACTGAAGAAATTCTACTTTTATAGTTACTAATTATTATTTTTTAACTGCACGCTTTTAATGTGCCCCTGCAACCAGTTTATTTGGCTTTTATTATTATTTTTTTCCACACTGTGAATCCGATGTTAATTACCATCTAATTGGAATATTCGCCAGTACTGGATCTGCCAAAACCAATCGTTTAGGCTTGTCCGGCAAATATAAGTTCGTCTACACCAAATTACATTGACAAGGTTCAGACTCTTTCCACAGAAAAAAAATTAAGCACTTTTTAAGCACCTTTTAAGCACTTTTTAAGCACCTTAATTTACATTGTATTATGATCGACCTACAGCTAAAGCTTAAAAACTGAAGCTTTTCATGAGCTTTATGACTTGTAAAATGACATTAAATAATATATATAGATCAATTTAATAATTTTATTAAACACAATTGTTGATATCTCATACTTTAGGTTAAGACATCTTTCTTTGCAAACATAAATTTTAGAACAGGAATAGTCCTTATTGATCAAATGACCCCCCCCCCTCCCAAAAATCTGAAATATTTGTAAAATTAAGAAAGTAACTGTGGTGGAAGATCAACAAGTTCCACATCATAGCAACAGTATTTTTACAGCAACATAGATGTAAAATATAGTAAAAAGTACTTCTGTATCATAAACAGGTAAATATAATATTCACACACACACAGGGAGAAAAGAAGATGCAGTATCTACACTAAAAAATGTTTAAATATGACATACTCAAAACAAGATTCAAGAAATTATCAATGCTATTTTAAAAATGTAACTGAAGAACTGTTTCCATTCATAATAGAATATGAGAACCAAAAAATATAGGAAGGGGGGGGAAAATAAGAGAATATGTCTAATTTTGAAGTTCATTTTTCTTTTCTTCTATACATTTTTTAATTGGTCTAACTCTTCTTTCTAATCTTTAGCTTTGTTGAATGGATTGACGATTAATTACCAAGGGAAAAAAAAATTCAGCAACCCATATTTGGGGAAAAATAAGCACTTTTTAAGCACTCGGAAAAATTTATAAATTTTAAGGCTACGAAATGAAAATTAAGCACTTTTTAAGGACTTATTAGGGACCTTAAAAATGGATCTACAAAATAAGCACTTTTTAAGGATTTTAAGCACCCGGCTGAACCATGATTGAATCTACTGCTAAACTTACACTTAATCTACTACTACTAAAAGGAACTACAAAAAAATACACTAAAATAACTACTATATCTTGAAACCTTCTTTCCTACACATTATACTAAACACAATGTTTCTAAATCACATGTAAAGAAACACTGCCAAGATTAGGACTAAGCTATATATCAAGGAGTACCGATATAACGGATAACATCGAAACAGCTATTTCCAAATATTCAATTTGGCAATGTATCACACTGTAGTACGATCTCTGATATAGCTAAATCGGATTAAGTTTTTCCCGTCGGTCTCCGATGCAGTGTTGCCAACCATACGATAATTATCGTATATGTACGATAATTGTCGCAAAACTGTTAGATGCAAAATTACTGAATATTCACAATTATACTGGAGATATTTTTTTAATGATTACATAATTATGGATAATTAGAAGAAATTTTGCATTTTACTTGTTCTATTGCAATTTTCACTAAAATATGGTATTTTTAGTAATTAAACCGATTATTAAATAATAATCGGTTTTATTACTGAATATTTCATATTAAAAAAAAACCCACAGTAAATAATGAATTATAACATTATTAAAAAGAATACATATATATATATATATATTATATATATATATATAATATATATTATATATATATATTTTATATATATTATATATATATTATATATATATATATATATATATATATATATATATATATATATATATATATATATATATATATATATATATATATATATATATATATATAAAGTTTTTTTTCTTCTGTCAATACATAAAATGCCTGAATAGTTTTATTGAGGGCAAATAAAATAAAGAAAACTAATTAAACTTTTTATTCTACAGAAATATATTAATCCTATAACCTAAATATATTTATAAATAGTTATAAATATTTATATAGAGAAAAACATTTAATGAATCATATTAAAATATTTACATATTTTTTGCCACCACCATCCCCCTCAAAAAAAGGGGAGAAATGTATAACGAGAAAATATATCGTAGAAATGCCATATATATATATATATATATATATACATATATATATATATATATATATATATATACATATATATATATATATATATATATATATACATATATATATATATACATATATATATACATATATATATATATATATTATATATATATACATATATATATATATATATATATATATATATATATATATACATATATATATATATATATATATATTTATATATATATATTATATACATATATATATATATATATACTTTTATATATATATATATATATATATATATATATGAATATAACATATATATATATATACATATAATTATACATATATATTTATTATATTATATTTATATATATATATATATATAATATGATATATATATATATATTGCACTATTTTCCAAAATAATTGCAAGCCAATGCCTTTTTTAGGATCTAGATCCAATTGACTTTAAGTAACACTGCTCCGATGTGAAATCGTATCCGAAATTCTGACCTAGTACGAGGAAGTAAACAACGTGCGCGATAACCTGATCGCCGATTTACATTGTGAAATCGTTTTCTAATTGCAAAAGTAACAATGCTTGCACAGGATACCGTTTTAAAATATGAACAGTCTTTTTTCAGATTTCAAGACAATGTAAATAGTAACAGCGCATGCACGATGTAAAAATAAACGTCATCTCTCCGATTTTCGGCCTTCATGCAAGAGGGTAAACTGCAGATGTTTATGACTCCGATATGCCAAATCGTGATTTCAATGCCCCTATTTCAAGTGAGGGATTAACGGCGGAAACCTAACTATAGCCGTATATAATTAAACAGATAAATAACTGATATAACTGACTAAATGAGACCCGATATATCTATATAGGGAAACCGTTTTTTCCGATTGCGCGCACATTCACACGTTATATGAAAATTTGATGAGTAAGACTGAAAATTCTTTAAATTCATTCTAATTATTAAGCAAAAAACTTCGATACTGTCCAACAATTCAGAACTACTTGCATCTGTGTCTCAAAATAAAAATTATATTCAAGTACTTTCTTTCCAATTATTACTTAAGTTTGCATACGATAAAATTTAATTGTTTGACTTGTTTATGTATGTATGTATGTATACATGTATGTATATATGTATGCATATATATATAAATGTGTGTGTTTGTGCGTATATTAACATATAAAAATTATATTAGGTTACTTAAAGTAACTAATTCATAAATCTATTACTCATTTACTCTAATCTTTAATCATTGCTCAGCCGAAAAATGGTCGATGGGTTAGGCTGTTAGACTTCGGAACCGCGGTTCGTGTATTCGAATCCCACTGTGGCATGGATGTTCGTAGCCGTTCGGAATAAGTTTTAAGCTGTAGGTCCCGGTCTCATTAGCCCTCGTGTTGCAAAAAGTAGACCGTAGCTCTCGAAACCAAGCCAAACCTTGACTTGTTAGTTAGTTGCTGATTCATAACAATTCAGGGTGAATAATTTTAAAATATTTTACAGATTATTAATTTCTATCGAAGTAAAATACATACGAAGAACATTTTTCTAAAATGTTTTTATTTTAAATATATTGTATAATAATATATAGTACTAAATCTTAAAACAAATTTAAAAAAATAATTTCTTATATATATATACCGTTAAATCGCGATATAAAACTGGCTGTATATCGTTATGCAAGACTTTCGACATAGCCTAGTCCTAACGAACACAAATGCAAAGAATTATTCCTTCCCCTGCAATCTATGTAAAGATAAAAATATAACAAATCATGTACAATACGTTGAACATCTGCTATGGGGGGATTTCGAGGACCAGGGGTTCGAATGCATCCATGCACCCATGTTTCATTAGCCGTACACGGAAAGCACTTTTCATGCGAACAGGTGCGGTTTTACACTATCCCCGATAAGGGGGGGGGGAGAGAATCATCTACAAAACAGCGGTCAGAAACACGTGCAGTCATAAAAATTGGGGAGGAGAGCATCAAAAGTGACTAATAAAGGGCAGACGATGTGACATTCGACCATTAAAAAAATAATAAAATATTGCATAAACTAAGCACTCAGTATATCCCTCAGACAAATTTCACGTGACACCAAACGATTTGTTTATACCTGATACATAGATTATTCATTATTTTTACAAAATAAATGGCGGTTATTAACGATAATGCAATAGAAGG
>CM063497.1:70553659-70588659 GCA_032207245.1 Pardosa pseudoannulata | reverse complement strand
TGCTTGTTCTCCAATTCGTCTACCCACTGAAGGGATGAAAGGCTGAATTTTTGAAAGTAGGAGAGGCACTTCTCCTCGGCACAACACCCCGTAGGGGGCCAGGCTTACAGTACCAACTAAGTTTTCAAGACGAAGCGCAACCTGGGGTGCGAAGCATATGTCCCGATTAGGTGGTCAACCTTAATTGGAACCCCCAGTATTTAGTTCCCATGCATGCTTGTTCTCCAATTCGTCTACCCACTGAAGGGATTAAAGGCTGAATTCTTAAAAGTAGAGGTATCATCCACATGTTGAAAAATTGTTTAATAATATCTTCAATATGTATTTCATTGTCGACATTCGGTATTATAGCTTTAATATTAATCTAATAATATTTTAGAACTCAACAACCCGACATGCACTGCGCGGAAATAACCAACGATTTGACAGTTAAGTAATAGAGTTATCATCCACATGTTGAAAAATTGTTTAATAATATCTTCAATATGTATTTCATTGTCGACATTCGGTATGATAGCTTTAATATTAATCTAATAATATTTTAGAAAACTAAATTGGGAATGTTGCCAAAAGGCTATACAGGGCATTTAAGGGCTAACGTACACCAAGACTTATTTAGAAAAAAGATACACTTTAAAAAATTTGCAAAATTATGCTAACCATTTTCTCAGTTACTAAAAAGCAGAAAAATCTTGCATATCTCAACGCCGATTTAACCAAGGCCACTTAAGAAAGAAACAGGCTAATGTTAGGATTTCGAATCTCAAAAGCATGCAACCCCCCCCCCCCTTCCTCACTCTCTCTAAATCTTTCGAAATCTCCCTTCGCCATGCAAGATAACGTTACGCACACAATATGCAAAAGAGAGAGCTTTTCAAAACACCAAGACGGTCTTACAGTATCTTGGACTAATGCCACACATGCACGCACACATACATACATACATAAAACGCATTAGAATACAAAAGCCAACAATCAGATCATAGAACGCGAGAAACATGTTTTCCAGAATTATGAAACGGGGAAAGGAGACAAGAGAAGAGTAGTAGATGTCGTCGAACGCATTCAAAACGCCATTTTTCCTATTTCGGGCGAAGAATGGGGTGGAAAAGAATAAATAAATAAATAAAAAAAATATGAAAATCGAAAAGACAGAACTCTGATACTAATACAGAAATAAGTGGTGAAAAAAAGAAGGAATAAAAAAAAAGGAGCCGTTCGAGTGTTCAATAAACAACGACCAAAGTCGTCGAAGATGAGGCCGCTTTGGCTCGAGTCCAGATTTTTCCCCCCGTTCGACAAAAGGGCCTCGGAGTTTGCGAGGTTTCTGGGGAATGTAATGGGTGAAGATGCTTTAAGTAATTGATTTATGTATAATTAGTTTGGGGTGGTGGTGGAAATGCGGCTTTCAATGCCTATGTGCATATACAGTAGAAACTAAGTTATGCGAAACTCACTTATACGTAATATTCAGTTATACGAAATACTCGCGTTCCCCAGCGGAACTTCTATGATGTATATGTAATAAAATATTCACTTATACGAAGTTCTCTCGTTAATAAAATATTCACTTATACGAAGTTCTCTCGTTCCCCAGCGAAACTTCCATAGTGTGTAATAAAATATTCACTTATACGAAGTACTCTCCGTCCCCAACGAAACTTCCATGGCGTATATGTAGTAAAATATTCACTTATACGACGTACTCTCGTTAATAAAATATTCACTTATACGAAGTTATCTCATTCCCTAGAGAAACTTCCAGTGTGTAATAAAATATTCACTTATACGAAGTACTCTCCATCCCCTGCGAAACTTCCATAGCGTATATGTAGTTTAGTTAAATATTCACTTATACGACGTACTCTTGTTAATAAAATATTCACTTATACGAATTACTCTCGTTCCCCAGCGAAACTTACATAGTGTATGCAATAAAATATTCACTTATACGGAGTACTCTGGTCCCCCAGCTAAACTTCCATAGTGTAAGTGTAACAAAATATTCACTTATGAGACGTACTGTCGTTAAAAAAAACTATTCACTTATAGGAAGTTCTCTCGTTCCGAAGGGAAACTTCCATAGTGTGTAATAAAATATTCACTTATCCGAAGTACTCTCGTCCCCCAGCTAAACTTGTGTGTATGTAATAAAATATTCACTTACACGAAGTACCCATGCTAATAAAATATTTACTTATACGAAGTATCCCATTCCGGTAGCGAAATTTTCATAGTGTATATGTAACAAAATATTCACTTATACGATGCATTGTTAATAAAATATTCACTTATACGAAGTTCTCTCGTTCCCCAGAGAAACTTTCATATTGTGTAATAAAATATTCACTTATACGAAGTACTCTGGTCCCCCAGCTAAACTTCCATAGTGTGTATGCAATAAAATATTCACTTATACGACGCACCCTCGTTAATAAAACATTTACTTACACGAAGTACCCTCATTCCGCCAGCGAAATTTCCATAGTGTATATCTAATAAAATATTCAGTTACGCGTAACATTCACTTTCACAAAGGAATGTTTGATCCCTATGTACATTTTCGAACATATATTTTTATTCAGTTATACTAAGGGTTTGGATTGGAGAGCTATGATTTACTGTTATGCCATACGTAAGACCCAATGCATAGAGACGATTCCGAACAGCTCTGCTAGCAGTGGAATTCGAAAGCATGAACTGTTGTAGAGGAGTGCCCTACAATTCGGGGCAACACCAAGGGTTGATTGGTTCAGTTTACAACACTACAGTCTACTGTTTTTGCTACACGAGGCATACTAAGACACTAATCTTTTATTTAGTTACTGCTTAAAGCAGATTTCAAACGACCATGCCAGAAGTGGGATTTGAATAAACTCGTAAATAACATACATATAATTTATACGAATGTTTAGTTATACGTATACACTTCAGCGAACATCCAGTTATACCACGGAATGTTTGATCCCTTTATGTCAGTGGTCGGCAAACTTATTAGCCAAAAAGCCAAATATGAACATTACAACAATTTTAAAAAAAGATTGGGAGCCAAATCTGCTTGTTTAGTAAACTTTTATTACACTAAATTAGTAGTACAATAAATAAAACAAGATTTCATACTTAATAAATATTTATTAATAATATTTATTAATGGTTGATACGACAAAACTGTTTGCACTGGTCTGTGACACCAATTTGTATCCCCCACTACTTTAGAAAAAGTATGAGCGCGCGTGGTTGTGGTACCTTTGTATCACACCGGAATACGTCGAAAACATACGAACAATTTCAGCCGGTAGCTTGTACATAGTTTGTGTTTAAATTTAAGAAAACTAATAAAATTAAACTATATTCGTTACGTATTTTTACAACGATATAAAATTTTATTTACCTATCTACAGGGTATCTGCCAAAATAAAATTTTTCAAATCCATGACTTTTCATGACTTTCCCTGATTTAGCAGATCATTTTCCATGACTTTAAAAAACTTTCGATAAAGTATATATGAATAAAACTTCTGATGTACATACAAATAAAATATATGCTTTTAGAGAAATTACAGGAATTTTATCATAAAAAAAACTATAAACTTACTTTATAAGTGTTAAAAAACTCACGTACATAAAAATAAATTGTTGTATCAACATACCTAAGTTTAATCCTATAGCAATTTTCAATCAAAATGTTTCCAATTTGAATTCAGGGTACTTTGGTATTATCTGGGTGACCATGAATAATAGCCAAATATAACCCTATAATGTTTATATACAATATCCCTAGAGATAAACTTATATTTTGTGCAAAAACCTTAACTAATTTTTATTAAAAAATAATGAATATTATATTAATAAAATTTTAATCTACAATTTAAGAAAAAACCAGAATAATATACATTTACCCACCCATTAAGCTTTCTTGCTTTGAGTTTCCTTGGCGAATAAATTTTACTTAGCAATATGGTCAATAGGATAATACATAAATACCAAACTCAGTAACTTCAGCCAAATGACAAGTAAAAATAAAATTAAACAATTCAATGCATTTTTTTTAATCGGTAGTTTAGCGAATCCATGACTTTTACTCATTTTACTTGAAAAATCATGACTTTCCATGACAAAATTAATCCATTGTCTAAATCCATGATTTTCCATGACTTTCCAGGTGCGCGGAAACCATGTATCTATCTTTTAACCTAAACAAAAAATTATACATATTCTCGATTTATAGAAGAATTTTCATTGATGAAAATAGGATGTAATTTTTTCTTATCACGTTTTTTTTAATGAAAATATTATTGCGCCTCCCGTGAATATTTGTGCTAGAGTCGCACTTAAGGAGCCAAAGAGCCTGGAACCATACTTTGCCTATCACTGCCCTATGTAATCATTCGAACGTAAATTTTTATTCAATTATCCAACAATTATAAGGAGGCAGATGGTTTTTGTTTATTTTTGATCACCGTTTAAACCACCATCTCGTTCGATAAAACAATTACTCATCTCGCGAAAACAAGCAGAACGGGAATTTTTCCATGAGGTTTTAAATTGTTCTAGATCTCCCCCCTTCCTTTTTTGAAGTCCAGACAATTTTGAAAGGTTCTAGGGCGGAAAAAATAAAGTGATTCATTACTAAATAATTTTTTACATAAAAATTGTAAATAAAACTTTAATGGATATTTGATTATCAACTAACTCGAATGATTTAACTCAAAAGAAAATTAATATTCCTAAAAATCCTACTTACATTCTAGAATTAATCTAGACAAGCATCAAGAAAATTAATCAAATTTATGTAGCAAAATAGAATAGGATTTCAA
Organism: Pardosa pseudoannulata; assembly: GCA_032207245.1. NCBI lineage: Eukaryota > Metazoa > Arthropoda > Arachnida > Araneae > Lycosidae > Pardosa > Pardosa pseudoannulata. The sequence continues at coordinate 70,583,842 of CM063497.1, read as the reverse complement.
TGTTCTTCAAATACTTAACACTAGATTTACGGACCTAGCCAATTTGACTCATTAAAATTTATCTATCTCTTATATATATACATCTATATATATATCTATATATATATATATATATATATATATATATTATATATATATATATATTTATATACATTTATATATTATAATCTATATACATATCTATATTCATATCTACATACATTCATATATATATAAATATACATACATATCTATATATACTATACATATATATACATATATATATATACATATACATACATATACATATATATATATATATATACATATATCATATATATATATACATATATCATATATATATATACATATACATATTATATATATATATAATATAAATATCATACATATACATATATATACATATTCATATTATACATATATACATACATATACATATATATACATATACATCTATCACATATACATACACATACATATCTATATATACTATACATCTATACATACATATATATATCTATACATATATATACATATATATATACATATACATATATACATACATATACATATATATATATACATATACATATACATATATATATTTATACATATACATATATATATGCATAATATATATATATATATATATATATATATGTGTATATATATATATATATATACATATATACATATACATATCTATATATATATATATACATATACATATATACATATATATATCTATCTATCTATCTATCTATCTATATATTTAATATCACTTTTCAAAAACAACGTTGGTTTTTGGTTAAGTAATAAAATATATGTAAACTTTCATTCCTCTTCCCCGCAGACCCCTTCATTTCGCATTATCAAATGTGGTATACCTATTTTCACGGTTGTGAGCCAATCTGACTCATAGAATGTATATGAAAATATAGTAATATAGTATAAAGTAAATATAAAGTATAGTATAAAGTAAATACAGGGAAGTCGAGAACACTTCCATTCCAATGACAGAAATTCATGCTAATGACTCACGGAAGAATTGTCAAGTTCAACAAATGTCCTAATATAAATAACACCAGCAAAAAGAAAAAACACCAAGCTGTTTTATATGTAATTTATGTTGAATTCAAAAAACGGTTACAAGTAATTTTAACTTCATGTTTTATGTTTTTACTGCAACCGGATTACATTTTTACAATTGCATGTGTATGGTTCATTTTTTAAAATTCAAACATTCTTATTATAATGCACAAGCATGTTAAATCCCAAGAATTTGTTTTGTTAGTGTAATATTTTGTTTAAAATGCACTACTATTTTTATTGCTTATTAAAAGTCACTTCTAATTACAAAAGATATATATCAAAATTAAGAGCATTTAAAACTATTTTTAACAATTCTGACCACTTTTAACCAATTTTGGACTGTTAAAACCACTTTTACCCAGTGTCCTGAATCAAAATCAGTTTCCACCGGTAAAAATATCAGCCCTGAATTTTTCACTTTAACCCCTTCCGGTAAAATGACGAGTCTAGCTCGTCATTAGTTTTTCATTCCATACCGCACAATGACGAGCTACACTCGTCATGCGATTAAAGTTACTGCTAAATATGATAATTTAATTTAAAATTTCTAGTGTACTGAATTTGGCAACACTTATCACTTATGAAAATCACAAGTCACTATTGCATATTGTTTACTTAGAATTTCTTGGTACAAGTCATTGCCAAATTAATGAGTCAGAATAAAAGAAAACCTACTAAGAAATGCCGTGTGTGTTACAAGAATCCAATTAAAAGTGAGACTACTTGGCGGTGTAAACAATTAAGAATTCCTTTGCACTTTGTTTTGAAAAGTACCACTAGCTTGAAGACTATTATCTGTATACCTTATTAATGTTTTGCTTTGATATTTTCTTAATTTTACTGTTTCTGATATTATTTAACACTATGTAAAAAGTGGATTTCAATTAAGAATATGAAAGAATTGTAAAATGAAACAAGTTTTTTAAATAAAAATTAAATGGTTATTTCATGCACAGTTTTTCATTATTAAATCATACCGGAAGGGGTTAAGTAAATAATACAAAAATAATTAAATAAAAATGACAAGTAAATGCTAAAAATCATATATATTTACGATAATTAAAAAAGATACAAGAAGAAAAATAAAAATCCCTTCCGTTTAACGTTACTGAAAGATGTATTTCCCTTAAAATTGAAATACTAAAATTACAGCAGTCAAAGTCAAATCCTTAATTTAAGCGTACAAAATTCTTGATATGTTATCTCGAGGGCTGACCATCCCAGTTGAAGATAAATTAGACATCCATTTAACACGATAACTACGGAATGTTCCTTTACGTTTGTCGCCAATTTAGATGTCCTGTTGGCCCATGTAAACAGACATGTAAAGTTCCCTTTCCCGTTATCAATTATCCTGAACTCTGCTCTCTTAAGAAATAACCCAAATTCACTATCTCCTTACAAATGAATAACTGCGGGACAGTCACTAAACTTCTGTTAAGACCTCATTTAATTATAGCAGCTGATTTCGTAATTTAGGAATATAAAGGTCGAATTATATTAAAATGAAAATTTATTTCTTTTCAGAAATGTATGTGGTTAGGAATGTATGTATATGTATATATATATACATATACATACATATATATATATATATATACACATATATATACACACACATATATATACATATACATACATATATATACACACACATATATATACATATACATATATATATACATATACACATATATATATATACACATATATAAAGGTCAAATTATATTAAAATGAAAATTTATTTCTTTTCAGAAATTGATAAATTCAGTTTAATCCCTTAACATGTAAATAAAACCGAATTTGATGCGCCTAAAAATGCTATTTAATTAGGTATAACCAATTATGAGCAAGCAGAGAAAGGGGTAATTTTATTCCGAAATTTGAAACTGAAAAAAGTTTTCCCTTTGAAAAGAAAAGTGGCTTTTTAGTTGAATATCTGATAAACCTGCATCAGTTCATCTAAAAAAAAATTTATGAAATATATAGTTTGCAAGCTGAAAGTAATGACTGACTGGCTGACTGTCTTCGCGTGTCTGTCTATCTCACTCACTCACTGTCGACCAATGGGCGAATGATTAGGAAACTAGCCTTCGGTGTTGGAGTTCGTGAGTTCGAATACCACTGAGGCATGGATGTTCGTAGATTGGTATAAACATGCTTCATATCACGGCAAAAAATACGATCGTCTTTAAAACTTTCGGAATCCACCTCCTTTTCGAGCTGTTTAATGCTATTATTTCGGGCCCTATTTTCCCCGGTTAAGAACAGACGATTAAATTTATCAATTTATCAAGTAATAAATAGGTAAAAAGAACATTTTTCTTGCATTATGACGTCATTCCTTTAACCATCTCATTTAATCACTTCTTATTTTAAATGATTTAAATATCGTCTGCATAATTTTCTTACGTTTTATCACTGAACTTAGATATTACGTAAATAATTTTCTTCTATAATTGGCTTAAATAATAGGTTAGGTACATATGTGATAATTTTAAATTGAATCATCGATTATTTTTTGATGCAATGAAAATTTTATCACCGGTATTAACAACAAAGTCTAGGCGTCCATTTCACGGACTAATAAATATCTAGCGTTTCAGTTATGTATCTTTGAAAATTAAGAAGTTTGTGTGTGTTTTTTATACATAACCACACGGTTTGAAATCGATTCGCTAAATATTGGACATCCTTCATATATATACCGCCAAATAATCACTATCAATAAAGCAATTTGTCGCAACGTCACGAACTACTATAATGCCATTCCAATTCATTTTCATGTTTACAACAGCCAATAGACAAACAATAAACCGCCCTTTCGTTTGAAACTAAAGCCAGAATTGTCATAATTTGAGAATTTGTCCTGCTGCATGAAAACGCCTTATATTAAAACATTTGCTGTCTATCCTATGACGCAATAGGTCAAGATAAATTAAAGTTGGCAACTAACATGCGGTCAGTAAAATAAACAAATTATTGAGCGTGTAGCAGATAATTCTCCGCTAAAAAACAAATCATTTTTTGCCTGCCTCATAGGGCACTTTACAATCCTGGAAATTTAAAAATTTTAATGAACCCGTCATATGACGGGCTATATGCTGAAATATGCGAGAGGTTTTTTTTTTTTTATCGAATACAAACTTAGGATGTTATCAAGACTGGATACAATGTAGTCGTGAAGCCCCGAGAAAAGATCATAATTTGGTAATAAAATTGAGTTTATTCAGATATAATATTTTGGCTCTGCCGCCAAAAGGGTTTGGAAGAGCGTTACGGTCTCTTTTTTGCAACACTAAGGCTGAGGGCGGGACCTACTACTTAAAGCCGATTCCGAAAGGCTACGAACATCCATGCAGCAGTGGGAATGACCCCACGAACTCTGGTATCGAAGATCAGCGCATTACGTCATCAGTCGGCTCGCCAAAAGGAGCTTTTGCATTCGCTTATATAGTGATGTGGGTGCGTACGTAAGACAGCCAAAAAATAAATCATTTTTTTACCTGCCTCATAGGGTACTTTACAATTCTAGAAAATTAAAACTTTTATTGATCCCCGTCATATGACGGGCTATATGCTAGTAAATTAATATTTGTACAATAGAATAATTTATTCCATAGAATTCATGGGAATTAGTGCAGCAAGACGTACTTCGCATAACTAAATATTTCGTGGAAGTGAGATTCGTACAAATGAATTTCCATTTTATATTTCAATGAACCTTTCTTTCCTCTATTAATTTTAATGTATAACTGTCAGCATTAAAAGGAATCCGTGCCAAATTTTAAGCTGTTTGGTTGTCACGGCAACGAAGGCGATTGCCCAATTTACCAATAAGGTTAAAGTTTAAAAACGTTTTATTTCACTATTTGATACGAAGTTAAGAAAAAGAAGTAGAAATAGAAGTTGGAGTACATATCCTGAAAGGTGGACAGCAAATGAAATCCCGGGAATAGTTAAGTAATGCGAAAAACAGTTTGAAATACACGTCACGGGAAAATGAAATGCCCTGCACGTTTCACCAGATAGTTACCACCAACTCTTATTACTCAAAAAAAGGTATTACAGTACGAAAAGGAGGGGGTGGGGACGGAAAACATAAGAGCGTAATTGAATATTAAACACTTTCAAGTGGAAATAAATTGCGTTGCTGAATTTCTCGTACAGTTAAAGAACATTCGGGCGAACATAAAAAAAAACAGAAGAGAAGGAAAAATGATGGATAAACTGGGAACAACGACAGAATGTGACATATAAATAATTGACACAGGCTCGCGCAAAAACGCGGGGCTACTGTAAAAAACACACGAGCGCGAAAGCCCTCGCTTAAGTGTGCAGATAAAATCCGGAAAAAGCAACTTTGGCCGGGCTCCAAGAGTCCGGACAATAGCAACAGGACGATAATTAAATATTTCTCACGAAACTCTCATAAAATCCCCCCTTTCGAAAAAAAATAAATAAAACACAGAACAATCGATCCGAATCAAAATGGCGGATTTTTGCAAGATGGATGGGCGTCGGCGAAAATAATGGAAGCACACGAAGGGCAAGAGAAGAAGAAAATAAAATGAAAAAAAAAATTCCGAAAGAGAATGCACAGAAGACTAAGAATGAAAATAATAATTTATGCGATCCACTCTTGGAGGGGGTGTTTTAAAATATGGGATAACAAGCTGCGGGGGTGCTTGGCAGATGGGATGGAAAAGGATTGCGATTGCAGGGAGATACGATGGATTGTCACGTGCCAAAACGCGGTAAATTTAAGGCGGTGGCCGCTTATTAATTCAGTAGCGATCGAAAGTAATAAATTAAATTGGTGAATGCCAAAGATATATCATAAAGAGAAAATGAACGGCTTACTGTCAGGGCATGCGTAGTTAATATCAACTAAATCAAATTTAACAGCAGGGAATTTGTGCTTCATGGACTATAAAACGTAAATGAAAGACATTTATGGCGCTACCGCTGAAAATTAGAGGCTTATAGAAAGAGAAATTTCAGCCAAGACGTTCTTCACTAACAGGTTATAATGAAGTATCAGAAATACCTCGGATTTATTAAGTATTTTTAAAATTATTTCATTGCATATTTAGAAATTTTTAATAAAAATTAGTAAGGATAATAAATCCACATAAATTGTATTCTAAAAATGATTGAGCTAATTTGATTTTTTTCTATCTAAATAGCAGGGCCGTAGCCAGAAATTATTTTCGGAGGGGGACCAAGGGAGAAAGACATCGTTATTTGTGAATGATGAAAAGCACAATATTTCCGGAACACAGTACCGGAAATACAGTGCTGTATTTCCGGTCAGCGGCCCAGCAAGACTTATGGTTTCAGCGGTGGTTTTTTTTCTAAGAGAATAACTGTCCATGTTCATGAACAGCTAGGCAGAAAGTACACACACACAAACGTGGGACATTGTCTATCTACAAAATGGTCTTTCAAAATTTCGGGGGGGGGACCAGTCCCCCAAATCCCTCCCCCTGGCCACGACCTTGCTAAATAGTAATGTGGTATAAACTTTATACAAAGTATTCAGTGAACTTCTTTCTAATTTATCGAGTTGTTAATGCAACTTTGTTATTGGCACTGTCATGAAATGACAATTCTTATTTCTTTGTGGACGAGCAAAACACACGTAACTTGAACATATCACTCCACTATTCAATTTTAAAACATTTTAATTAATCACAAATTTATAACTTCACACTGGCTCATCATACAGCGGAGCAAAGACATTTTTCCCAAACCAATCACAACCGGAAAACCTTTCCCGCGCGAAGTAGAAGTTGTAGTTCTTTTTACATCTTACGCGAGAAGGAAAAGTTGTAGTTCTTTACAGCACTGTTGAGAAACTGCGGCATTTTTGAACAAAGTGTAATACCCTGCATACCCTGAATGTGGAATACAATAGAACATCTAGACCCAAAACCAGATTATATGTACAATATTTATTTACAATTTAAAATAGACAAGATAAAAGTTCGTATGTATATTTTACAGATTCTTGAATCCACAGTTCCGAATTCAAGAAAGTCCAAGATTGATCTCAACCGAGAATCTACGCTTTTCGGATACCGCTCAAAAATAAAACTATATATAAACTAGGCTGTGAGTCTCTGTACCTCGGCTGAAAAAAAAAACCCGAATTATCGAGTGGATAATTTCAGTAGCCGGGTGTCCCAACCATTTGAAAGGTCCATTGGAAAAAATGAGAAAAAGAAACACTAGCACCTCTCGATGTTACTCACGGCTTATGAACTATTGTGTCGTTCACCCGTTTCTTGTGGTTTTCCAGCCTTCTGTGTATCTATTCGACCCTCAGAGGTTCACCAGAAGCACTTTTAGGGAACAGAATCTGTCCTTCTGCTTCCAAGGACGACCCAAGGACATTGTAATTGTCAAAAAACCAGAATCGAAACAAATATAAAGGAAATGGGTTATCTTATCCTACACAGCAACCGCTGAAAACAAATCTTGGCGATAGACTCGTCAAACGTCAAAAAGTAGCTCTGAGGTTACGTATATACAATTTCAAAGACTTCAACAGTATTATTTTTGGATATACGAATTAATCTACGAGAAAGAAAAACGAAGATTCTATAAATCAGAGATTTAAAACCACTGCATCAGATGACTAGTGACTTCTAAATGGTTGCCCTTCTGCTTCAAAGATGTAGAGCAATTCAAGACGTAACAATCATAAACAAACCAGAATCGACACATATGTCAAACAAACGAATTATCTTAAAAATATACTGCACAGACAGTTCAAATCTTGGCGATACCGCCAAAAACAAATGATAGACTCGTCAAAGTCTACTGAGGGTCATGAAAGGAATGGCAATCCCGACTCGTCTCTGAATTTAAAAGGATTGAATAAAAACAGCCTCAAACACGAATAGTTTGGTATATTAAATGCATTGTTTTTGATATACGGATTAATCTACGAGAAAGAAAAACAAAGATTCTATATATCAGTGATTTTTAGAAAATGCATCAGATGATTTAGTGACAATTAAACGGTCGCCCTTCTACCTCCAAGACGTAGTTTTCTTTGTTAATTCAATTAGATAATTATAAACAAACCAGATTTTTGTACAAATATGTCAAGCGAACGTTGTTTTTGTTTATGTATCAATTTGTTGCACAGTTACGATCCGCCAAAAATAAATCTTAGCGATAGACTCGTCAGTCTACTGAGGCTCATGAAAGGAATGACGATCCCGACTCGTCACTGAATGTAAAAGGGTTGAATAAAAACTTCAAAGACAAATAGTTTGATATATTCAATGCATTATTTTTTATATACAGATTAGTCTGCGAGAGAGAAAAATGAATATCTTATATAATAGAGATTTGAAACCCCAAAACTGCATTAAACTATTTAGTGACTGCTAAATGATTGTTAAGCAAGCGATTTCAAATAATTTCTACCTAGAACTAAAAAATCGTCTGTAAATGATGCTTAATTAAAACTTAGACCCATCCAGATATCACACGATATAAAAAGAAATATTTTAAGAACAGATAAATGTCTCTCAAAAGAACAAAACTAATTACTCATAATAGATTGGTTTTCTAAGAAATTTAAAGCATATAAAGGCAATTATTTTAGTAAACTACAAAAAAAAGTTGAAAATAATTTTTTCTCCTAAGCTTTCACAGCAAAAACACAGACGATTAATCAACTCGCAATTATAGTTTTAGACAGACAATTTTTTTTCCCACCATAGTTGGACCGAAGGAAAAAAAATTAGTATAATACATGTTCAAGAGAACTTATCAAAAACAAAATTTAACAATTCATCCCTCGGGGCATCATTTATAAAAGAGGAACTCGCTTTTTTAAAAAATAACAATAAGAACTACATTCCATTAAAAAAAATTTCTATCATTTTTTTTCTTATAAAAAGTTACGTGAAAGTAATGTGTTAGCAGAAAAGGATAAAAACCACAAAACATTTCCTAAATTATAAATAAGTCAAAGATTTTTCTAGAAGCACAACCCGTCAAACAAAGAGTGAAAAAAAAATTACTATGGAAGATTGCAGAAAACAGGCACACAACACGAAAACCATGGTTCAATCAACAACTTTTCTCCTAAGGCCAGTTCTTCCAACTTACTTAATCACAGCCACGAATCGTTACCCCTTATTTCCTGGGCCCACTAGGGACACCAAGCATATATGAGATAACACTTGTTTAAAAAGGAAAAAAAATGGCCAAAAGACAAACTGAAAAGAACTGAGTACTAATGCCCTGTGCTTAGGGGACTCGCAGTTTGTAGCCGGGCTACCTCGAAGCCTTCATTAAGAATTCAGCTGAAACACGTATTAAATTTCTGCAACTGCGAATGGCAACGCCTGCAAATGCAAAGCACGAACCGGTGGCAGCAGTAATTTAGATGTAGGAATTTCGGGGAGGGGAAAACGATGCTGGGGTACTTGGGGGTGAAATTTAAATAATGAATCTATTGTTGAAATGGCATCGCCGCCGATGTTCCATTGAAGGGTTGTCAGTAAGAAATGCTTCTTGAACGAAAATAATAATAAAAAAAAAAGAACCGCGCGCGAACGGAGTGGATTTATGATGCCGCATAAAACATGGTCCGATTAAATTATATGGTTTTTATTCTTTATTTTTTTTCCACACTTAAGTTGGGGTTCGAAACAAATTAATCACGGTGTATTAAACGGCGTGAGGAATACGCGGTTGTTCGTCGAAATGGGATGGAACCACACCCTGGAATGGTCATTACTGCATTTCATGATAGGGGTTACGAACTGCGGAAGACTGTATAAACAGGAATTTACTAGGCTTTTAATTTAAATAAAACGAAAGTAGGTTTTCTCTTTTTTTTTAATTCTTTTCTCTTTATAGCACATCGCAACATTGTTTCCGTAACCGCAACGCTATTAAAGGCTTTCAAAATGTTTTTCCCTATTGTCTGTGACGCAAGGGACGAACGAGGAGAAATGAAATTAAATCTGATGCAGTTCACACGGCCAAGAGGCATTGACTTGCGTAAACGCGGGCTTTTATAGAATCTGATCACGGAATGGCCACTGAATGAGCTGTCAAACAAACAATGTTATCAGCACGGAATAAAAAATGCGTTATACATAATGCATTTACATACATTATGATTTTAATTATTTTTCTTTTCTTTAAGGAGAATATTTGATAGATTGCATCTCAAAAATATTTAGCGCGATAACACTTTAATTGTGTTATTTGATAATCAATTCCATGTGGAATGTTATTTGTTTTTTCAACCCTCCCAGTAATACATAACACGAGTTTTTTTCCATTTGCCATTCCCTTACGACCATTTTAAGGGAACACATTGCATTTAAGGGTTGGTTCATATGACTCTTGAAGCCAAAAGATTGTAAAAAAAATTATCATTTTCGACTTCTTTTTACCTTGGAACTACAAGTTTTAGAAACATAATTTTTCAAACATAATTAGAACAAATTACTATCTTCATAGACGACACGATTTTTTTCTACTTGCCATTCCCTTACGACCATTCTAAGGGAACACACTACTCTTAAGGGTTGGTTCATATGACTCTTGAAGCCAAAAAATTGTAAAACAATTTTCGACTTCTTTTACTTTGGATCTACTAGTTTTAGAAACATAATTTTTCCAAACACAGTTAGAACAAATTACTATCTTTACACACGACACGATTTTTTTCTATTTGCCATTCCCTTACGACCATTTTAAGGGAACACATTACATTTAAGGGTTGGTTCATATGACTCTTGAAGCCAAAAAATTGTAAAACAATTTTCGACTTCTTTTACTTTGGATCTACTAGTTTTAGAAACATAATTTTTCCAAACACAGTTAGAACAAATTACTATCTTTACAGACGACACGATTTTTTTTTTTCTATTTGCCATTCCCTTACGACCATTCTAAGGGAACACATTACCCTTAAGGGTTGGTTCATATGACTCTTGAAGCCAAAAAATTGTAAAACAATTTTCGACTTCTTTTACTTTGGATCTACTAGTTTTAGAAACATAATTTTTCAAACATAGTTAGAACAAATTACTATCTTTACAGACGACACGATTTTTTTCTATTTGCCATTCCCTTACGACCATTCTAAGGGAACACATTACCCTTAAGGGTTGGTTCATATGACTCTTGAAGCCAAAAAATTTTAAAACAATTTTCGACTTCTTTTACTTTGGATCTACTAGTTTTAGAAACATAATTTTTCAAACACAGTTAGAACACATTACTATCTTTACAGACATACCTCAATTATTTTTTAAACATAAAAAATCTTTTTGTTAGAAAGTTTTAAATAAGACTATGAAGACTCTCTTTTGTTCACAGCACACACCAAATCAGCTAATCGGAAATCCCATCTGTTGATCAGTTTACAATAGCGTGGCGTCGCAGAGTCTGGGATGTTGACAGTTGGACTGAATAGGCGTTACGTTCCTGATCGGTCACGTTTAGGAATCCTCTGGAATTCCGGAATCGGGGACAGCTAGCGAATGAGAGTTCAACTAAAAAAATATTTGTAACCTTAGCTGGCGTTCTCAGGTAACTGGAATCGTAACTGACCAAAAAACGGTTGGCGGGACCGTAACTGACCCCCAGGTATAAAAAGCCAAGAATTTTTCGACTCGGGGCTTTTCGACAATTTTTTTACGTAGGTGCTTTGACCTCGTGGAAGCTTTCGCGTCTTTTGACCGGAGCCTGCTCTTTAGAGGTTGCGTTCGGGAGACTCGTAAAGTCCGCTCATAGGAACGGCAGGGTCTCGGATACCGAACGGGGGGATAGATTGGGTTGCACTGCACCCTGGAAGAGCCTCCCCATTTGTGAAATTATTTAATCTTTTATGCTCCTGACTGTGATCGTCGTGGCAATTCAGTGCCAGCCGAAAATCCTCTACATTTCTACTTGTTTTGGGGAGAATTAGAATCCCGTTGTATTTACTCCAGAAAGAATAAAAGTAATTTCCAATTGTATCGTGGCTGTGATCCTTCTTCACGCTACCTCTTCACTCGAGAACATTCAAGTCGCCACAAGACACTTTATTGTTAACAAAAATGATATCTAGATTAACGCACATAACCAAAAATATAATTAAGTTTAAAACAAACTTATTGTTTTAAAACATACTACAATATCTCAAAACAACTTAGATTTTAAGAATAGATGATTAAACTAACCAGAATTTAAAAAAAAATTATCACAAACTATTACTAAAAAAAAATACTTATATAAAAAAGTTAAATTACGAAACCTTAATTTTTTTTGGCTATGAACTTGCTGGTTACCAAACGCATACAGTGTTTAGCGCAACAATCCGTATTAACTTTGAATAATTTACGAACGACATCTACAGTAATTAACTTACTAGAAAAGCAATTCATAATTTATAACTATCTAGAAATTTTGGCTTCATGCTCGGTTATCGTAAAATAGTTTTTTTTTCACTCTAAAACGATTATTATTTTAAGAATAGATAATTTAATTAAACTAATCAGGATTAAAAACTTTTCATCAAAGAAATTCCATGAAACTAAAAGAATACCTCTATAAAATAAATTTTAAAAAATCATGAAACATTAAATTTTTTTTGGCTACAAACTTGGCGAGTTACCTCAACTTAAGTGTTTTATGCAAAAAAATAAGTATTTAATTTCAGTAATTTATAAACATCTACAGTAATAATACCCTGACTAGAAATTATGCCTCCGTGGTCAGTTATCGTAAAATAATAATATAAATTACTTTTTCATCTAAAACGATTGTTATTTTAAGAATAGATTATTAAACTAATCAGGATTAAAAACACCAAAAAAACTCCATAAGACTGAAAGAATACCTCTATAAAATAAATTTTGAAAAATCATGAAACATTTCTTTTTTTTTTGGCTACGAACTTGGCCGGTTTATCTCAACGTATACTATGTTTTAAGCAAGAATTATTTTTTTAATTTCAGTAACTTATAAACAACATCTACAGTAATAATACCCCGACTATAAAGAATATTCATACATTTCTATCAACTTTATTTAGAAATTTTGCCTCCGTGGTCGGTTATCTTAAAATATACAGATTATTTTTTCATCTAAAACGATTATTCTTTTAAGAATAGATGATTAAACTAACCAGGATTAAAAACTTTTCATAAAAGAAACTCCATGAAACTGAAATATTACCTGTATAAAATAAATTTTAAAATATCATGAAACCTTATTTAATTTTTTGGGCTACTTACTTGGCCGGTTACCCTTAACGTATAGTGTTTTATGCAACAATAAGTATTTAATTTCAGTAATTTATAAGCAACATCTACAGTAATAATACACTGACTATAAAGATAATTCATACATTTCTATCAACTTTAGTTAGAAATTTTGCATCCATGGTCGGTTACCGTAAAATATACAGATAATTTTTCATCTAAAACGATTATTATTTTAAGAGTAGATTATTAAATTAACCGGGATTAAAAACTTTATCACAGAAAATCCATAAAAACTGAAAGATTATCTCAAAAATAATAATAATAATAATAATAATAATAATAATAATAATAATAATAATAATAAAAAAAAATTATGGAACTTTTTTGTTATTTGTACAAACTTGGCCAGTTACCTCAACGTATACAATGTTTTACGCAACAATAAGTATTTCAGTAATTTATAAACATCTACAGTAATAATACCCTGATTAAAAAGATGCCTCCCTGGTCGGTTATCGTAAAATATACATCTTACTTTTTCATCTAAAACGATTATTATTTTAAGACTAGATGATTAAACTAACCAGGATTAAAAACTTTTTATCAAAGAATCCCCATAAAAAGAATAGATAAAAAACGAAAGAGATGAGTGGAAAAATCCTATTTCCAAAGCATTCACAGTCTAGTTAAAGTTCTTTCAGTGCCAGAAAAACAAAAAAGGAAAAAGGTCCAAGAAGAAAATCGAGCTTTCACAGTACATCACAACATACATTGAACCGCAAACAACGCTGCCATTCATCCTTTTCTGGGTTTAAAATGATAGTTTTCTCTCCTCTAATTTTTTCCTCCAAAAGCAAGTAAGGAAAGACAAAAGCAATGAAACAGGGATGCCCATTTAGAAAAACGAAAATAAGAAGAGAGAGAGAGGAGAGAGAAAAAACGAAAATTTCACTGATGAGAATAAAGAAAAGAATGGGAGAATTGAAGGATCAATCGCAAATACCCTGAGCCGGTGTTCTCCAAGAGGAATTAAAAATGGAAAGATATAGAAGTGGTATTAAATGAAGACAGATGAATGGTTAGTTTTGGAGAGCAGAGAGGAAAATACGGGAGCACTTAAAACTACTTAAGCCACGTTTTGTGTTTGTTCGAAAACTTTCCAATTACTTAGCATCTGAATACTTAAACAAAAGTTTAACGAACCAGAATTTATCACCGTATTGCGGAAACATACTGTCAAGTGATGTAGCTAAAATACTTAAACCACGAATTTTAAACGTGCGGCACATGAGCTACTTTCATGAGAGCTACAAACAACTGCTTGGTCAAACAGTATACTTTTTTTTATTGGTTGTGATTAAAGCTGGATTGTTTATCAACATATCGTCGAATATTGATATGCTTTAAGTATCGCGATAACAATATTAAAATTCTGCTTTGCCGATATATTATCCGGCATCGTTGTTGATTTTCCTCCGCGCGCGATATCGTGGATAACCAAAACACATCCTTAATATTCCACAATATAAAGTGATATTTTCCCTAGTTATTACATTCGTTTCATGTATTTACCCACGTATTTTATACAAACACAAGCCAGAAAATTTGCCCTTGAAGATTATCGTCTTCGGTAATATATCCCAATGATATTCTGATAACAAAGCACTCGGGTCAACACCGGAAATTCCACTGTTCACAGATAGACCAGATTTTTTTTTCTTTTCTGCATATGTGCGTAGTATCTGAACAAATTATTTCTGCATAACACATATAGTTTTTCTTTAAAAGTATATAGTTTTTCTTTAAGTGTTAAAATGAATTAATCCTAAAAAGTTGTTTTTACCTTTCAGAAATCCTAATTTTTAAGGATCAAATTGTATTTCCAAAAATTTATGTGTATATATATGTATATATATATATATATATATATATATATATATATATATATATATATATATATATATATATATATATAAAGCTACGACTATTCAAAAATAGCGATGGCTGAAATAGTAATGTCAAAAATAGTAATATACCCTACTACTTTAAAGTATTATCGCGATATATCAACAAATAACAGTTTGAAAATATATCGCGATATTAAATTTCTGATATCGTCCAGCCCTAGTCGCGATAGTACTTTTAAGAAAAACTGTCGTTGTGCTTATTAATTTATAATTATGTGGTCATTGTTTTATAATACGAGAAATTCGATGAAACTCGCTATACTTATAAAATTAAAAAATAGTCAATAAATGCATTATAAAAATGCAGTGATCCTTTATTGGTCTTAACACACTGCGATTCCCAATATGGGCAAAACAATTCTGCAAAACATATGTATATTCGTTTATACCTATTTTATAGAAACAAATATATAACTAAAACTAAAAATTAAATTATTCAATAGCCCTACTTGGGGGCCATGACTTACGGTGTCAATTTCAGTTTTGGTTCGGTTTGGAGCGCTACGGTCTACTGTTTTGCTACACGAGGGCTAATAAGACCGGAGCCTATTTCTTAAATCCAATTCCAAAAGGCTACGAACATTTATGCCAAGAGCGGAATTCAAACCGTGAACTCCGGTACCGAAGTGCAGCGTTCTACCATTCAGCCATTTTTCGGACCAATTCTCGTTTTAGAGACCAAGATCTGTTTGTGTTTTATGTCTTAAGTGGTCACCTTACTCGGAACCCCCAGTGTTTAGTTTCCGTGGTCCTCAATTTGTTAACCTACTGGAGCGGAAATAGGCGGAGTCAATTGTACCCAGCCCGAGAAATATGTATAACTAGCTAGGAATTCTTTTATCTATAATATAGGTCCCCCAATCCACTATTTTTGAAAATAATTAGAAAATTTGGTAACAATCTGCATTGTCAGCGGTACTCATAATTCGGAATATCAATGGAGATCGTCAACATTAAAGTAATGGCTTTAACGCCTGCCCATAAGTTGAGTAATCAGTGTTTTATTGTCCTGGGCAGCGCCATTAGTGTGTCTGCAGGTTTCTTTCAGTCGGAGACTAAATCTACAGAGATATTCGAAAATTTCGTAGGTTATTTATTCATAGGATGGACATCTACCTTTGCTGGAAAGTAAAATTCTTTCCAAGAAAGCAAAAATTCTACTTTACTTTTTACCCGTCCCTAAAAAGAGAGCTAGGTCAATGAATAATAAAATATGCTTAGGTAACTATCTCTGGGGTAAAATATTTTTAAATACATAATAACAAAAGAATGGCGAAAATTCTACCTACCTACCCGCATATACTATAAAATGTATATATTTATGTTAGTAAAATTTTCTTCAAATGTTACACAAAGTAACTAGACAGTAAATTAAGTTTTAATATAAACTTATATTATTACAGCGTTGAATGTTTATTGCTACAAACACATAGTCTGGAGTTCGTAAGTTAATTATTTGGCCTCAAAGTTCCTAAAATATTCATTTTCTATGCAAAACTCGAATTACAAAAGCTCAAATTCTAACCTTAGTGGACGATATAGCAATTAGAGAAAGGAGGTTTCAAGAAAATTAACCTCGACTGCAGATGTCTTACTTCTGCAAAAATAAAATTTGCTGCCCCTCCCACGAAATGACCTCAAAGTAAATTACACCAGGACTCCAAAAAGCTCAGCTGAAAATTAACTGCTTTGTTTTCCCCAAACCGCAAAATTAAGAATTTAAAAACCCTCCCTTCCCGACAACAACTTTGAAAAAATAAAAATGCAATTGTGCCCAGGAAATGCAAATTTTCACTCTTTACAATAATGCCTCTTCTCGACGGAAAATCGCCATTCCACAACGAGATGGGGAGGGGGGGAGAGCACCAGGCATAATTTCGACAAATCATGCAATACGGCAATACCGCTAGTTTGCACTGCATTTTTAAAATGCACGAGCCCGGCGTACACGCACCTATTAATAAATCATAAAAGACTCCAGCTTTTGTAAAAGGGTTACACCTGCAAAGCGAACGTTTGTTAGTGTCTCTTCACATAAAAGCATCCGAAGCGAGAAACAAAATGGACGTGAGTTATTTTACCATTAAATAGACATTAAGAACGCAGGCTTTCATTTTTCAGAGAAAGTTAAGATCTCCCGTAAACAACTCAGGTTAAAATAAAATAATAATAATACATAAAAAAGGGGGGAGAAAGAGATAAAAGAAAAGCAGCACGCAGGCAGACGATTATTTCGGGCTTGCATTCTCCTCTCAGCGCATGCTTTTATGCTGGGGAAGCACGGATAGAGAAAATAAATTAAAACAGATACAGAAAATTTTACGAAGAAATCCTCGAGTTAAAGTAAAATAACGACTGCAAAAGGAAATTATTTTTAGATATAATTTACCCGAGAAGATGATTATTTGCCGTGAAAGAAATAAAATTTGACAGATACTCATAATCTAAAAATCTTTGCGAGTAAATCATGATTTTGATTCGGATGGAGAAAAAAAAAATTATTACCCGCGATAATTTCATGCATACGATTATTTCAGTAAGCCTTCCAAGTATTTTTAAAAAAGCAAAAACAATGGCGAAATTAGGTTTACGAAATATTACAGAAATTTCTTTTTCAGTGAGAGAAAAGAAAATTTGACATATTTGTTGTAGTCTAAAATCTTGTGCATGATTATGAGTTTGAAAATATTATTCATCGAGTTAATTTCATGTATACAATCATTACAGTAAGTTCTATGATATTTTAGAAAAAAATAAACAATAGCGAAATTAAATTTAGTGAAAATTAACTAGAAAACAATTTTTATTTTCAAGTGGGAGAAAATAAGAAATATTTGTAGTTTTAAAGCCTCAAACGTACATAACCATTTTAATTTTAAAAAATAATTCGCCGTGATAATTAGTGACAGACGATTATTTCAATAGCGCTTCTAAGTATTTTTAAAAACAATTGCGAAATTAGGATTACGTAAAATTATAAAAAGGTAATTCTTTTTCAGAGGGTAAAAGAAAAGAATTTGACAGATCTAAATTGTAATTTAAAGCCTTGCGTCTAAATCAAGATTATACTTCTGAAAAACAAAATTATTCTCAGAGTTAATTTAGTGCAGACGACTATTTCTCTAACCCTAATCGAAAGTAAAACAGCAAAAACATTGACGAATTATGCTTTGGGGAAATTATAGAAAGCTATTACTTTTTCAGTGAGAAAAAAAGAAAAATTTGACGTATTTTGTTGTAGTTTAAAATTTTGTGCATGATTAAAATTTTGAAAATATTATCCATCTTGTTAATTTTATGCAGACAATTAATACAGCAAGAATAAAAAATAGCGAAGTTAGATTTAGTGAAAATTAACTAGAAAACAATTTTCATTTTCAAGTGAGAGAAAATGGCATATTTTAGTCTTAAAATCTCGAACGTATACATAATTTTAATTTAAAAAAAATAATTCACCGTGATAATTTGCTGTGAACGATTATTTCCGCATGGCTTCTAAGCATTTTAAAAAACAGTTGTAAAATTAGGTTTCGGGGAAATTATAGAAATCTTTTCTTTTTCAGTGAGGAAAAAAAAGAAAAAAATTTGACAGATCTAAAGTCTAATAGATAATTGTAATCTAAAATCTTGCTAAATCAAAATTATACTTCTGAAAAAAAAAATTATTCCCAGAGATAATTTACTGCAGACGATTATTTCAGTAAGCCTTTTCGAGGGTAAAATAGCAAAAACAAAGGCAAAATGAAGCTTAGGGAATTTATGTACAAAATTATGAGTAAACAATAATAGATTAGGAGTAATTTTTCATAATTCCACAAAAAACAACACCATCTGTGGAAAAACTGGTCCTGAAGAACAATAAAAGAAAAATATTTTGAACAATTAGAGAACGATTTACGTAAGTCCGCAAAATAAGATTTTACAGTAATTTCGGATACATTTACTGTTAAATAAGCTTTTAGCATATGAGAAGCACAGTGTGAAAAGCTAAGCACAAATCCCGATTAAAAATACATATATCGATAATACGACTCAGACGATTATTTGAAACAAAATGGGAATGTAAAATATCTGAAAAATAACTTAATCCGGCAGCAGACGATAATGTGGTTCTAAGCCAAGTAACATAAATGATACGAGCAGAAAAATTTTTAAGAGCAGAAATACTATACTTAAAATAATGATTACGATAAAAGCATTTTAATGGACGATTTCGAAAAGGCAATTATTGAGCAGAGAGAAAAATAAAACTTCTTTGCAGATACTTTTCAAGAATTTGAAAAGCTATTTCAAAAACTTATTTTCAGCAGTAATTTCTGGAAAGACGGTTATTTGAAACAAAAGAGGACATAAAATATTTTACGTTTAATTGAACGAATATTATCTTTTCGTTTATCTGACACATCAAGTAATGTTTATACAGTAAAATCTGTGAATAATAATGCTATTTATAAAAACACCTATTCTGGTTCCGCAAAATGCTTTATTTACTTAAGATAACAATGGACATTCAAAACTAATTTCTTTTGTTTCTAATCAATAGAAAATTTAATATTCTCATCTATTTCAGGGTCCCCACCCCCACCTGCATACAGCCTGGAATGGTATTTCTCATACGGCCAGAACAGTTCAAAAGAAGGGGGGGGGACAATTACTCTGCTATCAACTTAAGGCCCCTCCACACTAAGGTCCACTGCAAGCCATTGCCACCGTCTGGAGGGCCTATGGTTTATCGAGGTCGATGGTGGCAGACGATAAAATAGCCTTGGCTAGCGATGGCTTCGGGGGCGGCTTTTCTTCAAAGATCAAAGGCAGCCAGATGCGCAATTCAAGTGAGCAATAGACCCTATGGACGAATCTACGAGCTCGGCTCATGTAGTGGCCCAGCGTGTGGATGCAACCCACGAACCATCGTTCAAAGTCGTCATCAGGAAGTGGGGAACAATTGCCCATAGTGTGGAGGCTACATTAGAGATATTCTCTCATATAAAGATGTAGTCCATACAAATCTAAAAAGGAATACATCCATGAATACTATTGTTGTTGCTTAAGCCCTTTGGACAAGCCAAGGACGCGGGCTACTCGGATTAAGGCAAGGGGTGCACCTTTTGTTTTATGAAGAGCACTTTTGTTGTTATTGTCTTGTGCCACTTGGTCAAAGCACATTTTTAAGGCATAGGGATAGGCCTTTCGTTTTAACAAGAACATCAAGGGTGAAAGTACAACTTCTTGCTCAAGTGAGTCCTCGTAATTTTGAAGCAGGACCAAGCAGAAGACCCGCAGGCTTGGCCTGCCACCCCCAGAGATACTGTTCGAGAACTTGGAAGACATTGTGACCACGAACCTATGTTACGTGCCCCCAGTCACCTTTAACGAACATAAAACCGGATCGAGCCCCGGACCTGCAACCCTTCAGCTACAAGATCACTGCATTTACTAACTGATCTACCATGGATCATGCATGGATACTTCCTAGAGTAAACAAGGGTCTATTTGAAAAAAAAATTAAAAAACAGGGGAGATGCGGGTGAGAGTACACAATGAAAAATACCTTAGAAAGTAGACCCATACTATTCATCAGCGAAATATACACTAATTTTGAACACTTACCAAACCTTGATTAAAATGCAATATATCCATTCACTGCACAAAATCAGACGACAGACATACATATAATTAGGTATCCAATCGGCAAAACTCACCTGGAAGAGAAAAAAAGAAATATGTATTAATAGAAAAATAGCACATTTTTAAATAACACTTTTTTAATAGTTAAAACCCCCAAAACCAAGAAATTATACAATCCCTTAGTGTTTATGTTATTCTTGCTTATCCCCTGGTGTAGGAAAACCTACACCAGATCCAAAAAGGCCCAGATGCACCAGATCCCCATACAGCTGAGAATTAATATGCAACTAGTCCATCTGGCTTAGGGTAGTTTGCAGCTTCTTTTTGGAGAGGTACCATAAGGGCAGAAGACTGACTTCTGAAATCTCCTGCAATCAGCTGAGCATAATGGAACAACCTTCACGCCTAGGGTGGCAATGCCAGGAGAATACTCTCCTGACTTACTTCCCCCGTTCCCCCCCGGTACATCCCGTCGCCACTTTGAGACCGACTGCAGGATTTGAAGGGGCTTGTTTTATAAGGATAGTTGGTTGGTACCATGCCAATCTAGAAATACGATTTCTCATGAGAAGATGGTGCCATTGCTATGAAAGGTTAGTTTGAAGCACTAAGGACTACCTTTTTGTTACACGAGGGCTAATGAGACCGGAACCTACCGCTTACAGACGATTCTGACCAGCTACGAACATCCAAGCCACAGTACGATTCAAACTCACAAACTCCGGTACCGAAGATCAGCGCCCAAACCATTCGGCCATCGAGTGTTGGGACTAAGAGTGAGTCCTCGTAGCTTGAATGCAGAGACCAAGAAGAGGACATCAAGACTTGGCTTGCCAACTCCAGAGGTATTGTTTGAATTTGGAGGACAGTAACCATGAACCTATTTTACGTACCCCAGTCACCATCGGTGAATTAGTGAAATAACCATAAGGTCTTTCGCTATCTCGGGCTTCGAATCCATAATCTTCTGGCTATGATCTCGAAGCTTTTGCTGATAAACTCCTGCCACCCCTACTTGTGTATTTATATAAGTAAAACTTTTTGTGTGTGTCTGAGTCCTTTACGCAAAAACTAACGAATGTATTGATTTTTTTAAATTTCTTCATATCGTTGTAAGATTAAATTAGACAATATTATAATTGTTAATATTTATGCTATTTTGGGGGATTGGTATTCTTTTGGTGATATAAATGAATGCCAAAGTACATGATATTCCGTCTGTTATCTGTCTATAACTATAAAAAATAAAATATTTTATGTATCTATGCGCACCTGACACGTACACTAATAAATTGAGAATTTAGTTGAAAAAAAAATTCTTGGCTTCATTTCGGCGATACTCTTAAACCGTCGCCAAAACAATCGCCAACTATTCCAACAGAACTGTGATTCCGACCCGTTTAATTCGATTTAATATCTCAAAGCATGTCACTTTAATCATTAAATATTTAGTGATAAAACATCTTGATTACAGACATATACAAAATATTTCACCTCCACCACTCTTTATAGACAATCAATATAACAATCTAAATTCATTATTAACCGTACTGTATTATACAAGGAAACATTTCTTATGCATGGTCACGGTTAAAGCTTATATAAAGACATATTTTTGCATTTTTTTAAAAATGTACTTTAACCATCTGGCAATGAATAATACCTCTTAAATAAAAATATTTCAAATCACATAGCAATATGAACATCGAACAATTTGGCGTCATTTCTTCAATCCTATCAAAAAGTCGCCAAAAAAATCGCCAACAAGGTTTCCTACCCACTTAATTGAATTTTACTTCTCACAGCATGTCACATTAATGATTAAATATTTAGTGATAAAGCGTCTTCATAACGCTTGATTACAGATGTACGAAAAATATTCCACTTTTTTCTCTCTTTATCGACAAGCAATGTTACAATTTAAATTCAACATTAACGGTACTGTATTACACCAAGGAAAATAACAGACTCAGAAGAGGTGGCACGTACGACGTCATTTCACTAGCGTCCGGAGAGAAGGGGGGGGGACAAATAAACCAATGCACCTGACAGATAATCAATTGGCGATTTCCTGAGGAGCGTTCATCGATTGGTAATTTCGTGAAACAAAACAATCATACGACGGTCTCGAGTTGCTAAAAGATACCGATTCCAGACGACTGGCGAGATAAATAATTAATACGTAAGTATGACAAACTACCAATTAACGAGTTGTCGAGGTAAATGATGAACGGTTTGGACGACAAATAAATTGACAATTTGTGAGACATAATTGATAAACGATACGGCACGAAACGGGCCATAATGAATTAACTCTTTCGTGTGCACTACGACGAATTAACTATTTAAGTGGCAGACTCGTGAATTCTGCTAGACATGTTTAACGAAATGTGACACGATGAATTAACTGCTTGGAGGGGGCAGGGTGGGTCTATTAAAGAAATAAGAAGCGATAATTGTAATGATCAGGTTTAGCAAGTTAATATGGGCATTCTTTATTACTCGTAGTAACTGAGGGTAACCTAATACGAAAAATCTTGAATGTCTCATGAAAAGGTAAGAACAGTTAACTAATCCGAAAATTTTTGTGTGGACACTGCCAACTAAAGGTGGATTAATCTGTGAAACCTTTGTGTACATTACAGCAACTTAAGGAAGACTAGTCGGAGTAACTTTCGTGCGCATAACAGCAACTTACGAAGTACTACTGAGAAATTTTCCGTGCACACTAGCATCTAAAGGTTGATTAATCTGTGACGCCTTTCTTTTCATAACATCAACTTAAGGAGGACTAACCAGAGTAACTTCCGTGCGCATTACAGCAACCTACGGGGCACTAACCGGAGAAACTTTTGTGCGCTTAACAGTAACTTACGGAGCACTAACAGGAGAAACTCGAACGAATAACAGCAACTTTTGAAGGACTAATACCAGAAATCTTCCGTTGCTTAAAACCAACTTACGGTAAACTAAACGGAGAAATCTTTTGTGTGCATAACAGCAACTTTAGGAGGACTAATTGAATGAGTCTTTCGTGTACATAACAGAAACTTAACCGTAAACCAATCAAACTTAATTATATTAGTGGCAGCAACTAACAATGAACTAACCAGAAATATATCTTGTGAATTACTCGTAGCAACTCCTGGTTGACCATTAAGAAAAACTATTAATTACACTCTAACTTATGGCGTACTTGAAGCAACATATCAGATCAACGCAATAACTTACGGTGGTATAACCAGAGTAATCTTTTGAGAATATCAATAAAACAAAGATACTAACCGTGAACTAATCTGAGAAATTTTATGTACACAGCAGCAACTTACTTTAGGAAGACTTATTGGAGGAATCTTTAGTGTACATAACAGAAACTTAATTATATTATTGCCAGCAACTACCAAATGAACTAATCAGAAATATAACTTGTGAGTTACTCGTAACAACTTCTGGTTGACCAATAAGAAAAATTATTAATTACACTAACTTATGGCGTACTTGAAGTAACATATCAAACCAACGCAGTAACTTACAATGGAATAATCAGAGTAATTTTATGAGCATATCGGTAAAACAAAATTACTAACGGTGAACTAATCTGAGAAATCTTATGTACACAGCATCAACTTACGGAACACTAATCTGTTTGGTTTGGTTTGGAGCGGTATACTTTGTTTTTGCAACACGAGGCCTAAGGCCAGAACCTACTGCTTACAGCCGATTGCAAATGGCTACAAATATCTATACCATCAGGGGGGAATCGAATACACAAACTACGGCACTGAACAGTACCCCATTACCTATTCAATCATAATTCGGCAGGAGGGCTAATTGGAGAAATCATTTGCGTATATTAGTACCAGCAACGGATGGGGAGCTAATCAAAAATCTTACATTACTAGCAACAACTCCTAGTTGTCCAATCAGAAAAATAAACTCCTTTGATGTGCTTGAAGCAGCATATCCGAATTTTATCAAATGGGAGTTTATTAATATGGGTCACTTATACTTGTAAGTATAAGTGAACCATATTAATTATTAATTTATAATATTTAATATTATATAATTAATTAATATTAATTATTAATTTATTATTATATTAATTAATTATTAATTAAAATTGTAAGTAACACATTAATGTATGATATACAAATCTGAGTAACCTTCCGCGAGTATTATTCACAGAAATTTACGATGTATAATGAGTAACGCAGTACCTGAATTTTCACATCAACAATGCTTAAAAACCGTAGCAACCTAATGAATATTACTGATAGTAAAGTCTAATTAGACAACACCATATATGCATTATTCACAGCAACTTACCACGAACTAAAGAAAGAAATCCATATAAAAACTTACTGACTTAACATAAGTAACATACTGGTTATTTTCCTCATACGTACTAATGTTTAAAAATCGTAGCAAGCTAATGTATATTACTGATAACTTCTAATTAGACAACATCACAGCAAACTAAACAAAGAAATCTATATTACAGCAACTTACTGATTTAATTGAAGTAACATACTAGCTATTTTCTCAGACAAACTTATGTTTACAAAACCATAGCAACCTAATGCATATTATTGACAGCAAAATCTAATTAAACAACACCATATGTGTATTACTCACAGCAAGCTAAATAAAGAAATCCATATTACAGCAACTTACTGATTTAATAGAAGTAACATACTGACTATTTTCTCATATGAACTTATGCTTAAAAATCGTAGCAACCTAATGTATATTACTGAAAACATCTAATAAGACAACATCACAGCAAACTAAACCAAGAAATCCACATTACAGCAACTTATCGATTTAATAGAAGTAACATACTGGCTATTTTCTCACATCAACTTGCGTTAACTAACCAGAGCAGCCTAATTGTGTGCGCTACTCACAGCACCTTATTATTAACCCGTGCTGTTGATTAATAAGTCACCGCGAGTGCCGTTTACTAATCAATGCAGCCTATTGTACACGAATGCAGCGCATCTACAATATATATTATAGATCAATGCAACGAATACTCACGAGTTACATTTAACTGCATTAACTGTAATACAATATCCAGTGTAACTATCAATAAATTAACCGGGAACTCAATTCCTTCTCCTCCGTGAGATACAAAAGGAAAACTTTTAGCGTGACATCCAACGAATTAATTTCTTAGACTGCGAGTCTGTGAATTATTTGATATGACACAGTAAATGAATTAGCGGTTCGGAGTGTGTGGGGAAACTGTTAATTGGCAAGAAGGGAAGGAGGATAATTAACAAACATTCGAGCGAACAATAAGGAACTATGGATCTCCCTCCGACCAATCAATTGACGAAGTCTAGTGACAGACTGACAATTTTGGGTCGGCACTCGAAAACTACCTATTAGGCAAGTTGAAAAATGAATTAAAACTCTGAGATTGATATAAATTGAATAAAACTACTACTGTATTACCAATATGTGTGTGTAATGATATTTTAACCATAACTAACTTAACTACAATCGTATTCTAAAGTAAATTTCTGGCGATTCTATCCTTGAAAGTACAACCTTTGGTGACCTGTTCTTTGGCGACATCTAATTGTGCATAACATTTGGCGACTTCACGAACACCAAAACCAATTCCTGCTCTGTTTAAATATTCTTGTAAAACTCCTTTATGTAACTTAGATTAATCTCATAACTTATTAATCTCAGATTATTATATTAATGAAATACATAATTAAATATTCTCTTCTAAAACTCAAATGCATTTTGTAAAAATCATTGTTTTTTAGTGCACTTTTAAAATCCAACCAATTTTTGTAATTTATTCCAGTTTTTTTGCCACTGTCCAAGAAAAAAATTAATATATATATCATTTTCTGCCACAATGACCATTTCTGACATGTAGTATAATACAGGTGAAGATTGTAAATCAATACATGATAAAAAAAAATAACCTTACGAAATACATAAGAAACTGCAGAAAAATAGATCAGGGATAGGATAACAAGGTAGCCCACAAAGATTAAAAAAAAAAAAAAATCAAGGCAAAAATCATTGTTTTTTAGTGCACTTTTAAAATCCAACAATTTTTTTAAAATTTTTTCCAGTTTCTGCCTTTGTCCAAGAATAAAATTATATATATATATATATATATATATATATACACCATTTTCTGCCAAAATGACCATTAGTAAGAGGTAGTATTATAGATTTGAAGATTGTAACACGATTCATTACATGGTACAAAAAAAAAACCTTACGAGATACATAAAAAACAGCACAAAAATAGATCAGGGCTTGGACAACAAGGTAGATGTGCCCACAAATATTAAAAAAAGAATTCAAGGCAAAAATCATTGTTTTTTGGCACATTGGTTGGATTTTTAAAGCTAAAATAACAATTTTTTCCAGTTTTTTGCCACTGTCCAGGAATATATATATATATATATATATATATATATATATATATATATATATATATATATATCACTTTCTGCGAAAATGACCATTCCTAACAAGCAGTATAATAGAGGTGAAGATTGTAACTCAATACATGGCACAAGAAAAAAACCTTACGAAATACATAAGAAACTGCACAAAAATAGATCAGGGATTCGATAAAAGGTTGATGTGCCCATAAAAATAAAAAAATAATAATTCAAAGCAAAAATCACTGTTTTTAAGCGCACTTGTTAGATTTTTAATTTTTTCCAGCTTTTGCTACTGTTCAGGAAAAAAAATTTATATATATAAATATCATTTTCTGCCAAAATGACCATTCCTAACAAGTAGTATAATAGAGATGAAGATTCTAATTCATTACATGATACAGAAAAATAAACTTACGAGGTACATAAACTTCACAAAAATAGATCAAAATTTGGATAAGAAGGTAGTGCCCAAAAAAAAAAAAAAAAAAAAAAAAAACGCAAAGATTATTTTTTTAGCGCGTTTTTAAAATCCAACCAATTTTTTCCAGTTTTTGCCACTGTGCAAGAAAAAAAATTATATATATATATATATATATATATATATATATATATATATATATGTACCATTTTCTGCCAAAATGACCACTCCTAACAAGTAGTATAATAGAGGTGAAGATTGTAACTCAACTCAATACATGGCACAAAAAAAATAACCTTACGAAATACATAAGAAACTGCACAAAAATAGATCAGGGATTGGATAAGAAGGTAGATGTGCCCACAAAGATAAAAAAAAAAATTCAAGCCAAAAAAAAAAGTGGTACTATAAATACACATTAATTTTTTTGAAGATAATGACAAAAAAGTCATCAAATGTCAAACTGGATATTGTAGAAAAAAATATATATAAATAAAAACATCAGGAGAAGGAAGGGGCATTGCACCTCATCAAAACATGCTTATCACCTGATAAATTTTTATTATGAATTAGCCAATAACAACACAGATTATGATCTACTTTCTACTATTATCCACGGAGCTAGAGGAAAAAAAATTACCCTAATAGCTAAAAAGCATAGCAACGAAAAGAATAAAAAAAAAACCTCTCCCAAACGATTTTTCCGAGATAATCGTCTGGCGCTTTTTAGAAAATCGTTCGAATTTGGGATTGGAGAGTTTGAAAAAAAAAGGGGGGGGGGCTTCAAAACAAAATTGTGCAGACGAGAAATAAGAGTATGGGGAGAAGAAAAAAAGAATTTCGGAGAAGCTAAAAATCTACCGCACGGTGGAGAATATACAAATAAAAGCCAAAGGTAAGAAAGAAAAATCCCTAACTTTATCCCCATACATATAAAAAAGGAGAAAGGTGGAAAAAAAAAACATAAGAGAACGTCTTGGCGTGGCAGTCGCCATTAGGTTGGCACGAAAAGGTAGGCTTGCGAAAAAACACGCAAATACAAGCCGGTGATGATGATGATGATCATGGGGTCTACGGTGATCGTGGGGGGAGCGGGGAAGGGGGAGAGCAGGGGGAGTTACCTGCACTAAAATGCTCTCTACTTTTGGGTAGCTTATTTCAGCCAGCTCCAGTCATGTACCAAGTAGGAAGCGCTTGAAGTAAATGGGGGGGCTGTATAGAAAGTGAGGCATTAAATTGGAAAGGAAAAAAAATAAAATACGGAAATGGATATATAAACAATAAAGTAGATTTATTTTTAAAGAAAGCAAAACCCTTGCCTTCATAAAAATGACTCTTAATTGATACCAGAATCATTCCTATGGAATGTTTAGTGGTGAATACCTAAAATTACAAAAATGAATAAATAAATAACGTAGAATTAATGTAGATTTATTTTTAAACACATTGTGTGCGGGTACATATCGCAGCGGTACGGTGAGCGGGAGTTTTGCGCGTCAATTTAGTTATTCAGTTAAATCTCAACAGGTCGAAAATTATTTCGTTTTTTAACTAACTTTCCGTATTTTATATTGAAATATGTAAACAAATATACAAATAGAAATATATAAATAGAAATATATAAATAACAACCATAAGATTTTTGTAAACGAAAATTTTTTTTAGTTATTTTTTAGTGGATAAATTTATAATAGTATCGTAACTATGAAAAATCATTTAGAAATAGTAGTATATAGTTAACTTTTTTACGTTCTGTGGTTTCGCATCTACTGATGTAAAAACTAGTTTTTGTCTAAATTTTTCCAGAATCTGTGTAGTACTTAAGAACATTCGGCTCGTTTTCCTGTATATACCGTTAATTTTATACCCACAAAAAAACCATGTTGTTACACTAACCCGTACTAGTACGTGACCAGCGCTCAAGTATCAATCCTCAGAAAACGTACTAGTACGTGTCCCGCGCTCAAGTATCAATCCTCAGAAAACGTACTAGTACGTGCCCCGTGCTCAAGTATCAATCGTCAGAAAACGTACTAGTACGTGACTCGAGTTCAAGTATCAATCGTCAGAAAACGTACTAGTACGTGACCAGCGCTCAAGTATCAATCGTCAGAAAAAGTACTCGTGCGTGTTCCCCATACAATGTGTTAAAATAAGCTAATAGTTTGTCTTCATCAAAATGAGTCTAAATCGACTGATATCAGAGTCATTTCTAAGGAATGTTTATTTGTGAACACCTAAAATTACAAAGATATATTAAAGAAGAATTAAGGTAAATTTATTTTTAAAGTAAGTAAAATGTTGACTTCTTCAAAATAAGTATTAATTGATACCAAAGTCATTCCTGCTGAATGTTTATTGACGAATATCTAAAACCTAAATTATTATGCCTACACTGAGTAGTACACATGAAATTC
>CM063497.1:70546159-70548659 GCA_032207245.1 Pardosa pseudoannulata | reverse complement strand
GCGCTCCCCCGGGAGATCGTCTGCCGAAAGGAAGATATATTTTCGAATTAGGGCGAGCACATTAAGGATGAGGGAGAGGACGGTCCGCCAATAACAGACATATCAGTCAGGGTTTTTTCTTTCCCCTTTCCATTATTAGCCGGAATAAGAAAAATATTGAATTAATATTGGCGTAAATGAGCCAAATATTGTGACCATACATCAAACCGTGGAATGAAGAAAGAACTGCGTTATCTCTTTCTATATAAGACGTATTTGTTGTCTGTTTGTCTGTTCCCTTATAACTCAAGATCTAGACAACCAAATAACGTGAAATTTGGTACACGTACACAAAATTACATGAGGAAAGTTCTTAAACAGGTTTCGTTCCACCCCAACCTCCTCCAGCCCAAAGTAGTGCTCCATATGCTTTTTATGAGTCGTGTGATTATCTATCTATCTCTATCTATCTATACCTCTATCTCTATCTATCTATCTATCTATATCTCTATCTATCTATCTATCTCTATCTATCTCTATCTATCTCTATCTATCTATCTCTATCTATCTATCTCTATCTATCTCTATCTATATCTATCTATCTCTATCTATCTCTATCTATCTATCTATCTCTATCTCTATCTATCTCTATCTATCTCTATCTCTATCTATCTCTATCTATCTCTATCTCTATCTATCTATCTCTATCTATCTATCTCTATCTATCTCTATCTATCTATCTATCTCTATCTATCTATCTATCTCTATCTATCTATCTCTATCTATCTATCTCTATCTATCTATCTATCTATCTCTATCTATCTATCTCTATCTATCTATCTATCTATCTATCTCTATCTATCTCTATCTATCTATCTATCTCTATCTATCTATCTATCTCTACCTATCTCTAACTATCTCTATCTATCTCTATCTATCTCTATATCTATCTATCTATCTATATCTATCTATATCTATCTATCTATCTATCTATCTATATCTATCTATATATATATATATCTATATCTATATATCTCTATCTATATCTATATCTATATATCTCTATATATCTATATCTCTATCGATAAATCTCTATCTCTATAAAATCTCTATCTCTATAAATCTCTATATCTATATATCTATATCTCTATCGATCTATCTATCTAAATCTCTATATCTCTATCTCTATATAATCTATATCTATATATAAATCTATATATATCTATATATAAATCTATATATCTATATATAAATCTATATATCTATATATAAATCTATATATCTATATATAAATCTATGTATATCTATCGATATAAAATCTATAATCTATATATAAATCTATAATATCTATATCTATCTAAATCTATATCTATATCTATATATCTATATCTCTATCTATATATCTATAAATCTATATCTATCTACATATCTATATCTATCTATATATCTATCTACCTACATATATACATAAATAACGCATTTGTCGTCTGTCTTCCCTTATAACTCAAGATCCAGACAACCAAATAGCGTGAAATTTGGTACATGTACACAAAATTACATGGGGATTACTGGTATAGACTTGCAGACACCATGCTTTTCTCATGCGCAGTCGTAGGTGGCTTGCTCCAGAGTGGGCAAGAGGAAAACCTTTTTGTACACACTCCGAATGGAACTGCCAAAAATGTTGTCTATCCCATTGCTTTATGATAAATGTACCATTTTATTGCATGTAAATAAACAGTTTTGTACGATTCTACAGCAAACCTTATTTTAAACCCGGGCAAAGCCGGATACTTGCAGCTAGTCTTTATATAATTTGGTGGAATTTCTCACTTTCTTTTAACTGCGTTTAAAGAAACTAATGGAGAAATAACAAAGCCACGTTTTATCTATGATTAAAATATTGCCTAATATTAGGTTGCCAACTAAATCCCTGCCGTTCTTTTTTATTTTTAAATTTCACATATCATTAAAGTTTCTGGCATTTTTATAATCAATCGAAAGGGAACAAGAAACTGTACGGGAGAAATAACAATTTTTTTTTAATTAAAATATTGCCTAATATTAGGTTCCCAAATAAGTTGATGCCGTTCTTTTTTATATTCCACATATCATTAAAGTTTCTGGCATTTTTATAATCAATCGAAAAAGAACGTTTTATTTGAAAAGAATACTTTTTCAAACCTTCTATAAACTTTCAATTTTATCCATAAGGGACTCTCGTTAAGTCATAATTAATGTGTGTGTATGTTATATATATATATATATATATATATATATATATATATATATATATATATATATATATATATATGGGTGTGTGTGTGTGTGTGTGTCAGGATTTAAAATATAGAGTAATTTAAGAGATTTAATTAGGGATTATTTAATGGGAGTAACGCACCTCGCGTTATTAGTCACATAAATACGACTCACGCGCAGTGATATGGGCAGAGAATAGAGCAGTATGCACTGTCCGTCAGAATCTTTCTTCGATAAAACTGCCTTTGTTAGCAGTGGGCGC
>CM063497.1:70503659-70538659 GCA_032207245.1 Pardosa pseudoannulata | reverse complement strand
CCAAACACGAGGAAACGATTCTCCATTTATTATTCGTTTCCGCGAGCACCAAGAGTATGTATGCGAGTAGGCAAAGAAAAACAACGATTTTATATATACATAGATAAAACTTGCTGGATTTTGTAATGACTATCTTTTTGCACATTCCCACGAAAAACAGCATACATCGCACCTCAAGAAAATATTTGGCCATCAATTGCAAATGAGATCGTTTAGTGAAGTCTGCGACGGACGCCTCGAAATATAAATGTTAACAGTGCTTTGAGCCTTATTAAGTGAAAGAAACGTGTCTTAATATAGAAGAGAGAGCTTCACATAGTTTTTTCTCCTAAAACGAGGAAAAGAAACGTTCGTTATTATTCAATTCTGTGCAAAAGAAAGCAAATGTAAAATTATAATCTTTGCTTACACGCATACATCTATAGATAAATCCTGCCGGACTACGTAATGACTAGCTTTTTGCACTTTCCCGCAAAAAAAAAAAAAAAAAAAAAAAAAAAAAAAAAAAAAAAAAAACTGCGACGGTCGCCTCGAAATATAAAGGTTAACTGTGATTGCAGCCTTAATGAGACTTACGGTAGTGAAAGAAACGCGTCTTAATATAGAAGAGAGAGCCGCACAAAAATCCTCTTTCAAAAAGAGAGGAAAACAAGTAGCCATGGCTATTATTCACTTCTGCGCAGAAGAAAACAAGAAATGTATGTGTGTAAGCAAAGACTATGATTTTGCATCTATAGATAAATCCTACAAGACTAATAAATAACTAGCTTTTTGCACGTTCCCGCACAAAAAAATCATACATCGCACCTCAAGAAGAGATTTGGCAAGCAATTGCAAAGGAGATCGTTTAGTGAAGCCTGCGACGGACGCCTCGAAGTATAAAGGTTAACTGTGATTGCAGCCTTAATGAGACTTACGGTAGTGAAAGAAACGTGTCTTAATATAGAAGAGAGAGCCACACAAAAATCCTTTTCCAAAAACGAGGAAAAGAAGCGTCCGTTGTTATTATTATTCAGTTCCGCGCAAAGAAAGAAAGCTGCAAGAAAATGCATGCGTGTAAATAAAGAAAGAACGAAGGACGTGCTGAAAACATTAGCCCAGATTGAAAATTCCGGCATTTTCGGAGCTTTTAAACGCCATCGCCTCATTTTCAAATTGCTTTTGCGCAAGGTTAGCGCCGGGTTGATGATGGATGCAATGCTTTATGATTGTTATTACGGTACGGCAGACAGAAGTAATTTAATAAATTCGAGGACGTGAAATCTATCTACGCTGCTGAATATTTCAGCAAAAATTCGGCACTGCTGATTTTTTGTTAGATTCTCTAACAATTTGCTCAAAAAATATATTTCACATTGTTGTCGCGAGGTTAATGGAATTTTTTTTCTGTTACTATTGTTATTTCAGTAAGGCACACAGAAGTAATTCACTAAATACGAAGGCGCAGAATATAAAGAGTTGGAGAATTTTTTAAAAAGTTTATTATTGGTGCATTTTTGGTTTGGTTTAGTTTGGAGTGCTACTGTCTACTTTTTGCAACACAAGGTCTAATGAGACCGGGACTTACAGCTTCGAGCCCATGAACTCTGGTACCGAAGGCCAGCACTCTAACCAATCGGCCATCGTTTGGCACTGGTGCATTTTTGAAAATGGTTGGTTGATCAGCATCACTACGGTTGTTTACTGTTTCGCTACACGAGAGCTAATGAGACTGGGACCTAATGCTTAAAGTAGATTCCGAAAGCTACTAACACAAATTTTTTAATGGAAAAGATTTTTTTTATTTTTTCTCGATTACTATAGGTTTAAAAGAAAATTTAACTATTCTTTTGTGGTTATTTGAAGTTCATTTTATTTTATTAAATATGTATTAAATTTTTAAGTATTATTTTTTATTTAATACATAGTTAATAAAATCAAATAATTAAACCTTAAAATAATTAAAACCGGCTTTTAAGTCATGCATAATTTATTCAAATCAGAAAGGGGTAGAGCACATTAAAGGGGGCAAAAAAGGTGGAGGGGCGGGCACATTGAAGGCTGTAGTGATGTGTAGGGGAAACACTATGTATACAGGCACGCATACACACTAGTGAAACAACCTGTAAATCAACAACGTCAAATCAGTTTCATTAAAAACCAGCTAAGATACGGGGTAGTTGGCAAAAAGCAAAAAGACAGAAAAGATGTCCTATGAATTAAAGTATCTCAATTTAAGTAAAATCTCAATTTTAAACGGAATTAAAGGGAGGACAAATTTGAGACAGCATTATTTCGAAACTATATATATGTATGTATGTATGTATGTATGTATATGTATATATCAGATGTGCGGTAATATATTATATAATAAAATTATAGGGAATAATTTTCTGCATTATGTATCCTATATTTATATGTAAATATATAAATATTATTATAATATATCAAATATTATGTTGTTTGCTTGTGTATTCCCGCATGTATATAATAGCAATATACGAACATAGAAAGTTTGACGTGTACGCATAATAAATGAAAATCACGCTTTATATGTATGTGTACAATAAGCATATATATAATATATATTTTTTCCTGTAATTCAGAATATTCGAATATTATTAAGCGTTGTATAGAGTATTGTATGAATATTTGGTTTTTAATATTAACTGGCCATACATTTTAAGACGTTAATGTATATAAATTTATAATATGTAAATTTTGTTTTCATAAATATAAAA
Source organism: Pardosa pseudoannulata (assembly GCA_032207245.1). Lineage (NCBI taxonomy): Eukaryota > Metazoa > Arthropoda > Arachnida > Araneae > Lycosidae > Pardosa > Pardosa pseudoannulata. The sequence continues at coordinate 70,535,939 of CM063497.1, read as the reverse complement.
GAATATTTATATATAAATGGAAATGTATTTTAGTGTGTAAAGTAATTTATATGTATTATATTTATGAAATAATCGCTAAAAACAATGTTTATTTTTAAAGAAACGAATTTTAACAGAACATATTTTATTAATGTGTTTACAGACAATATATAAGCTATATCTGTAACATATATTGTTTTGTTTTATAAAAATTTGTAAGATGTTTTTAATATATATTTAAATGTTAAAAACAATTAATAAAATGTTCAATATAAACAAGAAACAGTTAACTCTATTTGTAGAAATTATGGAAACGATTGTTTGTAACAATACATGTATATAAGGCACAAACATGTGGTGTACATATGCTGAAATATAAGTTTTTCGTAAGCCAACGTTTGTTTTTAATATATACCATACAACAAAAGACATGATATGTTATAAATTCGTAATCAATTTTTATATAATATATGTAAATTTTATTTAGAAAAATTTTATTCATAATAAATAAGACAGAAAAATATGTCTATGTAATTAAAGATTTAGGAAAATCTATGTTTTAATGGAAAACCTACCGCACGCCACTGATATATATATATATATATATATATATATATATATTCATATTCCATGTTCCGAAAGGTCAATCTAAATAAACTAAGCGCCATAATTTATGTATTTTAATTAAATTCGCGGTAAAAATCAGCAAAAGATAGTAAAAAAATTCACTAAACGTTTTCCAATAAATCTTCCCTCGTTTAAAAAAATATATAAAATTCTTCGGCTTCCTACTAACTTTTCTCGCAATTTAAAAAAGTAAAAATCCAGTCAAGATATATATGCTTAAATTTTGTTTTCTCCGCAAATCTTCGGAAAGTACTTTTTTTTCCCTCTCTTAACGTCACCGACATCATGGATTGCTTGTAGTGTGTTTTTTCCGTCTCCTTCTCATTCTTGGAGAGTTTATGGACATTGCTCTGCCCTTTGTCGTTTCTGCTCTCAATTTTTCTCTTTCTTCTGACCCACTTATCACCTTTCCTTGGCGGAAAAATGTTTCTCAAAACCTTTAGTATGCCTAGTCTATAAGACCGTTCCTTTAACATTTCACAATTGATAGGCTTCGACACCTTTTATTTTCTACCAGAAAATCAAATGCCTTGGTATGACGAAGGCTAAAATGACTGTCCATTCGATAGATTTCCTGTCCAATTTGAACATACCGTATTTATGCTAATCTAATGCGCCATCGAATCTAATAAGCATCCCCATTTTAAAACTTTAAATAAAATAATTGTTTGTCGGCGAATGTAATACGCATCAATGGTATGAGGAATTTATTGAATGTTATTTTATACAACAATGGATTTGTATATAAACTATCAATCAATGGTATAATTTTTATTTAAATTTAGATACCATATTTTATAGAACAATTAATTTATACATACAGGGTATTTGCCAAAATAAAATTTTTCAAATCCATGACTTTTCATGACTTTCCCTGATTTAGCAGATCATTTTCCATGACTTTAAAAAGCTTTCGTTAAAGTATATATATGAATAAAACTTCTGATGTACATACAAATAAAATATATGCTTTTAGAGAAATTACAGGAATTTTATAATAAAAAAATATAAACTTACTTTATATATTGTTAATAAACTCACATACGTAAAAATAAATTGTTGTACCTACATACCTAAGTTTAATCATATAGCGATTTTTCAATCAAAATGTTTCCAATTTGAATTCAGGGTACTTTGGTATTATCCAGGTGACCATGAATAATTGCCAAATATAACCCTATAATGTTTATATACAATATCCCTAGAGATAAACTTATATTTTGTGCAAAATTCTTAACTAATTTTTATTAAAAAATATTATATTAATAAAATTTTAATCTACAATTTAAGAAAAAACCAGAATAATATACATTTACCCACCCATTAAGCTTTCTTGCTTTGAGTTTCCTCGGTGAACAAATTTTACTTGGCAATAGGGTCAATAGCATAATACATAAATACCAAACTCAGTAACTTCAGCTGAATGACAAGTAAAAATAGAATTAAACAATTCAATGCATTTTTTTAATCGGTAGTTTAGCGGATCCATGACTTTCCATGACTTTTAATCATTTTACTTGAAAAATCAAGACTTTCCATGACAAAATTAATCCATTGCCTAAATCCATGATTTTCCATGACTTTCCAGGTGCGCCGAAACCACGTATTTACTAGTACACATACACACAAACCAAGGTCAAAGTCCCCACTAAAAATATTTTCGAGTATAATACCCATAAAAAACCAAAGAAAAAATTTCAAAAGAAAAAGGCGAAATCGCCGGCCCATTTGTAACGGTGTCGGAGACTTGTAAAAGAAAAACACTTCTCGCGGGCATTTCTCAATTAAGTACCCGCACAGCGTTATGGCGCGGGGGGAAGGACTTTTGATAATGGCTTTATAATTGTTTCAAAATGGGCAATTATGAAAAGAGGAGAGAGACGAGATAATTGCTCCTAATTGTGGCCAAACTAACAAACAGAAGAACCAACCTACCGGCACACGGTAAAAAGCAATTCAGAGGTACAATAGAGGGGGGAGTTTTTTTATTATCCCTCACTCCCCCTTTTTTTTTACTTGTAAAAATATACTCATAAATGCACCGATGAAAAAAATTTAACGCGTCTGCTCATTTATGATTTTTTTTTCTTTTTCGTTCCGGTACTTTGAATGGTGATACTCATTGTAATCAACAACGCGAATAAGTGGCGAAATAATATCTTTTTTATTTCGAAATTCGAGCTGTAGGGGGTTCAGGAAGTGTATAACTTTAGCATTTAATTAAGCTGCATAACACCGTACATATGTTTGTACGTCTATATGTGTTTCCCGGCTTGACTGAAGAACAGGGTTCCCAAGCCAACTTGGCGATAAAGCCCTGAGCATCATAGCCTAACATTTTCTATTGATCTAGCCTTGTCCAAACAATCTATATTTTAATTCATGTTATATTTGTATCCAGCTATCCTTATGGAACCCATTTCTGGCTTGACTGAAGAACAGAGTACCTCCGCCAACTTGGCGATAAAGCTCTGAGCATCGTAGCCTAACATTTTCTATTGATCTAGCCGTGTCCAAACAATCTGTATCTATATTTTAATTTATATTAAATTTGTATCCAGCTATCCTTGTGGAACCTATTTCTGGCTTGACTGAAGAACAGAGTGCCCCAGCCAACTTGGCGATAAAGCTCTGAGCATCGTAGCCTAACATTTTCTATTGATCTAGCCATGTCCAAACAATCTGTATCTCTATATATTTTAATTTATATTAAATTTGTATCCAGCTATCCTTGTAGAACCCATTTCTGGCTTGACTGAAGAACAGAGTGCCAACTTGGCGATAAAGCTCTGAGCATCGTAGCCTAACATTTTCTATTGATCTAGCCATGTTCAAACAATCTGTATCTATATTTTAATTTATATTAAATTTGTATCCAGCTATCCTTGTAGAACTCATTTCTGGCTTGACTGAAGAACAGAGTGCCAACTTGGCGATAAAGCTCTGAGCATCGTAGCCTAACATTTTCTCCTGATCTAGCCATGTTCAAACAATCTGTATCTATATTTTAATTTATTATATTCGTATCCATCTATCCTTATGGAACCCATTTCTGGCTTGACTGAAGAACAGAGTGCCCCCGCCAACTTGGCGATAAAGCTCTGAGCATCGTAGCCTAACATTTTCTATTGATCTAGCCGTGTCCAAACAATCTGTATCTATATTTTAATTTATATTATAATATTTGTATCCAACTATCCTTGTGGAATCCATTTTCTGGCTTATGAAGAACAGAGTGCCAATTATAAAGCTCTAGCATTATAACATTCTATGATCTAGATGTAAACAATCTGTATCTCTATATATTTTAATTTATATTAAATTTGTCCACATCCTTAAACCCATTTCTGCTTGACTGAAGAACAGAGTGTACTTGGCGATAAATTAGCATCGTAATAACATTCTATTGATCTAGCCATGTCCAAACAATCTGTATCTCTATATATTTTAATTTATATTAAATTTGTATCCAGCTATCCTTGTAAACCCATTTTTGCTTATAAGAAATTAATTCATAAATTAATTATAAATTTTTTATCTTAAATGTTGACAAACTTATCTATATTTTAATACAATATCGTATCCATCTAATATGGAAATTTCTTTCTGAAACAGAGTGATTTAAATTAATCTATAACATTTTCTATTGAATACCAAACATCTGTTCCTATTTTAATTTATATTATAATAACAACAATCCTAATAATTTTATATATTAAATGCGGATAATACTTAATATTAGATATAATGAACCATTAAAGGTTCACTATGGCTTACTATTAATAATTTAACATCGCTTTGTAAAATATAATTAATATGTTTTTTCAGTTTGTTTATTAATATTAAAAAAATTATATCATTTTAAAAAAATAGAAATACATGTTTTATGAAATTCCTTATTTAATAAATGTATAATTTTATCAAATTTAGAGTATTTTTCACTGTAATTTTCACAAATGTAAAATAAAACTTTAATAGATAAAAAAAAATAAAAAAATATATAAAAATTTAAATAGAATTAAATATATTATTTGTTTTTGATAAAGTTAATTTTGAGAAAGCTTTTGTTATTAATTATATTAAAAATTAATTAAAAAAAGTTTTATATCAGAATTTTCATACACAAAATATTTTTGATTTTTCTTTTTAATTTTTTTAAATTGAAAGAAACCAAAAATATAATTTAATTAAAATAATACAATGTAACAGTATTTAAGGATAAATCTGCAATTTTTGATGCAAACTTACCAAATCGATTTGCGAGTATATCTCACTGCACAAGAAGATATTTATATACACATAAATAGATTCCAGGACAAAAACTCACCTGTAAAAGAAAGAAAAATGTGTATTAGTAAAAAATTGGATCACTTTAAAATATATTTAAAATAGCTAAAAATGGACAAAAATTTATTTACCTAACAATATTAAAAAAATGAATACATCTGTTGTTTTTGCTACTTATAAATATTGAGATATCTAGCTTGTATTTAAATTTATATAAATATAATATATATATTTATATATATATTTATTTTTTTTATAAAAATTACAAAAGCTTAATAAAATGAACATTTATTAATATTTACACATTAGTTACAGAATATGAAAGGATAATCAAAACAAAATGAACAATTTGGCATAAAAAACATTCCGTCTTATTAAAAAAACTATCATCAAATGTTATATTATGTAAATAAGCATGTATATTTAGAAAATGTTGTGTTAATAAACACATTTAATATTTTTATATAATTTATATTTTATATATATATATAATAATATTTAATTATATATAAGAAAAATAATAATTTCAAAACTTAATCAAGTAAAAATTACTTCATTTTAATTATTTTTAAACAAACCTAAATTACCACTGTAATTTATAAAATAATTATATACATGTAAAAATTTAGGAAAATTCCAAATAAAAAGGAGAAATTAAGACAGATTTTTCTAGAGATATATTCACACAGATGTTACAGGTGTAATTTTTACATAAACTTCATGCTAGCTGACCATTCAGTTTTTCTATGAGATAAGTTTCAATATCTTAATAAAGGTCTTAGCTGAAACGGTATCATTTTTATGGCCATGACTAAATCTAATTCAGTCTTCTTTATATAAAAACACACACATTTTATATAGTATATATATATATAAAATATATATATATAAATATATTTTATATAAAATATTTTTTAATACAATGAACATGAATGTATATTGTACTTGTACTTTGATTTAGTAATAGCATATTTCCTAAAAAATAGCATTTTTTTTAGTTTTACGTCTTGATAATTTTTTAAAATTTTTTAAAAATATAAAATTTTTTATATACTACATACTAGAATGTAATAAATTACTTCAAAGAGTTTGTATTGTTGCATATAAAGTATATTTTTTTTCTGAAAGATATATAACCAAAAAAAATGAAGATTTTTATTACAATTTTTACATATCAATCTAATATTTTTTATTTATTATTAATAATTATTTAAAAATATCTAGTAAGATATCTATCTTTATTAATATCACTATTTTATATTATTAATCATATAAATCTATTTTCATAACAATTATGTCTATCATTTTTATTATTATAATATATTATATATATTATATTTCTATATATAAAACTATAGCATATCTATACATTACTATTTACTATATCATTTATCAATTTTCTATTCTATCATTTATCTTTTATCTATATTATTTATTTTTATTCTACTAAGAATTATTTTTTTAATTTTTAACTATTAATTTTTTATTATCAACTTTAATTTTTATTTTATTTTTGGTTTTAATTAATTGTTTTATGTTGATAATAATAAGTAATTTCATACAATAAAATGAGAATATTATTAAATAAAAAAATATACGGCTAACATCTTACTTTATAAAAACAAATTTATTATACTTATTTTCAAAAATGATTTTTAAAAAAGCAAAAAAATAATCTATCAACATCATTTTAACTTACATAAATCATTATGTTAAATATAATTCACTATTTGAAAAAAGTAATATCATATAAATCAGAGATGTAAAATATGTCTCCAATACTGAAATTATATTGGTAAAATTTACTAGTTTTGTATTAAAATTATAACAAAGAACAAAAATGGTTTTATAAAAAATAGTTTAAAAAGCGTAATAATTAAAAATAAAATTACTCGTAATATAACATCATTTTTGCAAATATTAATGATAAATATAATTACGAAAAAGTAATTTTCCAGAGATGTAACTAATATTCGGTCTGATGGAATATTGAACAATTAAAAACTCGCAAATTTCGTCATTTTGCAAGTAAAAATTATCATTTTGGACCTAGATAAGCCATTAGTGCAATAAATGTAAAGGTTAATTACTTCAAAAAGTAATTTCATATAATTTCTAAAGATGTAACGAATATTCGGTCTGAAAGAATATTGAACAATTAAAAACTCGCGAAATGCGTCATTTTGCAAGTAAAAATTAACATTTTGAACTTAGATAAGCCATTAGTGCAATAAATGTAAAGGTTAATTACATGAAAAAGTAATTTCATATAATTTCTCGAGATATAACGAATATTCGGTCTAGAAGAATATTCAACAACTAAAAACTCGCGAAATGCGTCATTTTGCGAGTAAAAATTGACATTTTGAACTTAGATAAGCCATTAGTGCAATAAATGTAAAGGTTAATTACATGAAAAAGTAATTTCATATAATTTCTAAAGATGTAATGAATATTCGGTCTGAAAGAATATTGAACAATTAAAAACTCGCGAAATGCGTCATTTTGCAAGTAAAAATTAACATTTTGAACTTAGATAAGCCATTAGTGCAATAAATGTAAAGGTTAATTACATGAAAAAGTAATTTCATATAATTTCTAGACATGTAACGAATATTTGGTCTGGAAGAATATTGAACAATTAAAAACTCCCGATATGCGTCATTTTGCGAGTAAAAATTAACATTTTGAACTTAGATAAGCCATTAGTGCAATAAATGAAAAGGTTAATTACATGAAAAAGTAATTTCATATAATTTCCAGAGATGTAACAAATATTCGGTCTGGTGAAATATTGAACAATTAAAAACTCGCGAATTGCGTCATTTTGCGAGTAAAAACTATCATTTGGAACTTAGATAAGCCATTAGTGCAATAAATGATAAAGGTTAATTACATGAAAAAGTAATTTCATATAATTTCTAGAGATGTAACGAATTTATCTTCCTGAATATTGAACAGATATTCGCTAGAGAATATTACATTTTACTTCAGAATTTATGCCACATTTATTACAATTCTAAGATCAATCAAATGACTTTGATGATAAAAGAAACATTATAAAAAAACTGTAAAAATCTAACTTAATCAACATCATTTTGAACTTACATAAATCATTCATACAATAAATCGACAATGAGTAACTGCTTTTTAAAAAGGAAACCAGTCACTCAATCAGAACTTAATTTCAAGAATGGAAAAAAAAAACCGGAACATCTAAAAGTTATTTAATATTTAAATCCTGACTAAGTAAATACTTCATCCACCTGAAAAAAACATTACACTTTTTCACACATTCCCAATAATAAAATAGATTTATTTTCCATGAAATAAATCAATGACTAAAGAATCAGGGACTTTAAAAAAAAAGTGATAAATATTCGGTACTTAAATGCATATTTAGTACCAGTCAGTCAATCTTAACACTACCGGTCTTTAACATATTAACAAATACCAGACTATAAAAGCCGACATTAAGGGAGGGAAGGCATTCTTTGAAGAACTTAAAAACATATTTCAAAAAGGAGAGGAGTAAAAAAAAACTAGTCAGAGGAGCTTCGACAAATACCGTTCTAATTAATACATAAACAAGTAATATGGTTCCTTTTTATCCGAGGCTATTGATTATCGATAACTCCATTCACACACTCACATACACAGAGACAGGAAAAAAAAATCGGCAAATAATTAGCTACCAGATTCAATTCAGGGCTCAGTTAAGATGCAAGTTTTAAGGGAGAAATAATAATGAAAAAAAAATAAATTTAAAAAAAAATCTGGAATCATCGGCAGGTTCGAAGTGGAGTGGGAAAAAAAAAAGAAAAAGAAAAGAGAGGGAGGTATGAAATGAAGAAGCACATGAGGAAGAGCAGGGGTTTCCATGACAACCGTTGTTAACCCAGTCCCCGTAGCAACTGCCAGATAAATCCTCTTATCTTTACTCCACAGAAATGTTCATTTTTTACGGCACGCGGATAGGGTCAATCTGAAGCTGAAATGCTGGATTAGAGGGAACGGGAATCCATTGTTGGTCACAGGATAGAATAAAATCGAACACCCTACAGTTTTTATTTATTTTTAATCGAATTCGGAAAATATGTTAATACTCGGATCAAACAGGGGAAGAACCGTTTCGTTTTGTCGAAAAGTTCTAATGCAGAAATAAAATAAAAAAAAAACTGTTGAATGTCCTACAAAACGTTCTGTTTTTATCCTTTCGTTGCCACGCCGTTTTTGCAATCGGGCTGGCACACCATTTGACTTTTTTTCTTCATTTTTTTTCAGTGGAAATTTATCGCGATAACGACAGCTATAATGCCGGCATAGCGAGAGATAGGTTTATTACATACAAGCCGAGGCGAGACATATTTTCCTTAGCTCTTCTTTTCAGAAAAGGGTAACATTTTCAGCTTTTGTATTATACATGACTTTAAAAGAAATCGGGGCACTGATAGCTTCGTATATACACATTATGACGATAAATATTAAATCGTTATAAAATATTGGAAGTCCCTAGTGAAGTCAATTTTTGCCGTTTTCAATTTTTCGAAAATCTTTCAAGTTTTAGGTTAATGTGCATTATTAATCAATTTTATCCCGTAGTATTAAATAAAATGCTGATATAAATACGATTAAAAGAGTAATTTTATTTCATATTTACATGACATAGAGCTATAGAAATAAATTCCCTATATAATAATAGCCTAAGTTATCTGTCCGTCCGTCCTCGAATTTATGAAGCGATTGGAACTGGAATGGATAGAGACATCCATATTGGATTTTTGATGAGTTAGGGTTAGCAAAATCCAAAGCGAGTTCAAAAACATTCGAAATCCATCCCTTTACCCTTTTCGATCGTTTGGTTTGGTTTGGTTTGGTTTGGAGCGCTACGGTCTACTTTTTGCAACACGAGGGCTAATGAGACCGGGACCTACTGCTTAAAGCCGATTCCGAACGGCTACGAACATCCATGCCACAGTGGGATTCGAACCCACGAACTCCGAATCCGAAGGCCAGCACCCTAACAAATCGGCCATCGTTCGGCCTTTTCGAGCGTTTAATGCCATTATTTCAAGCCCTAGTTTCCCGGTTAAGAGCAGGCGATTAAATTCATCAATTTATCACATTATAAGTAAATGAAAATAACATTTTTGTCTAGCATTATGACGTCATTCCTTTCACTATCATTTAATCATTTTTTATTTTAAATTATTTAAATATCGTCTGCTTTATTTTCATACGTTTTATCACTGAAATTAGATGTTACGAAATAATTTTCTTTTATATTTAAATAATAGATTAAGCCTAAATAACAGATTAAGTACATATGTGATAATTTTAAATTTAATCATGGATTATTTTTTATTGCAATGAAAAGTTTATCACCAATGTTAATAAATTATTTTCATTAAAAGCAGGGTATCTGCCAAAATAAAATTTTTCAAATCCATTACTTTTCATAACTTTCCCTGATTTAGCAGATCGTTTTCCATGACTTTAAAAAGCTTTCGTTAAAGTATATATGAATAAAACTTCTGATGTACATACAAATAAAATATATGCTTTTAGAGAAATTACAGGAATTTTATCATAAAAAAACTATAAACTTACTTTATAAGTGTTAATAAATTCACATACATAAAAATAAATTGTTGTATCTACATACCTAAGTTTAATCATATAGCAATTTTTCAATCAAAATGTTTCCAATTTGAATTCAGGGTACTTAGGTATTATCTAGGTGACCATGAATAATAGCCAAATATAACCCTATAATGTTTATATACAATATCCCTAGAGATAAACTTATATTTTGTGCAAAAATCTTAACTAATTTTTATTAAAAAATAATGAATATTATATTAATAAAATTTTAATCTACAATTTAAGAAAAAACCAGAATAATATACATTTACCCACCCATTAAGCTTTCTTGCTTTGAGTTTCCTTGCTGAACAAATTTTACTTGGCAATATGGTCAATAGGATAATACATAAATACCAAACTCAGTAACTTCAGCTAAATGACAAGTAAAAATAGAATTAAACAATTCATTTTTTTTTTTTTAATCGGTAGTTAGCGGATCCATGACTTTCCATGAATTTTACTTATTTTACTTGAAAAATCATGACTTTCCATGACAAAACTAATCCATTGTCTAAATCCATGATTTTCCATGACTTTCCCTGATTTTCCAGGTACGCGGAAACCATCTAAAAGTCCACGAGTCTATTTGACGGACTAATATATATCTAGCGTTTAAGTTATATATCTTTGAAAATTAAGAAGTTTGTTGGTTTGTGTGTTTGTTTTTCATACATAACCACAAAGTTTGCAATCGATTCGCTAAATTTTGGGTATCATTCATATATACCACCAAATAATCGCTGTCAATATTAAAACCACTGCTGTTCATACTATCCCGTAATATGACAAGATAAATTAAAATTGGCAACTAACATGGAGTCAGTAAAGATAAACAAATTATTGAGAATGTCCCAGATAATTCTCAGCCAAAAAAACAAACCATTTTTTTACTTGCCTCATAGAGTACTTTAAAATTCTAGAAACTTTTCATAATAGTTAAGTAAATATTTAAGAAAACATAAAATATTTTTTGAGTCAAAATTCGACGACTCCGCGGTTCTAGTGTTAACATAGTCGCCAAAAAAGTAAAAACTGGATTCATAGAGTGTTGGCACATGCGCGCCAACGTCATACTTCGTGTGGAATGCCGCCATTTGGAAGCAGACGATAGTTCGCTATCGTGAGTGACGTGAGCAAAAAATGATGCTAAAACCCGAAGCTCACAATTAATTTTTCTTATGTTATTTTTAATTAAATTTAATAGCTGTAAATAATTGTATATATTTGTGTTGTGTGCAAAAATAAAAAAGGAAAAGAAGCAGCTGGTCCGTCGATTTCTTTAAAAAGAAGTTTGATACAACAGAGAGTAACTGCATGATTTTTACGATATAAACAAAACCCACCCAAAAAACAATTCATAAAAGTTGATAGCACAACACACCACATAATATATATATATATATATATATATATATATATATATATATATATATATATATATATATATATATATATATATATAAAGAACAAAGATATTATGTCCTGTCTATCACATACCCACACATTACAGGAAGACATTTTTCCCTAGACGGGGATTTTTTTCCCTCTCTTCCTGTACATCCCAGGCGTTATTCCGGATAAAAGATAAAAACTGCGGCACTAAAAACACTATATGCCCATCCCAAAATGCAAGAGGCCGATATTCTATCCCCACCCCACCCCACTGCGAATGCTCTCAGAGCTCCCTGAGGCCGCGGGGGTGCTCGAGGGGGGCGGGGGTGGAGTTAATTCATATAAAAGCGAACCCCCATTAAAGATGATGTATAGAACTATACATATTAAATCCACGCTGCGCCGAAAAACTCAAGTGCATCTTAAATCTTTGGTGTAAGAGGGAACGGTGTCGTATATTCCTTAGTTCCAGGCCATAAGCAAAGGAGTACATGAGGGGAGATGAAAAGCCCAGCCTGCATTTTTTTCCCTTTTTTTTTTTACATATTTATTTTTTAAGGGCATGGTTATGCTGTTTCACTCCCCCACTCCCACTTTTATACGAGAATAAATTGATATTTGCTTACATGGAAAGCTATCCAGCAGTAAATTTGGCATGCAGTGTTTCCAGGCGTTACAGCTGAATGTGAGTCACATTAACCCTTTGTATCTTACAACCCTGAGTTGAGATTTTTTTTTTGTTTTTTTTTTTTTCTGAAATGTTAAAATACATCATACAACACGAGTAAAAAATTATTAAAAGAATTTGAGAGTGTACAGCACTTTTGAAATGAAAAAGCCTTCATTATATCAGTATTTTTTATTTAATTAAAAAAAAGTTTTGTACTGTGTGGAATAAAAAATTGTAACATAAATTGTAGTCATTCATAAAAATAACTTTGTTACTTTTATTAAGTTATATATGTAATGAGACTGACTTCTCGATGGGCGGTTGCAGTCATGGCCATAAAAATGATACCGTTTCAGCTAAAGACCTTTATTCAGATAACTTTGAAGGACGGGTTCCCACTTCATCATAGGGACAAACTGAAGGGTTAGCTAGCATGAAGTTCTATGCACAAGACACGTAACACCTGGGTCAACATCTGTGGGAAAATATCTCTAGAAAAAACTGTCTCCGCTAGTGTGTATGTCCTTTTTATTTGGAAATTTCCTAAATTGTCCATGTAGGTTTATAATTGGCCAGGCCCCTTCTCTGAGGGCGTAACCCGTAGTCCCAGTGGTCAGTTAGGGGTTAAAAAGGGGAATGGAAAATGACGCGGGAATTTTTACCCTTGATTTAAATTTTGAAAACCCCTGAGAATTTTCCTTACATATATATATTAAGGATGCAAGGGTTATCCGGCCAACATACTGCATCCGTCATATCCGGCCACTATACCGGATAATTGGCGCCGGATATTACAATTACTGGGTTTAAAATTATACACCGAGATAATTTTATACACCGGGTTGAAAATTATACATCGAGAAATAAGATAAATATAACAAAAAAAATGCAAAATGATAAACAATATACTATATGAAACAATGTGTATAAGTATTTTAGAACATTTTGTTAAAAAAAAAAAAAAAATTGTGTGTGTGTGTGTGTGTGTGTGTGTGTCAGTCTCAACTGCAAAATTGTGTTCTTTGCATCTGAGAACACAATAGACAAAACTTACTTTTTAGGATAAAAGAATAAAGACAATTTACAAAAAAAAAAAGGTGAGAATATGTTCTTAAAATATTTCATACACATACATAAGAACTATTAAAGAAGGAAGGTGAAAGACTATTAAAAATGCTTTTACTCAGATTTGATTTTTCTAAATGAATAATGTCAAATTGACATATTTAGTACTGAAACTTAAAGATACAAATTCAAATAAATTATAGCACAAATAGTTAACTAATTAAAAAATATAAAAAGATGAGAAAAATACTACAATTTGGTTGCAAAAGTAAAGTACATAAAGCTGATTTATTATATTTAAAATAAATTTAAAAAGAAAAAATGTGAAACATACTGACATTGCGGTGAGGCTCTGGCTAGATATCCGATACCCGGCCAAGAGCTTTGCATCAAATGCCCAAGAAAAACACATCTTTCAATGATTTTTCACACGTAAAGAGCGATTGATTGATCACGTTAATTTTTTCAAAAGAGACCATAGATTACTCAGCATTTATGGGAGTCAAGAACGAACTTGGATCATTTAAGTTACCTTGAAAACCACACAGGCTGCAATTTAGTTATTGGAGATTTGATTTGGTTAGCTACGGGCTACTGTTTTGCTACACGAAGGCTAATGAGACCAGGACCTACTGCTTAAATCCGATTCCGAACGGCTACGAACATCCATGCCATTAGCGAGATTCAAACTCTAGTACCGAAGAGTAGCGTTCTACCAATCGGCCATTAGCTTCTCCAGGTTTGGTTTGGTATGGAGTACTACTGTCTACTTTTTGCAACACGAGGGCTAATGAGACCGGGTCCTACAGCTTAAAGCCGATTCCGAACGGCTACAAACATCCATGCCACTGAGGGATTCAAACCCACGAACTCCGGTACCGAAGGCCAGCACCTTAACCAATCGGCCAATGTTCGACTTGGTTTCATTTGGAGTGCTAAGGTCTACAAGTAAAAGAGGGTTAATGAGATAAGGACCTACTGTTAAACCCGATTTCGAACAGTTATGAACAGCCATACGGTTCTTAGTTATTGGAGGAGTAAAACAAATTTAATTTCTTGGGACAGCTGAAAATTGTGGGCAGTAGACAGAAAATTAACATTTATTCTAGCGTTATTGAGATGGTTAAAAAGAATTCAAGTCGGCGAACACTCGTTTAAATCTGAGAATTTACAGCCAGGAAATTAAATGTTAAAGGATAAAAAGGAAAATAAGAATTTTAGATAAATAATTTAGGTGTAAAATTTTTGATATACATTTTATTTATTTATTTATTTATTAGACACACACACAAGTTTAGGTATATATGAATGCATTACCCCTCGTATAGATCGAGAGACAGAAGGGGGAGGGGTGAAAATCACTCATATAGGTTTCTTCAGCAAACAGCGGCATGAATCTAAACCAATCGATTGCGCACACCGTTGCCATGGCAGCGGTTGCCTGCGAAAACCAACTGTTGCTGATTATGATCACACCAACGAAACTAAAATTATCCCGCACTCGTCTTATTGGTCAGGAATGACTCTCTACAACCTTCCCCTCTCCCATTCTATAACCCACGAACTGAAGATAGATGTCCACATGCCAAAGTAATTATGAAGATTAAAAACCGATTTACTGGGAAATAGCAAGCGTTATAAAAGGCCGAAAAGAGCTCTTCTGTTCGAAAATAATATTCGAAGACTCTCGCTCGCTCGTTCTCTGGGTGTGTGCGTATTGATTGGGGGGAAAAGCACAATACAGGCGCGGCTTCACCAATTCGGATAAAGAATGAACGCTTTTGTGCGGCAACCGTTCTCGTGAATGGACAAAAAGCATACACACCACGGGTTTGGAAAAATGACAAAAAGTGTAAGAGGAACACTTATTAGCCGACTGTTTTTAAACGAGAACTTTCGATTTAATTAATGGCACAGACGAAGACAATTTTGTAATTTGAAATGAATAGACAATTCCAAAAACCACAAGGGTGTTCGTAACTTCAAACTTAAATATCGCGAACACAAACATCAATAGTAGTATGCAACAAAGGGAATGTTTGTTATAAAAGCAAAAATATTAATATAGAGAAAAATTATGTCTTATCTTCTTTGAAAATCAATAATTTGTTGAAGGACTTTATTTCATAAGACGTTTAGAATTAATTTAGATATTTTTTTAGGAACCATTTTACCATTTTTATTTCCTTTCGAAGTTCCACAACACAAACACCAAACAACAAAGAGCAAAAACACACACTCATAGACTACTGACACTATATTAGAACACACTCGATGGCTTTTAGCGCCACCTATTAAAAAGGAGAGGGGAATAATTGTACCCGCTACAAATTTTATTTTTGAAAGTGTACAACATTTAAGTATCTTGGAACAGTCATCAGTTATACAATTGATATAAAACTTGAAGTAAACAACAGGTTACTTATGGTAACAAGTGTTTTTATTTAAGAAATCATTCAAATGTATAAATTAAAACAAAAATTAATTTATTTAAAACCTTAATCAGACTTATTGTTTTATATGACAGCGAGTGTTGACCATTAAACAAACATGAAAAAGATAAGCTATTGATTTTTGAGAGAAAATTACTTAGAAAATTCTCTGGTTTTTTGGAGCTCTACGGTCTATGTTTTGCACACGAGGACTAATGAGACGGGGACCTACGTTTAAAACCGATTCCGAACGACTACAAACTTTTTATGACAGCGTGATTCGAACCAAACTCCATTCCGAAAGCAAGATCTACCATTCGGCCCTCGTTCGACAGAAAATTCTCTGGAACAATTAAACAAAATGATGTTTATAGAATTCAATATAATTATGAAATATACAATAGATTTAAAGAGCCAGATATTGTCAAAGTTATTAAAGCCAGCCACATTAGATAGCTGGGACACTTTTTTAGATATGAAGATTCTAACCCAACTAAACTAGTGCCCTTTACAAAAATTGAAGGCAAGCGAAAAAGAGAAAGAACCCCCCCACACACACACCAGGTGGATACATTCTGTAATTCGGAAAAGTGATAATCATTCTGAAGGAAAAGTGACTTAAGTGACCCATACTTTTTATTAACATGTAACCTTATTTCTGTAAGATAGTTTGTTTAGATACGCAAGTTAAAAACCCTAATTGTTTATCCTCTTGCTAATAATATTGATTCGAAGAGGGTAGCTATATATTTTTATTTAATATTGAAAAATAATGTATACAGTAAAATTATTTGCATGTAAACCAGAATTGTTCAATAACACTCCAATTAAATACCACAGATATCTAATAACAGTAATTTGATATCTTCATATAAAGCTTTTTATTTTTGCATTGTTTTCAATCGCTTAAATTTAACTTCACCTAAGTGTTAGTTGATATTTTGAAACTAAATTCTACCTTCTTGACTAACTAGAGATCAGAAATTTTGTATATACATTCAATTCTGGTAACACTACAATATTTGATTCTAAAAAACTAGACTGGAGTAAAAAATAAAAAATAATAAATCAGCTCGGTAAATCGGGGTTGGCATGATTTAAATGATTTAAATCAGTTGATTTTTTTGAAAAAATCATTGATTTAAATCATTTTTTTTTCACTTCTTTTAAAACCTATATTCCAAAGACAGGAGAATTAGGAATCAGTCAGCACAGTAATACCAATAAGTAAATAAATGTAAATAGATAGCATGTGCTTTCCGATAATTTAGGGGTTGTTATCGGAAAGTATGCAGTAGTACAGTGACTGATTAGGACTGGTGGAAATCATTTTATGTAATGGGAGGTAAAGAGAGTATTACAAAACTTAAAATCCAATTTGTCTACTAAATAACAACAGCCGTGGCTTCATCTGCTGGAATGGAAAGACAGTTTTCTTCTTTTGGTATTGTTCATTCTAGCCTTCTTAACCAATTAGGAGTGGATAAAGCATCAAAGCTAGTGTTTTTATTGAAATAATTAAATCCATAATTTGGTGGTTAAAAAATATTGAAATAATTGTGATTTTTTTTTAATAAATAGTTTGCATTAAAAGAATATTTAATTTGTTCTTTTAATTTACATCTTATTTAGTTTGCACTATCCAATTACAAAATAATAGAAAGTATTTAGATTTAAAATTTATATATTTAAATTTAGGTAATCAGTGTGCTGAATATACTAGATAGATAAGATGTTACATCTTATAACAAACTATTCTATGTATATTGCAAAAAAACATAAAAACAAGAATTTAAATAAGTATTCAGAAAAAAAAATCAAAAAAATTTGATTTAAATAAAAAAAAATTGATTTAAATCAAATCTCATTTCTTTGATTTAAAAAAAAAAAAAAAAAGTCATGATTTTTTTCCAACTCTTCAGTAAATGCAAAAAGCTGTTCAGAATACTTGGAATCCTAATTGCAGAGATTTTAAACCAGTATTGCCATCTATTTCCAAGCATTGTAACTAAAAACTTTTTAGTGCATTTTTTATCGCTTTTCTTGTTAAAAGAAAGCGATTAGAAAACACATCTTTTATATTCTTGTTTCGAATGGACTCCTCTTGCAAACTCTTTTCATAATCCTTTAATCGGCGATATAAAATAAAAACTAATGCTTTCTCTTTGTAAAGTATTATTCTGTACCTAAGAAAAAGAAGTCCTATACATAATAAATAACGGCCGAAATTTCATTGTTTTGTCCAATAAGTTATATTTTAAAGCAATTCATATTGAGGTACTATTGAATATGGCATGGCAATAAACAGAAATATATCGATATTTCTTTAATACTGCAGAATTGTTATTGGGATTTCAATCTCTCTGATACAATGTTTTAATACGGTACCCTCTGGTACAATACGTTATTCTATCCTCTTTACGTAATTTAAAAAAAATTAAATTAATTGAAAAAAAGTGAGTATTTGGGAAGGAAAAAAAGGGACTTTTAATTGAAAAAGTGACTGCTTAAAACCGTAAAGAATTACCATTTTAAAATCTGTTTCGAGAATGGGAATTCGGTATTATTTTTACACGACTAAAGTCGGTTCACGGAAGTTCAATTAACTTTAAGGTTACGTTGGGACAACACCTCGAAAACTGGTAAAACGCTATTTAGTTCGCAATATCTAAATAATTCCCTACATACGTGCATGAAATTAAACTGGAGACAAACGATTTCGTAAACGCGTCAAAAAAACTCACCAATATTAATTAAAAGAGAAACGATTTATTTATTTTTAACCTCATAACCCTTCAGAGCCAAACACTAAACCGAGCAGACGACAAAATCTGGAACAAATTTTAAATTAAAAAAAAAAAAAAAAAATCGAAAGACCTTTTACGCACCAAAAACAAGCCATCTTTAAATACATTCGGCACAATTCTTTTGTTGGGCTAATGGTTCGACGGTCTGTTCGAAACAGGCGGTGTATGTATTACGTAGAGACAGGGGGTTAGGAGAGGGGGGATCATTTCATTACCTAGCCACTCCCTTCCCCTCTCACACACATTGCGATATATATTTTTTTAATATTTCGGTGTTTTCAGCAGGGGACTTCCCTTTTCTCCACACGATGATTATCATTCGCGTTTAAAAAGGAGCGCGGGGGGGGGGTGCATCACCGGGCGGGGGGAGGTTGCCAAGTTGGGTTATGAAAAATCATTCCCTTTCCGTAACTCGTCAATCAATTTAAGACATATGGATAATAAATGACAGCAACGGTCTTTTGTGGGAAAAATTTTTCGGTGCCTGTGCAGAAAAGAACCAACATATCCGATTCACGTTTGCGGGACGTGTTCAGGGGAAAGGTTGCAAAAATAAACACATTAATAAAAATAAAAAAATTTCAAGAAGGTCATTTATTTCTGGTGGCAACACTTTTCGGCCCTGGAAACAGAGGAAATTAGGCATGCCAATTTTAATTTTTGGGGAAGGAAAAAAGAAGTCGATATTGGGAGTTCAACAACAAGCAGTGACATTTTCCTCGCTGTGGGAACTGATGGATTTTGCATGCGTTAAATCAGTGGTTCCTACAGACCCCCTGGGGTGCATGCGATCTAAGGATTCTCGTAAATAAAAATTTGTGGGTGGATGGAGAACGCTTGGGTGATAGTCAATTAAATATTTTCAGGTTTAATACGAAGTAAAATAATTACGTAAATTGAAAAAAGTAAAAGTAAATTAAAGTAAAATAATAATACAAAGTAAATTAAAGTAAAATAATAATACAAAGTAAATTAAAGTAAAATGATAATACAAAGTAAATTAAAGTAAAATAATAATACAAAGTAAATTAAAGTAAAATGATAATACAAAGTAAATTAAAGTAAAATAATAATACAAAGTAAATTAAAGTAAAATAATAATACAAAGTAAATTAAAGTAAAATAATAATACAAAGTAAATTAAAGTAAAATAATACAAAATAAAGTAAAATAATGCAAAGTAAAATTAATTTATTCAATAAAATATCTTACAATATTCGGTCAAGTGCATTTCGGCAAATATCTAATTGCGGAACCACAGAACGGGAAAAAATTAAACTATATACTACTATTTCTATTGGATTTTTCATATTTACGATACTATTATAAATTTATCCACTAAAAAATATATTTTTTGTTTACAAAAATCTTATGGTTGCTATTTATATATTTCTATTTATATATTTGTTTATATATTTCAATATAAAATACGAAAAGTTGGTTAAAAAATTAAATAATTTTCGATCTATTGAGATTTAACTGAATAACTAAATTTACGAACAAAACGCCCGCTTCCGGTACAATTCCGCTGCGAAATGTACCCGCACACAATGTGTTAAAAACACAGTAAAAAAAGTTTTTTTTTATTATCTTAAATTTATTCGGCCATACTGAATATTCAACATAAAGGCTGAATGCTGACTGAATATTCGTTATATTCCTAATAATTAAGGCAACAAAAACACCTATTTTCTAACAAACTATATTTTTCCGTTCCACCCCCGTTTTAAAGAAGGTTCAATACCAATTTTTTAAAAAGGAAAACAATGTCCCAGGACTGTTTCTAAACACACATACATCATCTCCTCGGGCAGCATTACGTGCCTGTCAAATAAAGTAGGCTTAACAAGACAAACCTTCCGTTTTTACGCGACACTTCGCAAAATGCCGTCCATCTCCCAGAAAATCTCGCAAAACTTTTTAAAAACCAAACGGCTTTTAGTAGGAACACCGATAAGTCATGTTAGATTACCCGAATAGGCGCCAAGGCGGAAAGAAAAAGGCGCCACGCAGCTATGCCTAGCTGAAGCGATAATTCACACCTGGCAATCGCTCACAGATACCGCTCTACCTGCTTATTACGGAACATTCCTTTGAAAATTGCCGGTACACAAACTCTTTTTTTCGGCCAGTCGAAAGACAAGTCTAGCACAGCAATACTTGGCACGAATTTGCGGAATTTCCATATTTCTCATCTATACTAATAAATAAAAGACCGTGACATCATCAGAATTTTGCATATTTTTTTTCAACATTTTTTTAATAAAAAGAAATGGTTTTTTTCCTTATGAAAAATTCTTGATAATATTTATCCTCTCCAATTAAGATGTTTAATTTTTTTCACGTTGATAATTAATAACTTTCGAAGAAATATTTTGCATATATAGTCGTACTCGTTTATAACGAGCTCGGGTTTAACGAGAGCTCGGATTTACCGAGGGAAGCGAGAATATTTGGTTCGATCAATGTCAAATCTATGGAGCAGAAGTCGCTTTTAACGAGCAAGACCCGGTTTTAGCGAGGAATATTTTTCTGTCTTATCTATTTTTTTTTCTTTATACTTTTGTAGGAAAAATTCCTCCAGCATTCCGATGTCAATAGGTAGGGTTTACATATCCAGTGCAAAAGAAATTTTGCCACCAAATTCTAAATCTGTTATCCAGCCTATGAACTGTGACTCCTTCAATATTCTCAAGTGAGATGTAACGTGAAGAATGGATCACAGTCAAAGATAAAATTGGAAATTTACTTTTATTCTTGATTAACTGCGGCTATTTACAAAGGAATGTTAATTCCCAAATCATGTAGAACTGCAAAGGATGGTTGCCGGTTTAACTTCCTCACGACGATCACAGTCGAAAGAAAAACGAGATTTGATAATCTCTTACAAGTGGGGAGGCTTTTCAGGGTGCAATCAAACCCAATTTATACCCCGTTCAGTATCCGAGACTCTGCCATTCCCTATATGAGCGGACTTTACGAATCTCCCGAACTAGAAAACTGGCTCCGGTAAAAAAAGGCGAAAGCCTCCACGAGGTCTACACACCTACGTTGGTTTGGTTTGGAATGCTACGGTCTACTTATTGCAACACGAGGGCTAATGAGACCGGGACCTACAGCTTAAAACCAATTCCAAACGGCTACGAACATCCATGCCACTGCGGGATTCGAACCCGCGAACTCCGGTACCGAAGGCAAGCACCCTAACCAATCGGCCATCGTTCGGCATACCTACGTAAAAAAAATGACGAAAAACGCCCCAAGTCGCAAAATTGTAGGCTTTTTACACCTGGGGGATCAGTTACGGTCCCGCCAACTGTTTTTTGGGTCAGTTAAGATCCCAATTACTTGAGAACTCCAGGTAAGTTACAGTTATATTTTTTAGCTGAATTCTCATTCGTTTGCTGTTATTTAACGGAATTTCCGAGCATTCATTAACGAGATCCATCAGGGGCGTATTTGTCTATTCAGTCCGATTGTCAAAACCCCAGACTCTGCGACGCCACGCTATTGTCCTGGTAAACAGATGTACTCCGATCAGCTGTTTTGGCGCGTGCTCGGACAAAGGGGAGTCTTCACAGAACCAAGGAGTCGTAAGTTTCAAGTGCCACTTACGTAAGCAACCGATTTTGATGATTCTGGACCGAAGAGATAGAAGTGGAACAGCATCAAATACCAAAGTCAACGTACTGGAAGCGATACGTTTGATGAACGTTGCATGGGAAAATGTCACATCAGCATATATCATCAAATGTTTCTATAAGGCTGGACTGGGAGAGTTAATTGTCATTAAATTAAGAAAAGTATTTAATTAAATTAATGTAATTTAAGTAAGTATTAATTAAATTTTTAGTCAACTCAATCATTTGACCTCCCTCCCCCTTTTCTGGTTGCACTCTTGCATTAAGGACCCGTTTAATACTAGCACTCGGATGTAATGAGTAAATGTTACGGTCTCTTTGTGCTCGTTATAAACGAGTTCGACTGTACTAGAAACAAATTAATTTTAAATACTTTTATTTGAAATTAAAAATAATGTATTCGAGAGTTAATATTAATTGGTATTTTAAATTCAAGAAAAAGAAAAATTCAAAAGTTTTAAAAAAGTATCCATTTTTATTGTTATTTTAAGAACGAATAATTATGAATAATGCATGTTTGTGCATTCTATATCTGTATATTTATGATGAATAATGTGTTTGAATTCTACATTTTATATTATTCTATATTCTTATAATTATGATTTTTAATGTTTTGAAAAATTCTAATTTTATAAGACTCTATGTGCCTGCGAAAAAAAAATGCTGCGACTGTCAAAAGAAAATTAAAAGCTGTAACTAATGCGATTTCAATAATTATAAATTTTTAGAATTACTTGAAAAATTCCTAGATTGTTTATAAGATTGCCCTCTACCTAGTCTCGAAGGGAAAACTCGAACGAAAACAAAAATTCTACAAATTATTTTTTGGCGGTATCTAAAAAGATATGCCATGTATTAAGGGTTAAAATTAAATTAGCTGTGTTACTGTAACCTGATTCAAATTATAAAAAAGCAAGTATTTATGCAACGTTTATCCATAAATAAAATATGTATAAACTAGATATAGCCCGTCACATACCGGTTAGTAAAATTTGAATTTATTGTAAAGTATCCTAACAAAAAAAAATTTTGCTTTTTGACTGAGAATTATTTGGTACAAGAATTATATTTACATCAGGCCTAAAGTGTTAAAATTAAATTAGCTGTGTGTTACTGTTTTCAACGTGACTTCAATAATTATACAAAAAAGAAGGGCGCTAAGTTTATTTATACAGCTAGTTTTATCCATACAAATAAAATATGTATAAACTAGCATATAGCCCGTCACATATCGGGATTAGTAAAATTTGAATTTTCCAGAGTTGTAAAGTATCCTATGAGGCAGGTAAAAAAAATGGTTTGTTTTTTGGCTGAGAATTATCTGGTACACGCTGAATTATTTGTTTATTTACATCCTCCTCTAAAGTTTCCCGATACTGTGAATGCAGTTTAGAATAACGTTGAATTTATTTAGTCAAACTGCGTGGTTATGTATAAAAAACAAACACACAAACTAAAAACTTTTCAAAGATATACAACTTAAACGCTAGATATTTATTAGTCCATGAAATAGACTCCTAGACTTTAATGAACAGAATTTGTTATCAATACCGGTGATAAAAGTTCCATTGCAATAAAAAATAATCGATGATTAAATTTAAAATTATGACATATGTACCTAATCTATTATTTAAGCAAGTATAAAAGAAAATTATTTATGTAATATCTAAGTTCAGTGATAAAAGTATGAAAACAGTGCAGACGATATTTAAATAATTTAAAATGAGAAATGATTAAACGAGATGGAAAACGTCATAAGGCTAGAAAAAAAATGTTATTTTCATCTAATTATGTGATAAATTAATAACTATCACATAATTTGTCACATAACCGGGCTTGAAATAATGGCATTAAATGCTCGAAATGGTGGGAAGGGGTAGATTTTGAAAGTTTTAATGACTTACTTTGAATTTTGCTAACCCTAACTCATCAAGAATCCAATATGGATGCCTCTATCCATTCCAGGTCCAACCGCTTCATAAATTCGAGGACAGACGGACAGATAACTTAGGTTATTATTATATAGGGGATATATATATATATATATATATATATATATATATATATATATACAGACAAACGCACAAATGTGGGTATATATGAATGCATAACCCCCTCGTATAGATCGAAAAAAAGAAGGGGGAGAGGTGAAAATCACTCATATAATACGGACAGATAACTTAGGGTATTATTATACAGGGGATAAAAGAATTTAACCTTAGAGTTTTCTTAACGATATATAAACGTATGCAGAAACTATTGAATAGGTTAAAAGATACATCAATATATAGCGATATGCATGCACTTACAATAACATACAAGCAAATACACCAAAACAGACGCCAAGAAGCAGAGAAAAAAAACGCCATGGCGACTTCTTTTTAACAAGCAGCAGCGATAATTCATACCTCGTAAAGCGCCCACAGATACACCTCCGCCTTTGTGTTAAATGACACTCCTTTAAACTCCCGCTACAAAACATACATTCTTTGCCCAATCCAATGCCATTCTTCAGCTCCCCCAAGAAACCGATACACATACGCACCCCTCCCACAATAAATCAAATCAGACTTCTTCACATTTCTAGATTTTTCCCGCCAATATAAAGGTTCCATGATTTTCCGAACACAGAGAGAGACTCTGGAAGTTTCCAGGAGGGGCTGCGTGGAGGGAGGGTAAGGAAACCTCGCGTTAGAGTACGTATTAATAATTCATACCTCGCCTCCTTCTCCCGTGTTATTTCCCCAGTGGTAATAAATGCCGGGGGGCATTAATAATAAGGGAGATTCCACTTCTTTAAGAGGGGAGGGGGTGTATCGCAGAGTGACACGCGGAGGTATGAATTGTACCCAAGAGGGGAAGGTTTTCGAGCATTGTTTATTGCATTTTTGTGCATCTATAAGCAGGTGGGTGGATTTCCACAGGAGGGAGAGATAGAGAGGGATCACCAGAGGGGTGGTCCGTGGGAATCGGCCGAGTGCTATGGGCAGACGGGGAACGTCGTCTGCTAATGAGGGGTTTCGGTAGTGACTTATGTGGGATGGGTGCCCGTTAAAGAGGATTTTTCTTTAGGGAGGATTTACGGGGGCATGGATTGTCGAGTTGTCACGGAAAGAAGAAAGTCAAGTTTCAAATTAAGATATTTGGCAGAGATTTTTGTGAAATGTTCGCCAATCGTTGCATAAAGACACTAACATACTGTTATTTTATGCCTAAATGACATAGAAGACAGCCAAATTTCGGAAAACGGCATAGGTACGAAAGGTTACGAAAATTTCATTTCTAGTATAAAGTTAACAAAAAAGATTTTTCTTAACACCGAAGTTTCATTGAAAAGTTGCCGAATACAAACATTTGGCGGAGATTTTTGTGAAAAGTTCGCCAATCGTTGTATAATGGTACCAATGAAGCGTTGTGCCAAAGTGTCACGGAAGTTAGACAAACTTCATTTTTGAGTGGAGATCTCCATTAGAAAAGCAGCGTTGATACGGAATATAAGTATATTTCGAAAGAAGACATTTGGCGGTAGATTTTGTAAAATGCTTCTATAATGCTTACGAAAGACCAAAGTGTCACAGAAAGAAAGAAAGTTTCTCAATGAAGACATTTGGCGGAGAATTTTAGGAAAAATTAACCAGTATTCGCATTATACCAGTAACATAGCGTTCTTTTAAATGAAGTTCATGGAATTTAACCAAGTTTCCGAATAACGAAATTTAATGTCAAATCTTGTTGCAAAGCTCACCAATCCTCATAAAAGCCGAGTTGTCACAGATGATAGTTTCTGATTGATTTCATTTGCCGCCAAGAAAGTTTGCCAATAGTAGTATTACACCACTCTCTTAACCGATTCCTGTAAAATGATGAGTCTAGCTCGTCATTAGTTTTTCATTCCATACCGCACAATGACGAGCTACACTCGTCATGCGATTAAAGTTACTGTTAAATATGATAATTTAGTTTAAAATTTCTAGTGTACTGAATTTGGCAACACTTTTATCACTCGTGAAAATCACAAGTCACTATTGCATATTGTTTACTTAGAATTTCTTGGTACAAGTCATTGCCAAATTAATGAGTCAGAATAAAAGAAAACCTACTAAGAAATGCCGTGTGTGTTACAAGAATCAAATTAAAAATGAGACTACTTGGCGGTGTAAACAATTGAGAATTCCTTTGCACTTTGTTTTGAAAAGTACCACTAGCTTGAAGACTATTATCTGTATACCTTATTAATGTTTTGCTTTGATATTTTCTTAATTTTACTGTTTCTGATATTATTTAACACTATGTAAAAATGTGGATTTTAATTAAGAATATGTAAAAATTGTAAAATGAAACAAGTTTTTTAAATAAAAATTAAATGGTTATTTCATGCACAGTTTTTCATCATTAAATCATACCGGAAGGGGTTAATGTAATAAACAGTGGTGTGGTTTCGAACGCTACGGTCTGCTGTTTTGATCACGAGGGCTAATGAGACAGGAACCTACTGTTTAAAGCCAATTCCGAACGTCCGTGCCAGCAGTGAGATTCGAATACGCGAAGCAAACTCAAAAACAACAATGGTAAATAAATGGCATTATGCTTTAGTTTTAAACCAAAGCGTCACAGGACCATAAACATTTCGGTTCAAAACATTCGGAATTGAATTTTTTAAATAGTTCGACAGTCGTTAAAACAGGGTTGTCGTCGAAAATGGGCATATTTCTGAGGAAGCCATCAAGAGGAAGTTTTTCTGTTAAGTTCACCTCTTTTTAAAGCTATATCGTGCAACACTAAAGTAGCAGCGTTTCCTTAACAATAAATTGTCAAGAAGATAGAGTACTTTCCAGATATTTAGCAAGATTTCATTTAATTTAACATTGCCAAATCGTCGTGTAAAGCCATTATAATATAATCGCCATTTCACGCTATTATATGCCAAGCTATGTAGTTCTATGCCTGCAGTGCGACGTTCGCTCAGAGGGAAATTTCAAATGAAGTCTGCCATGAAATTCTGTAAGCTATCTTGGTATAACAATCACCACCACCTGAAACCAGACTGGAGGGCTCCTAGCAGTCATGTTGAACGCCAGATGCATGAATTTACGTAAGATAGAGTTCAGTTTATATGTTCTTAATTAATTCGTAGTGAGGAAGCATGTTATTGTCATTCCTTCCCTTTACACCCTGTTAGCCATATTTTTGTTTTCTCAATGTCCCGATTTAACATACTTGTTATAAGTTTAGTTTTCGGACGTACTCTTAGCTGAATGAGAAACGGGGGTGATGTTTGGATAGGAGATCTGGCAACGCCCTTTTCTGGAATATGCAAAGTTTGTCTGCAACTATGAATTGAAGACGTCTCGTAATTTTATTTTTCCCCTTCCCTCTTAAGACTGTTTTTTTCCGGTCATCGTCGGTATGAAGGCGTGAAGCCGATGAACGATGTTTATTTTGTAAATGTTTCATTTTATTTTTTATTAAATGTTGAAAGTACTGTTTAAGTTATTCTTAAGTCTTTCTAGACACACACATTACTAGATTCCGCTGTGCGTTATACAGCATTCTACTTTTATAAGCTGTCAAATTGTCACATCCTAAAGTCTACACCAGGTTCAACAGACCTCGTCCCAACATGCGACTGCATGGCTAAGGGGAAAATGCAGCTTCACTTGCACGAGGAACCACGAGAGCTGAAGACGAGTAAACAGTAAAAAGGGGTGAGCCTTTCGTTAGATGAGCTCCACTAGGGTGAATGAATCACGTTGTTCAAGTAGGTCCTCCTAATTCAGGGGACAAGCAGAAGACCCCCCAGGCTTGGTATGCCACCTTCAGGAGGTATCGTTTGGGAACTCTGAGGACATTGTGAGACCACGAACCTATTTGTTGTGTCCATTTACGACAACAACGGATCTTTGGTCGGGTCGACAAAGAACCCAGTTCATTTAAAACAATAAGTTCTTAACTGATTTGTGGGGAGGGAGCATTGTTCTCGTAAATAAATAGCCCAAGGCGAGTGGAGAAGTTAGTCAGGTTAAAGTGTGTCTCCTCTTTAACATCCTGACTAACTCACCGTGAAAAGTCTCCTGCATTAAAACGTGCGGGTCCCAAGACGTCAAAATAACAAATTGCTTCTTTGCCGGCGCGTCCCCCGCAAAAGGCGACGAGCTACGAACAGAGTCGTTAAAAGGAGGCCGAGGGGTGGGGCAAGAGCCCCCTATCATCGTCCGACACACAGAAGGGTTTTCTCTCTCTTTCTGCTTTTATATTTTCCGAAAACCCTAATGAGCAGACGACACGCTCGGAATGGTTCATCCGCCTCCACCCCTTTTACCTCCACCCCGGGTAAAAGTTCTTAAAACGCACTTCTCCCAGCCGACGCGCTTTCCGAAAGGAGGAAGATTAAAAATTGCACCGTCTTTCCCCCTAAAGCGTTTTATAATTAAATAGTGGTTAAGAACGCTTTTAAGGGGGAATCGCGAGCCATAATGAACGCTCGGATAGAAATCGTTCCGGATATATAACCTCCCCCCCCCCCAACCTCCAAGCCCGTTTTCTTTCCACGTCTTACACAATCCCCTTTTCTCTGAGAATTCGGTTCTCTCTGAGATTTGTGTTAATTTTCGTGCGAATTGTTATTTAAAAGAAAAATCTTTTGAAAGATGGAAAACGACAAGGTGGAAATTTTGAATGCTGCCTCATTTCTTAGGTTTGTGTGTGCAACTGCGTGCTGCTAGGGGAAGCTTTTCTTGTACCCCCAGGGGATTTTTCTTTTTTTTAAACTAAACTCTAAAGAAAAGTAGGTTTTAATCCCCTATGAATCATTTTAAAGAAACTGAAAAGAAAACACAGTCTATACAAATATGGATTTTTTTAAATTCCTTTGTTTATTTAACCGACATGAAGCCAAATTTGGCTTAAAAATTTGTCAAATTAGGCTAAATGTCGTCGAACTGCATGAACTGGGCTAATTCTATGTGAGGGACGGGCGTAATTCCGAGTCGAACTTAAACTTTACTGTTTTGCACACGAGGGCTAATGAGACCGGGACCTACTGCTTAACACTTTGACTGCCATGGCTATCAATTGTGATATCCAGTGATATTTCCGTTGAGACACTGGCTATCCGATATGATAGCCATGGTGTTTTAACACTTCAGGTCATGGCTATCAAAGATGTTATCAGTTACATGAAAATCGTATTGGAGTTTGATTGTTGGGCTCCCTACGATTTGTTTGTTAGGTATACGTGGTTTGCGCAAATTGGTATATGTGACGATTTTATGAGAGAGCTAAGTTTTATGAAAAATTAAATATTTGGAACATGCAACAAAAAAGGAAATATATATAAATAGAGAGAGTTTGTTTTAAAATATTGTTTTTATATATAGTTTTATGTTGAAAAAATACAAATTACACAGAAAAAAAAGTTTGGCCCCGTTGTGAACATTTGCAATTTTGGCTTGGCAATCAAAGTGTTAAAGCCGATTCCGAACGGCTACGAACATCATTGGAGAAGTGAAACTATTTTCCTCGGACTGCTGGAAAATGTGGTCCGTGCACAGAAAGTTAGCATATATCTTTTGAGTTAGATTAGGGGAACGAGTAAAAAGAATTTAAGTCGGCGAATACTCCTTTAAATCTGATATTTCAGGCTGGTAAATGACGTAGTAAAGAATGAGAAGCGGTAATAGCAGAATTTTAGATATTATACAGGCTTGCAACTGCTGAGATACTTTCAAAAAGGTGAGAAAAGTGACAAATAATACAGAATAAGTGACTAAAAAGTGACTAAACATTGAAAAAAAGCGATTTTTTCCTCCTCTTGATTACAGATGCTATTATTAAGATTTTTCTATTTATTTTAACTATAAATCAAATGACTCATGCAAGACATTATTTTAGCGTCAAATACAAAAAGGTTTAAAATTTTGTTTGACACAACTCAACATTGCTTTTTATTCAAGAAAATCTATAAATTAGATTTGAATACATAATACATGAATTTTATAATCACAATTTTCCGTACATATTAATGATGTTTTGAAATATTACATGTATTAGAGTATTTAACAAAAATTGTGAAGAAAAAGAGAAATGTGTGCTTTGACGTAAATTACTTTAATGTATTAAATGTACATTTTAGTACAAATGTAGATTTCAGGAACTTCTTTATGACTTTTTAAAATCACTAAATTCTGGAAACCATATGACTAATTACATTTTAATAAGAAAAATAAGATTAGAGCATCACATTTTTGGTCTTTTATTAAAATATTTTGTTATTAATTCAGATTTTCTTTTTCAACAACAGACTTTTGCTGTGATACACCATGAAAAAAAGTGACTGTTTACTTAAAAAAGTGACTAAAAGTGATCAATTGTAAAAAAAGTGACTAAAGGTGAGAAAACTGACGGAATTGCAAGCCTGTATTATAGGCGTAATAATTTCGATATATTATATACGTATATGCACATCAAAACATGTATATAATATATATAGTGTTTCCCCCAAACCAAAATAAAAGGGGGTAGGGGTGATCCGGGATAAAAGGGCACTCCATCAGAACAACCAGGGCAGGGTGCTCGTGGGTAAGAAGGTACTCTATCAGAACAAAATTGGATTTTTTTAATGGAAAAGTTTTTAAGAACATTTTTTTTCGATTACTATAGGTTTAAAAAAATGCAACTATTATTTTGCGATTGTTTTATGTTCATTTTATTTTATTAAATATGTATTAAGTTTTTAAGAATTATTTTTTAATCAATACATACTTAATAAAATAATTGAAGCTTAAAATAATTAAAGCTTGCTTTTAAGTCCTGCAAATCTTGTGCAAATCTGATAGAACATTAATGACAAAAAAAGGACCGCATTAACGGCAAAAAAACAGTGTATTGAAGTAAAAAACTAAAGGTGAAAAAAAAAAAGGTCTTTGTAAAGAATTTCTCTATCTATTATCTATTATTTATCTATTTTTTTCACATCTATAAATTTTTTTTATTTTACAACATTTTTTTTCTCTATTACTATCTATCACATTTAAAAAATCTATCTATTATCTAAATTATTTTATTTCATTTTTATTTTTCTATTTTTTATGTTTTTATTTTATTTTTTATTTTTTATTTTCTTATTTTTATTTTATTTTATTTTCTCTATCTCTCTCTCTATTTTTGATTATTTTTATCAATACTTAATCTCTCTCTTTATCTATTCTCTCTTCTTTTATTATCTCTCTATCTATCTCTCTATCTATATAGCTCTAGCACTATCTATTTTCTATGCCTCTCTCTCTCTCTCCTATAAAAAAATCTAAATTATCTCTCTATCGATCTCTCTACATCTCTCTTTTTTATCTTTTATTTTTTTTTATTTATTTAATTTATTTTTATTTATTTATTTATTTATTTTATTTATATTTATTTATTTTCTATATATCAATATTATTATCTATTATTTATATTTATTTATTTATTTTTTATTTATTATTTATTTATATAATAAATAAATAAATAAATAAATATTTATATATATATATGTCGGGTTCCCGTAAACGACACTAGAGTCCTGACATCAGCTTCATATCTTTATTTAGATTCACCAACACTATACTCAACAATGGCGTCTCATAATTGGCGCCCAACTGCTAACAAAGGCAGTCTTTACTGCTTCGAGGAGCTACAGGTCCGTCTATAGTAATTGCTTATCGCTCTCTGCCTATCACTGCGCGTGAGCCGTATTTATG
>CM063497.1:70433659-70501159 GCA_032207245.1 Pardosa pseudoannulata | reverse complement strand
AAACAACACTTATAAATTCTTAAGCTATTTATTATATCATTTTAAGGATTCTTATTTATTGTTCTTCTAGTATAGTTGAACTTTTAAAAAGTATAATGTTTAAGCTGTACAAGGGGAGGGGTTAGTCAGTTAAAACACTCCTCTAACCCTCCTACGGTATACTCTAAGGCAAACCCTCCTAAGGAATGTAAAGAAAAATTATCATATATTTTACATTTACAAAGTTCATAGATAACATTTATAAACTAATTACACTAAATTCCAATGAATTTATTTTGGTGACCTTTAAAGGGTTAAAGCCGATTCCGAACGGCTACGAACATCCATACCACTGTGGGATTCGAACCCACGAGCTCCGGTACCAAATGCCAGCACCCATTGTTCGACCCACGGTCAAAGATTTAAAATGTTATCCCATCGGGGTGTTTTTTGTTAAATAGTGTTAAAGGGGAGAGGGGAGATATATATTTTACTTATCTAAAATTACAAGACTATGCCGCCACTAAAATTTGCCACCCCGGACAGAACTAGGGTTTGCCGGTCTGAAGGTTAAATTGTGGAAATCAGAGTTAACACAAGGGTGAAATATAAAATAGCCTTGTTCAGAACTGGTTCTAGCAATATTGATGATTAAAAATGCAAAATTTTAAAAAAGTAATATTAAATTTTACTACGAAAGTTCTATCAGATAAGAATACCGAAGTTTAATGAAGTAAATTAGGAAGTCGTAATTTATTAATTTACGGATAAGGAGATTAATCCGCATTTTATCGAAAGTACGGCCAAAATCCACAGCTTGAACCTCTAGTGTTGATATTTTTGAATAAAAGAACTGGTATTCACAGGTGCGTATGGTTGCTTATTTATTGATTATATATAATTATGAGTGTGTGTGAAAATATGTTAGTGCATTTTCGAACTATTTATTTTTTGTAGAGAACAAAGATGCAACTTCCCTCTGGTTCTGTAATGCAAACCACAATTTATTTTTATAACTATTTATAACTTTACAATGAAAGTTTAACAGTCGTCGAAAATAAATTTTTCGTGCGCTCCATACATTTGTATTTATGTATTAACAAGCAATTTGAATGAAAATGACTAACAGAAATGAATTATAATTATATTAAGACTATAGATTTAGATTACGGCAAATGACAGGGGTATAAAATACTACACAACCGGAAAGATAACGAGCATTCGAAAATTCTAAATGATCATTCCTGATTTGGGGGTGCAGTAATGATATTGCAAACAATTCTACACCCATTCTTACATTTACTTAGGCAATACAAAAGTATAAAGATCATGAAACTTACCAATATATAAATCCAACGGAAAAATAATCCAAAAAGTTAAATTACTCACCTAAAAAAGAGAAAGAAATTAGTGTTAGATTAAATAAATATATACTTTTACATAATTAATAAGTACATATATACATGTAATACATCAAAATTATTTCACTTTTAATATTTCCTTAAAAACCTCCTCTCTCCCATTCTAATTCCTTAAAATATCTTTTCCCAACCACAAAATGTCTTAATCAAAGGACTGTCATCGACTTAAAATTCTTTCAATACATTTCCCAAAGTTTTGTGTCCAATAGATGAAAATTTTCTGTCCATTCAGCACGTTTTCCAGCTGTTGCCGGAAAATAGTTCAGCGTTTCTCCTGATCTAACAGTTAAATTCGCTGACTTGTTCCTTGGGAAATTTCTATGTGTCTTCGCTCTTGGGTACACCTCTGTTCGATTTCGTGTCTTTCTCTTGGTGGGTGTCTGGTAAAGATCTCATTGTTATCAGGTAGTGAGTTAAGTTTAAATTTCGCTACGAATTGTGCCTGTTCTTTTTACCAAAATGACTGGACTTAAATAATCTATTTGCTGAGTCCAGTAGCCCGGGCAAGTAAAAGTAATAAGGGCTATAATTTCAAATGTGTCCATCAGTTGCGTAATTCCTGGATTACATACATACATACATACATACATGCATGCATGCATACATAAATAAATTGCTACACACAGACTGTTTTGGCCTTTATATACGGTTACAGTTACTTCACATTTATGAATATACATAACGTGTACATTTCAATGGTACAAATATTGTTTAATTATTTTTGCAGGATTAATAAATTCTTTCGCCATTTAATTAAAAAAATTAAAGTAGCAAAAAAAAATAAAATAAAATAAAATCAACACGTGTTAAACATCGTATTCTGACTGAAGGAGGTACAGTGGGTGCTATCGTGCAGATAAAGAGGCAAAAATTAAGTCTAACCTGAATCCAAAGTTAACATAACACACCAGATTTATTTACGAAGAAAAAAATTGGACTGTCGTGAAGTATCTGTTCTTTATGTAAGATGTGTTGCCCAGTATAACGTTCACCAGTCAAACAAAACCTCCACAAATAAAAATTTAAAACAATTTAATACAAGTTAACAAAATCATACCGGCTCATCGAGTCTAGTAACTCATAAACAACAGTCACCACAACAGTAATAGAATTAGTAGTTCTTTACAGGACTCAAATAAATAAAACAGTTTGATGGTTTGTTATATAAGTACCGGAAAAGGAAACAAATTCCGTTCCTTCCGAAATTCCCTTCCCACTCTCTCGTCAGAGTCTCTATGAGAAGTCTCCCGCTCTATTCTTTTCCGCTTTTCACAGGGCCGATGCCCTTTGCCCACTCTCCTCATGGCAATCCACCGTACTAATTTTCTGAACGGCCGTTCCTCGGCCAATGCTTTGATGTTTAGAAGAAAACCTCAGAAAATGACTATCGGGTGCAACGAATACCTCCAAAAACGGAAAATTCGCAGACTTTTGAGTTCTGACGTTTACTCTTTGAGTTCCAAGTTTCTGACCTTTGTTAAGACGCCAAATGCCTTCATTCACTTAGTGCATGTACCTACAGCGTGACAAAGGGTTGCCTCTTTTCAACTTCCAATACGGCAACAGTTACTAATGAAGAGAAAAATCTGGTTTTACACGGTTCCAGACTTCGTGTGGTACAGGTTTCCACAACGATGATTCAAAGGTTTATAAGTTCCTCTAATATTGACAACCAGCAAAATTTCCAAAAGGTAAAAAGTCCAGACCGTCCGGTACTATTACTGGACAACTTAAGGGGAGAGATCCAATGAAGAACCACCTTTTCAGCGGTTCCAGCAAAGGCATTCTGGAGGGGGCTTTTTCTCCTATAGATAGAAGATTCGTAGGTTTTCGAGATCGTCTAACACTGCCGAACAACAAAATTTCCAAAGGGTGAAACTCAGACCGTCCGGGACCATTAGTACTTAGCAAGATCGAACAAAGACCCAGCCCTTTCAGCGATTCCAGCAAATCATCCTAGAGGGGGCTTTAACGACCACCCCTCTAACTGAGTTTAAACAAGGACGGAGGCAAAGGTGAGGGGGGAATTTTCTTCAGGTGAGACTGCAGGTGAAAGGTCGTCATGGTTGAGCGAAGGGATAAGCAGACAAAAGCCGACTGTTTACGGACTATGCAATCTTTTCTACATCACTCCTGGACGGTATTTCCTTGACAACATTGAAATTGCATCGCATGCGTGGCAGGATCGGTCGTAAGTTACTTAAATCTTACAATACGTATTAAAACACAAATGTATCTATACATATTTACGCATACACACATGCATACAAACTCATTTAGATGAAATAATTTTTTTATAAAGAAATATTTCATTTAAATCGACTGTGTACCTCATTTTAACACGTTGACGGATACTTGCGTCTATAGCCGTCCAAAACGATACGGTTGTGTTTAGACACTACGGCTATAGCGGCACAAGTTCACACACGTACTTATTCACATAACTGTTAAAAATGTAAATTTGTACTCTTTTGGACGAAGACGATAATTTGGGCCAGCGATTGCAATTTAGCTGTCGTAGAATAAATTTTGAAAGAAAAGAAAATGGAATTGACACGACACCATTATCGTGCTAAGATTTTAAAGTGGGATTAAATTAACATGAATGCCTTCGAAGTGTAAGGGATGTTAACGCAAACTTACTTGTAATACTTCAAAAGAAAGAATTTAATTAGATTAAAAACCTTTTCCAAATCACATAACTCTTTCAAACTACCCCATAAAGCTTATTCTACAATTCTCTGACAGGAAACTGAAAATATCGTTTGTTTTCAGTCACGTGATCACGATGTTATTTTACTTTTGTCACCTGCTCATGATGAATGATTTTGAGATCTTGAAACATTTACCTCAATGTAAGCTGAATATACACACCAGTGTTCGATAGATACAATAATACATATTGTGAAGTCACCCTTTGTTCAGAGCACTAACGACCGAAATGAGTTGAGCTGGGTCCCACCTGCTTGACCAAACTACAATAGCGAGGCGAAGCAGTGTCTGGGATGTTGACAGTTCGGTTGAATAGGTGTCAAGCCCTGATCGAACGCGATAATGATTCCGGAGCATTGTCTCGAGAATTCCGGAATTGCACAGCTAGCGAATGAGGATTTGACTAATTAACTAGCTGTAACCTTAACTGGAGTTCTCAGCTAACTGGAATCACAACTTAAAATAAAACTGTTGAAGGGACCGTAACTGACCCACAGGTATAAAAAGCGTAGAATTTTGCGACTCGGCTTTTTGACATTTTTTACGTAGGTGCGTTAACCTAATGGCGGCTTCCGCGACTTTAAATCGGAGCTAGCTTTTTAACAATTACGTTCGGGAGACTCGTAAGGTCCGCTCATATAAGAAACGGCAGGATCTCGGACACAGAACGGGGCATAGATTGGGTTCGCGTTGCACCCTGGGAAAGCCTCCCCATCATGTGAGAATAATTAATTTTTATTTACGACTGTGAGCGTCGTGGTAATGTTACGCAAGCAACAATCCTTTGCATTTCGAATTGTTTTGGGATATTAGAATCCCTTTGTATATGGCAATTATTTCCTCCAGAAATAAAAGTGATTAGCAATTCTGTTTAGTCTGTGATCCTTCTTCAAACTACTTCTTCGCTCAAAAACATTGAAGGTGTCACAATATATGAATTAATTCAAATAGACTAGGAAAACTTTCAAAACACTTCAATCGAACATTGTTTCGACTATTATACCTGGTGAAATTGTAACGTATCCGGTCCCTGTTTCAGGAGACAAGAGAGAATCAGATGTACCTGGATTAATATATTTATTTACACTTCTGCTATATACATCATTTCACAATTATAAAAAAAAAAAAACAATCTGATCACTGGAA
Organism: Pardosa pseudoannulata; assembly: GCA_032207245.1. NCBI lineage: Eukaryota > Metazoa > Arthropoda > Arachnida > Araneae > Lycosidae > Pardosa > Pardosa pseudoannulata. Next base: position 70,495,901 of record CM063497.1, on the reverse strand, counting down.
GTGATTAGTACACGTAGGCCTGAGTAGAGACGGGTACTTAAACTAAATTCAGACTCTGCTGAAATATGGGTGCATAGACGGAAGGCAATTCGTAGCTTTCTCACTAATTCACTGAAACACACGTAAAGCGACACGAAAAACACAGTTCGCTCTGAAGAACAGCAACAATCCTGAAGAGGATTATATTAGAATTCGATAAACCCAAGCACAGGGTAGCACTTCGATCTCACAAGAGATTTATCCCAAGACGGGATTTCGCTAATGAAAACTCTCCGATAGAGAGGCTGGTCGAGGCGACCTCCGAGTTAGCCAATGAGGGCTACTCCTCAAGAAAAGATCCCAAGATGGGATTATAGCAAAAAACTCTCCGGTAGAGAGACAGGTCCAGGCGACCTCCGAGTTAGCCGATGCGGCTACTCCTTCAAGAAAAGATCCCAAGGTGGGATTATAGCAAATAACTCTCCGGTAGAGAGACAGGTCAAGGCGACCTCTGAATTAACTGATTGCTCGCTAACTACTTCTTTTCAAAAAAATATCTTCCTCGTCTCCTTCTAGGGGAGGGGCCTCCAAGAGACGGGCCTCACCCACAATTTTATTATTGGGTCACCTAGCGATGACCTCATCTTCGACCAACTGCATTGGTCCGGGTTAAACCATTATCGGCCGCAAAGCTAAGGTTGCTTTAGCGGCAACATCTGAGAAGCGGCAAACCCTTTGTCGTTCCGCGATCATCTTTTTAGCTGTCAGAAAAGGTACCGTGCAGTCTGGCATATTGTTCCTTTACTATAGTGCACGGCCGTGTAGACTTCATGGTGCCGTAGAAAAGAATTCTTTTGTATCCACACAAGTCCACCTTTCAAAGCAAAGTTCTTTGACAATACACCGCTATATCACGTCGTTACAAAATATTAATATTTGCTGAGTTATTTCGCAAAAGCAAAGCACAAAAAGAAGCAAACTGAAATTTTGATTTGCGTTCACAACTTTAATTTTCTTAAGATTCTCTTTTAAAAACGAATTAATACAACGCTAACGAACGGCAATTAAGTCCACGGGCGTAGGGGTGCAGGGAACAGTAAAAGAGAAAATAAAAAATAAGGCACTCGCGTGGGAGTAACTTCTTTAAGTTCTCCGTAAAGAAGCATTGCCAGAACACATTCGGGTAAATTAAGTGGAGGAGATATAAGCGGGGAAGGAATTAGCATAAAAACACAATGACACCAACCCCACTCTTTTTTCTATTCTCTTCAAGAAAGAAGTTCCCATTTCAAAGAAAATTAAAAAAAAAGACCATCAAAGAAAGGGCTGGCTGTTAAAACGGTTTGGGAAAATCGACATGTGCAACATTATCAGCTATTTGTATCAGAAAAAAAAACTACAAAAGCAAGTTAGATGGTAGGTTGCGAGGGGAGAGGGGAAGGAACTGTCCATGTTCCTGGCGTATGCATTATCCTCCGTGGCATGCATTCGGCAACAACATTTTTACTAATTAGTTTCACCAGTGTGGCAACAACGCCGCGGCCAATTTGTCACGTGTCGGCCCGTAATATGGCGACAGTCGATTACGAGGCCGAAAAAGGGTTTCCATGGAGACAGACATGGCGCCACCCCGTGGAGAAAGGAGCAGTTCGCGTGCAGGCTGGGCCGGGGTGGAGTGTGCTGTTGGTGTGTGTGTGTGCGAGAGTTGAGCTGGTTGGGCTTTCGATTTCGAAAGGCAAGTCGATCGGTGAAGTCAGGATGTTAAGTCAGCTTTCTGGCGAAAGGGGATGTATCCATTAGCCCAATCAATCGGGAGTGAAAAGAACACCCCCCCTCCCTTACTATTTTTTTTTCCTCTTGATAAAAGAAAAACATTCCCCGCTGAAATGGGCCGAAAAGGATAGAAGCTATTTATTTATTTTTTTAATTCGCTGGATAGATAAAAGACGATTGTGTACTTCAAATAGATAAATTTTCTATTTATCCTTAATATATGGGCCTAAATGAAACATTTTTAAATACAAACAATTTTAACTATAAACTATGCAAAAATAAACGAACTCTAATACGGACGATTCGATATATACGAAACTATCTTAAACTATACGAAAGATTAGAATACCTACTAGAATACCTATTATGAATATGGTCTGGAGAAGGGCAAAGTTATAATACATTCTGTAATCACGTTCTCAGAAAAGAATATAGACACAGGACGAAGGGAAGGCTCCGTATGGATAATGTAAACACATAAGAGAAAGAAGTGATCTCCAAACAGCTTGACAGAAAAACTACTTTAAGGTTTGCTTTAGTTTGGAGTACTACGGTCTACTTTTTGCAACACGAGGGCTAATGAGACCGAAAACTACTTTAAAGACTTCTGCTTGGATTCAGTTTCTTTATCCTCTTCTTTTAAGTTGGGATTGGATTTTGTTTTGCAAATTATCAATTTTGTAGATTTCAAGTATGGGTTTTTAAAAATTCCTTGTAGATTATATACTTGCGGTATACGCTAATACGTACATAATGTGTAAGTTAATTTTGTATTAAATGCAATTTATTATTGTTGAATTTGCTGTTAAACCGATAGCTGTTTATGGCATTGAACGTTAGTTCAACCGAAGATACCGAGCATTTATTCTTTAGAGCAGATTGTGATTTGTAGTTCCCTTGCTGTAACGCCTCTCAAATTATGACAATTCTGGCTTTAGTTTCAAACGGAAGGGCAGTTTATTGTTTGTCTATTGTTAAACATGAAAATGAATTGGAATGGTCTTATAGTAGTTCGTGACGTTGCGACAAATTGCCTTATACAACTTAACTGATAGCCGTCTTATGTTAATTATGAACTTTAATTAGACTTTAGTAGACTATAGTGACGGCACAGTACTGGAGCTACAAATCACCATCTATCATATTACTGTTGACATAAGTCACTGGTGACTTCTACGTCATCATGTCAGAGAGGGAAATGTTTGGTACCAAATTCCCATCTCTGACGTTATTATGATGCGGAAGTCACCAATGACATACGTCGAATATAATATGGTAGCAGTCTTGATCTAAAGAATGATACAGGGGCTTAGGGCTGGTCTCACCAAAATCGTTTAACAGCTAACCCCGATTAATCTTTATTTATACGAAGAATTGCGTCCTGCCATTGGTTGGCGCCATGGGTTAATCTCAGTTAGCCGTTAAACGACTTTGTTCAGACCGGCCCTTAATCTGGACGTTACGAGTCAGTTCGAACGTTCGTTGTGACATAACTTTGACATCGGTTGTGGACATTATGCAGGCAAAAGATCAAGTAGACATTAAAGTGACGTCCCAACGAACTTACGAACTGATTCAAAACGTCCAGAGTAAGCGCCCGCTTCACCGAAGTCCATTAACACTAACCGCGATTAATCTCTGTTTAAACGGAGAATTGCGTGTCACCATTGGTGGGCGACATGGGTTAATCGTGGTTAGCCGTTAAACGACTATAATGGGACGGGTCCTCAGCGAATAACATTTAAAACAGCAACCGGCGTTGACCACACAATTGGTGACTCTTGTAAAAAGATTTCCTTGCCGAACCGCTAGAGATCCTACGGGGTTTAACCTTCGATTGCGCCATTCCCGGTTCCTGCACAGACATGAGATGCCCACAGATTCGAAAATAAATTATGTGGCTAGACTAGTACAAACGAGTACTAGAAAGAAGACTGCTGCCACAACTCGCAGAATTTTTCAGTGTTGCGGAAGATGTCATTCATCTTCACGAACAATTTGGTACCAAAACACTAAGCCAGAAATGTTACTGTATTTGGTCGCCAAAACAATTACCATTTTTCCCTAGCCTGATCTGGCATGAAACAAGTGGAATCTCACCAAACACGCGATTACCAAATAACTAATTACCATCAAGCTCCAGTTAATTGAATCTCTCATCAGATCGTGGCATCACAACAAATAGATACAAGCGAAGGTGACCAGATGCATAAAAGGCGTACTTGCAACTTAGAGTTACACCATTAAATACAGATAGTTTGTTTTAGTTTTGTGTAAACATAATTTTCAATAATTTATTTTCATTTATTTTTTGCGTACCACAAGTCGGTAAATGCTGCTCTACATAACAAAATTTTTAAATTGCATGAATTTTTAAAGCACATTTCAACATAATTTTAAAGTATATTTTAACTTAGCCTGTTGGAAAGAGTGAAGTGGAACATATGATACACAAGATAACTCTACAACAGGGGTGCCTAACCCAAATCGGTTGGTGGGCCAATTAGTTTCGTTTGTTTGGAGCAAGCGCTACGGTCTACTTTTTGCAACACGAGGGATAATGAGACCGGGACCTACTGCTTAAAGCCGATTCCGAACGGCTACGAACATCCATGCCATAGTGGGATTCGAACCCACGAACTCCGGTTCCGAAGGCCAGCACCCTAACCATTCGGCCATCGTTCGGCTGGTTGGTGGGCCAAAAACAATTTACTGAACTGAGGTGGGCCGCGCATATAAAAATAAAACCACAAATTATTCAAAATATTTTATTATCGTGCAATATTCAAAATATGCATTTTTACAGTGCCAGCTGCGACTGTACAAAAAAATTGTGTTATATCATAACTGCAACAAAAATAAACATTAACTATACTGTATTTATCACTGCCAACACCTTACCTTCCTCCCTAATCATGAGGGTTAAAATATTATATTTATACTATAAATATATATTGTAGTTTATTCACAAGCACTACCACATGTATTATTTTAAAATTAATCTCAGATTTGTTTTTGTATTTTACTAGAGATTTCGTTAATATCAACGGATAATGTAGTCGACGCGCATCGTAACTGATTGGTCACGTTTTATCAAGCAACCTGCTGCGACGCTTTGTTTTTACCAGGTTTAATTTGGAAAAAAATGATTCGCAGCGATAAGTAGTTCAAAATGCTGATATAAGGCACATTGCCAATCGTCTTAAATTTGGGAATTTATCTTCGGCGATATATTTTTGATAATACTCAATCTTATTCCGTTTTTAGACATTTTAGCTCAATGTTTGATTGGAATTCTATTAGCTCCATTTGTAAATTTGGAAACGCTGATTCAACCTCTACATTAAATGGAGTTAAGAATATTTTAAAGATTTTCTCAAACTTTTGCATGCATGAGAATCTAGTATTGAATTCTTTAACCCCTTACAGTATGATTTAATAATGAAAAACTGTGCATGAAATAACCATTTAATTTTTATTTAAAAAAACTTGTTTCATTTTACAATTCTTACATATTCTTAATTAAAATCCACTTTTTACATAGTGTTAAATAATATCAGAAACAGTAAAATTAAGAAAATATCAAAGCAGAACATTAATAAGGTATACAGATAATAGTCTTCAAGCTAGTGGTACTTTTCAAAACAAAGTGCAAAGGAATTCTTAATTGTTTACACCGCCAAGTAGTCTCACTTTTAATTTGATTCTTGTAACACACACGGCATTTCTTAGTAGGTTTTCTTTTATTCTGACTCATTAATTTGGCAATGACTTGTACCAAGAAATTCTAAGTAAACAATATGCAATAGTGACTTGTGATTTTCACAAGTGATAAAAGTGTTGCCAAATTCAGTACACTAGAAATTTTAAACTAAATTAATTATCATATTTAACAGTAACTTTAATCGCATGACGAGTGTAGCTCGTCATTGTAAGGTATGGAATGAAAAACTAATGACGAGCTAGACTCGTCATTTTACCTGAAGGGGTTAAGTAATTTTGCAATTTGCAGTAGAATATTTGAAGAAGTTTTTATGGTCACTTTTATAGTCATTTAATAAAGGGAAATGAATCAAATTATTTGACCGTAATTGATTTTCACAAAGCTGAAGCTTTGTTACAAACAACTAAAATTCTATGTTTCAACTGTATATACTCAAAATGACTAAAACTATATAGACAGTTGAAAACTTAGTCGCAAAAAGTTTTTAAATGCGCCGCTGGTTAGGTATGCCTGCTGTAAAACTACCGTCCTACAAGTAGTTTTCAATACGGTTAAATAATACGTTGAAAATTACAGAAAATTAAATTGCTGTATAATTGTTTTTCCAATTTTTTCAAAGTGTAAAACCTTTAAGACCCATTAAAGTAAACTCTTCAAACTGTAACTTAAGAAAAAAAAATATTAAGTAAAAGAACTTTGAAAGTCTCCTTTTACTACAAGCTCAAATCCTCGTGATTCTAAAAATAAAAATCGTTTGTTTCCCTTACCGCTACAGTGTTTGCATGTTTCCACAGAAAACAAGGTTAACACGAGAAGGAAAAAAAAAATGCGCAGACGACATGACGTCACATTCCACTTCAATTAAGCCTAGGAAATTCAATTACTGAAAGACTGTTTTTATTTTAGGAAAAAGAAAGGCTTTAATAAGTTTTCAGTTGTGGGAAATACTGCAAAACGCCCAAACATAAACAAAAATAAAGTTTAAAAAAATCTAAAATAAATATTAACCAGTAAAGAATACCTCGCTTACACCTTTTTAAAAACTTAATCAGAATGTCAACATTCAAAACGATTTTCGCCTCTCAGGAAGTAAAAGGTGTTGCCAAACCGCACAAAACAACAAAAGAAAGAAAATAAAGGGGAATGGAAATAACTGAATTCTACAAAGCGGTGGTGATGAAATGTAAACAGAAAATTCATTAACTTGGATTAGTGTTTAGTTTTGAAATGCGAGAAAATGCTTACAAACAAACGGTTAGAATTTCCACGTTCCTTGCCTGTACAACGTAGGGATTATTACTAATGTTTTAAATTGAAATATTTCGTTGTTTTTCCGGTTACACATCACATAAACAAGAAAGGTTTTGAGGTGATTTATGTAGCAGCAATCTACGTCGCAGTAAAGCGGTAGGTTTTCAGATTGTGTGGTGCAAAACGCTGTAATTGAAATATATTTTCCAATAAATCTTTAATTATTGAGACATCTGAGTTCTCCATTCTGAAACGGGATTTTTATTACGAATATAAATTTAAAGATTACAAACTGCATGAAATAACCATTTAATGTTTATTTAAAAAAATTGTTTCATTTTACAATTCTTACATATTCTTAATTAAAATCCACTTTTTACATAGTGTTAAATAATATCAGAAACAGTAAAATTAAGAAAATATCAAAGCAAAACATTAATAAGGTATACAGATAATAGTCTTCAAGCTAGTGGTACTTTTCAAAACAAAGTGCAAAGGAATTCTTAATTGTTTACACCGCCAAGTAGTCTCACTTTTAATTTGATTCTTGTAACACACACGGCATTTCTTAGTAGGTTTTCTTTTATTCTGACTCATTAATTTGGCAATGACTTGTACCAAGAAATTCTAAGTAAACAATATGCAATAGTGACTTGTTATTTTCACAAGTGATAAAAGTGTTGCCAAATTCAGTAAACTAGAAGTCTTAAACTAAATTAGTTATATTTAACAGTAACTTCAATCGCATGACGAGTGTAGCTCGTCATTGTGCGGTATGGAATGAAAAACTAATGACGAGCTAGACTCGTCATTTTACCGAAAGGGGTAAAAAAAAAATCATCAATTTGCGATACAAATATGTACAACTATTATTATGGGTATGGACCGGTCATTTGACCGGCTATGCTAGAAATAGTTATGTATTAAGTATTAGTATGTTTAGAGTTAAATCAGAACTTGGAGAGAAATTCCCTAACAGAATTTTAAAACATTCAAGACTCAGAAGAAACTCAAATATACAAAGGAAGAGAGTACTTGTATGGAAAATAAAATACGATGAATAACGAACAAAGGACAAAAGTAGCCGGTTGCATCATTGAATAGCAACAAAGGTTAAAAACAGAGCGTATCGAAGCAAAATGCTATTGCGCCATTTTCTTTTTGTGATGCCTTTTCTTTATTCTTTTAAACATGTTCGTGCCGCATATTTTATTTTCCCTTCTGAAGCTTCTGAGAATCTCTGATTTACAAACAGTAGAATTATTTTTTTGAGATACAATTTTATCGCTTCCGTAAGAAAAAACAAAAATTATGGCACATTACCCACAAATCAGGAAAAACGTAAGTATAATTCAATTGTAACCATTCATAGTGACTGAAATTTTTTTTATTCCTAACGTTACACAGTGTTATTTATTTAACAGCTGAAGTATACATACATAAACGCATATTCCCATGTTGTAAAAGATATACGACGGCATGTTTATACTGATTGCTCTGCCCACTATAACGGTTCTGCTGGGAGGAATGCATGGAGACGAAATAACCAGCCGTAGATGAATGAAAATTTACAAGGTTGATTCATTCCAACAAAAAATATTAAGAATATTAAAGTGTATGCAGATGCAACTTATTTAGAGAGGAGATCACTAAGATCAATCTGCAACTTTTCCAAGAAGGAAACCTTGGTTTTAAGGGAGGTTGACCCCCCCCCCCTTGACCCTTGTCCTTGGAGTAGCCGAAACGCCCTTTGGCGCCTGGCCGACTCGGTCACACAAAGCACCATTCCTTTTTTCTGTCATTTGATAAACGGCACGCTTGACATCCTAATCATCCGTGCGTCAAGAAGACCATTATTGGTACAATACTGTCGTTTTCAATTGTTGTCGATAGTCGACACAAAGTCTATGAGAGCCATCCTTTGTTTTACATAGGACTACAGGGGAGCTATAATCAGAACAGCTAGGCTCTATAATACCTTTATCAAGCCACTCTTGAATTTGAGCGTCGACGATTTTCTCTTCCATTATAGGAGGAAGACGAACGAGGTCTGTGATGGACAGGGATATCATCAGACAAAACAATGCATCATTGTTGTCGATAGTCGACACAAAGTCTATGAGAGCCATCCTTTGTTTTACATAGGACTACAGGGGAGCTATAATCAGAACAGCTAGGCTCTATAATACCTTTATCAAGCCACTCTTGAATTTGAGCGTCGACGATTTTCTCTTCCATTATAGGAGGAAGACGACGAGGTCTGTGCTGGACAGGGATATCATCAGACAAAACAATGTTCATCTGAACAGCAGGAGATTTTATTTTTGTGGGCTTGTATGTGTTGATTAATTGCATAAGTTCAGTTCGAATGGCAGTATCAGACACGAGTTAAAATGAACAAAAGTTCGCTTGACCACCGACAAAGACGGACGCGACTCTTATATGCATATTACAGTTACGACAGCTTGCAAGCACATGCGCATATCTGCTGACATATATAATACACACCAACATATATATGCAAAACCATTGATACATAAAACATATTAAGCACTACATTATACATACGTAACAATGCTTTAGTTTACTTTTGTTATACAAATAATTGATACTCGGGTATAGATGTTCGCATACCTAGGCACACCCTATATGAATGTGTATAAACAAGATACATTGTGTTTATAAAAATAATTTAAATTATGGCGCCTGGCCGACTCGGTCACACAAAGCACCATTCCTTTTTTCTGTCGGGGTGTTGATAAACGGCACGCTTGGCACCTCCAATCATCCGTGCGTCAAGAAGACCATTATTGGTACAATACTGTCGTTTTCAATTGTTGTCGATAGTCGACACAAAGTCTATGAGAGCCATCCTTTGTTTTACATAGGACTACAGGGGAGCTATAATCAGAACAGCTAGGCTCTATAATACCTTTATCAAGCCACTCTTGAATTTGAGCGTCGACGATTTTCTCTTCCATTATAGGAGGAAGACGACGAGGTCTGTGCTGGACAGGGATATCATCAGACAAAACAATGTTCATCTGAACAGCAGGAGATTTTATTTTTGTATGCTTGTATGTGTTGATTAATTGCTTAAGTTCAGTTCGAATGGCAGTATCAGACACATGAGTTAAAATGAACAAAAGTTCGCTTGACCACCGACAAAGACGGACGCGACTCTTATATGCATATTACAGTTACGACAGCTTGCAAGCACATGCGTATATCTCCTATTATCCAGAGAGGAGATACATTAAAGTGTATGCAGATGCAACTTATCCAGAGAGGAGATCACTCTAAGATCAATCTGCTCTCTTAGAAGTTCAGCCGGGAGTCCTCTCGCTTCTAACTTTTCCAAGAAGAAAACCTTGATTTTAAGGGAGGTTGACAACCCCCCCCCTTTGATTCTTGTCCTTGGAGTAGCCGAAACGTCATATGGCGCCTGGCCGACTCGGTGACACAAAACACCATTCCTTTTTTTTTTGTCGATGTGTTGATAAACGGTACGCTTGGCACCTCCAATCGTCCGTGCGTCAAGAAGACCATTATTGGTACAATACTGTCGTTTTCAAGTGTTGTCGATAGTCGACAGAAAGTCTATGAGAGCCATCCTTTTTTTTTACATAAGACTACAGGGTAGCTATAATCAGAACAGCTAGGCTGTATAATACCTTTATCAAGCCACTCTTGAATTTGAGCGTCGACGATTTTCTCTTCCATTAGAGGAAGACGACGAGGTCTGTGCTGGACAGGGATATCATCAGACAAAACAATGTTCATCTGAACAGCAGGAGATTTTATTTTTGTATGCTTGTATGTGTTGATTAATTGCTTAAGTTCAGTTCGAATGGCAGTATCAGACACATGAGTTAAAATGAACAAAAGTTCGCTTGACCACCGACAAAGACGGACGCGACACTCATATGCATATTACAGTTACGACAGCTTGCAAGGGGGGTGGGTTAATGAGTCTCCTCAGCAGTGCTACGGCGCAGCTCTGGGGATGAGCCTCAGGGTGTTGTACTACGGTACCTCACCTAGGACAGCTATCGGCCTCCTCGTGGCGCCCCCTGGTAACTAGGAGTGTCCCTCCTAGGCCAATGATAGCCGTCTGCAACCTCAAGGGGTATACCTCCTTTAGGTATACTCGGGTTTCACGAACCCGGGGTTTCCTGAGTGATCCTTCTCTTCCGATTTCCCTGGTAGTCACGAACTTACTTTGTAGTATTGTTCCTTACTGGGGTCGTCAACATTATTCTCGAACCATGACGGAACTCTCGTAGGCCAGCAACACCTTGTGGTGTGGTGGTTACTGTCGTGGCGACTAATCATACAGACTGTATGGCTCCGGCCGGGACAGGGTTAAACACACTTACTACAGCTTGCAAGCACATGCGCATATCTGCTGACATATATAATACACACCAACATATATATGCAAAACCATTGATACATAAAACATATTAAGCACTACATTATACATACGTAACAATGCTTTAGTTTACTTTTGTTATACAAATAATTCATATTCCTGTATAAATGTTCGCATACCTAGGCACACCATATATGAATGTGTATAAACAAGATACATTGTGTACATAAAAAATAATTTAAATCAGTAAACACTCCTTTAAATTTGACATTTTACAGCTGGGAAATGAGATTAGAGAATAAGAAGGGCAAAACGGAAAATTTTAGATATTTTACGATTAATTATATATACCCAGGACATTATATAGCATGCATGGATACACATAAAAGCCAACACTTTAACACCCTTTCGAAGGCCGTGGGAAGATAACTTCCCACCTACATGATCTTACAAAATACAGCTATAGAGAGCGCAAAACCCATTATACTATATTGGCCTTGCTATTATAAAGATGGGAAGACTAATTCTCACTTCAGTTTTGCTCTGTCATCTATTATTAGAACAAATAAATATAATTATCACTTCTGTTTTGAAAGTTTGAAAACGTTGTACGAGAAATAAATGGCCCACGAAAGGGTTAAGCAAACACTTTAAGCATACACATAAAAGCCCGTTTGTGTACGCACACCAACATATATAAAACTTCACGTCTCTACACACGCTTATAAATGCAAAATTACACATATTATTCCATCCACTTGGGTTATATAATTCAAAACCTGCGAACATTACAATAAATTCTTCGAAGGGCAAATTTACCCTCCGAACAAAAATCCATCTCGACGTCTACAATAAGGTTCCTAACGGAGCCCTAATTTCGGAATCGCAAAAATTGTTAAACTATTTTAAAAGAATCCAAATCACATATAAATTCGCCCCCGTTTTGTTTCTGCCCTTAAAACATCGGAACCGAGTTGCAAATATAAATTTCCCCCGGGAAGATGGGAGAAAAGAAGTGGAGACAAAATTTGAAAAGCAAGAAGGTGTATTGCAAAATTGATTTCCATTTTCAAATTATACTCAGCGCTCTCCCCCACTCCCTGCCTCCCGCTACCCTCCAGAAAGAAAACTCATTTTTCGTCGAAGTAGAGAGGGGGGAGTCAGACTTAAGCATTATTCATACTTAAAGACATTAATGTAAACAAGTTTCAGTCAGTTTTGGGTAAAATAAAATTAAAAAAAAACAGCAATTCCTCACCATATGATATTTACTTATTTTTCCGTGCGCTAATGTCCCCCTGTATAAAAGACAGCATATGCATCGGTTTTAAAATTAAAAGCCCCCCATTCGCCTCTCCCCCCGTGCTTACCACAGCTGGTGTAAACAGAAAGTCTTTAAAAGTATCTTTAATTTTTCGGGGGCTGTCACTAGAACGTTTCAAATAAAATTCTTTTCCGATTCGGAAATATTTCTGGCGGTTTTAAAAGACCAAGGACGGGGAAGGAGAATTTTGTTAAAATCGTCTGCTCGCTCAATATTAGTTACGATGCAATGGTTTGGTTTGGTTTGGTTGGGAGCGCTACGGTCTACTGTTTTTGCACACGAGGGCTAATGAGACCGGGACCTACAGTTTAAAGCCGATTCCGAACGGCTACAAACATCCATGCCAGCAGCGGGATTCGAACCCGCGAACTCCGGTTCCGAAAAGCAGCGCTCTACCATTCGGCCATCGTTCGGCCCACGATGCAATGTCAATTCTTCAATATTCTTTTGGATTTTAACTTTCTATTATGTGGAACATATTCAGGAAAATATTGCAAAGCTCCAATAACTCGATCACGGGATTTGAAAAATAAAATATCGACATTTCACAATTTCAAAAAACCCAAAACTAGATTTTTATAAAATTTATGTCTACTAGAGTGTGGGAAACGTATTTAGTTCCGATATACACAATCCATATGTTCTCTCTCGCTGCGATTTGTTGTTGAATGTTGGCTGAATAAACAGTGGTACCGGAATTTGTGGGTTCGAATCCCACTGCAGCATTTATTCGTAGCCGTTCGGAATCGGCTTTAAGCAGTAGGTCCGGTCTCAAAAAACTCTCGCGTTTGTAGAATTATTGATGTTGTTGAATATTACAATCAGGGTAAAAAACAATAACGGCATTTCTCCTTTAAGCTGCAGTAACCTTTCACCAATTCTTTGGTTGAACTATATGGCGACGGACACAATTCAGTGTATTCATATGGTAGCTTTTACGTCGATTTTAGGACAGAGGTAAATGCAAATTGACGAATAGAAAAGAGTCTTATTAATTCATTGGCTTAAAGAATTTTTATTATTTTCCTTGCTGACTATGTCAGAAAAATACACGCCCCCCCCCCTCGACATGACACAAAAAAAGAAAAAAAATTTTTACCCGAAATGATGCTGGTGATCTCTCTTCCAATTTTGGCCAAAGTGATGCCCACTCAACACAGCGCATGGCGATGTCAGTGGAAAAATCCCGCCAGTGGGAACCCAAGATGATCGCCAAAACGTAGGGTGAGTAGGAAGAACAGCCTAGGAATCTTAGGGCGCCAAACAACGCTCAAGCTGGAGAAAAGGCGAAAGATGGGGACAGCAAAACGGCAACCCACGGATGGTCAGGGTGGGAAAATTGAAGGTGACTTGGACAAGCCCCATTACGTAAAATAAGGGTCAGGGGAATTAAAGGGGGTGGGTAAATTTATCTAATTTTACATATCGTGTATTGTTTCAATCGGTTATTATTATCAAAATCACGGTGTCCCAAACAAATCACATTAAACGAAGACCACTGTATAAGGTTGTTGATTATGAATGTATCTGTAAAAAGAATGCTCGACAAAAAGTGTAAAACTAGTGTAAACAAAAGTGTACACCAAAGTAACCGAAATAACCAAAGTAACCATAATAAGCGGAGTACATTGTATGCCATACATTAAACTAGCAGTATGGTATTTCTATCTCAATCTGACGCAAATAACTCCATTAACCCCTTCCGGTAAAATGACGAGTTTAGCTCGTCATTGGTTTTCCATGCCATACCGCACAATTACAAGATATAATTAATTATATTAAACAGTAACTTTAGTCTCATAACGAGTGTAGCTCGTCATTGTGCGGTATCGCATGAAAGACAACGACGAGCTAGACTCGTTATTTTACCGGCAGAGGTTAAGAATTTGTAAACATTACAAAATTTAACAATTTTTTTAAAATAAAAATTAAATGGTTATTTCGCGCAGTTTTTCCTCAGTAAGTCTACCAGAGAAGAAGTTAAAATCAATCGCCGCAAAATTTTACTAGGTTTCTGGTAGTCCAAGCATGACTGCCAAATATCTGATAAAATTCCACCAGAGAAAAAAATAGAATCTAAAGTAATATTTCACAATTACCTGTCTAAATTTATTCAAAGTTATATATCAAACTCATTCAACATTCATACAGCATCAAGGATCCAGGTTCGGGTCATCTAAAGTTACGAATCCCCCTCCCCCACTAAAACGCCCCGCCCATACCTCCGTTAACCCACTTGGTCAGTCAACTTAAAACAGATACAATCGAAGCTCAAGATGGTGCGAAAGACTGGGCGTCTATTTTGCAAAGAGTTGGATAGCTCCCAAGCACGTAAGTTGGGTCTTTTTAAAGATTCATTAGTCCTTTCAGTCTAGACGAGATTCGGTTATACAAATGTCTGTTTAACTTTATTACATTTCCCATCTTAAAGGTATTCAGCGTTTCTTTCCACGTTAGTTTGAAGTCAGTATTTGTCTTATAAGATGACAAATTTATGTGCGCTGCTAAGCTTTCTACATTTAAATCACTGAAGTAATCCCTACGTCATAAATAATGATGGCATAAGAAGTAAAATGTCTCATGGAATGAATAATGCCAAATTATTCTGTTAGGGCACGCATCAACAGAATGCTATTTACAACTCCAAATGACAAGACACTTTGTCTTCAAATGTATAATCCGAAGACAAAAATGATTTATTTTAGAATTTACATCTGGATGAAGACTTAGAATGTCAGTACCTTAGCTAAACCCAACATTTACGTCTGCACTTAAGTAACACAATCCTTTAAATCAACAAGAAAAAAGCCAGATTCTAGACTCACGATCAACACCTGCTTCCGAATTTGTAGCCGAAAGACTTCCAATTACCTATTGCCGTAGTTCAAAATCGAAAGATAGAACTGTCCATGGATCAGCTACAAAGATTCCGAACTGAAAAGTAGCTATCAAAGATCAGTCCTAGAGGTGAAAAAAGACACTTTATTAAGAACAGCTCTAACGTTTTGCAATCAAAGAATAATCCTCAAATATGATAAGCGATGAGTCTTCTAATAGATGTCCATCACCAAAATTCACAATAAACAAAATTCTTTATCCAGGATCCGCCCCTGTTATTCACAATCTAAAGTAAACCATCTATTAAGTAAGATTCCCCACAGTATACAACAGAAAGATAACTGCCCATGGATTTGCTGCAATACTTAGCGATTTAATCCTGGATCATGGCTGACAATAAGTATTCCATTAATGGTGCATTACAAAACTTCACAGCGGACAAACAACCCTCTATCCATGATATTCTCCTGTAATTCACAATCTAAAGCAAATCATCTATCAAGTAAGGTTTACCACAGTATACAACTGAAAGACAACTCCCCATGGATTCCTGGATTGCTTTAAAATTTAATCTGGATCATGGTTGACGGTAAATGTATTAAAGGTCGGTCACTAAAATTCAATAGACAAACATTTCTCCATCTAGGATCCTCCATTGTGATTCGCAATCTAAAGAAGCAAAAGAGGCATATCAAGGAATCACTATCACCATAGTTCACAATTGCAAGATAACTCTCCAATTCCGTACAATTATTTGAGATTGAAAAGCAACCATTAAGATTCAGTTCTAGACGCTCTTTGAAGGATCAGCCACCATGATTCAAAATCTGTAGAAAATCCTCTAACAATAAACCATTATATTAGGCTGTGATCTTATAAGGTCCTCCACCAAAGATCCTTCACCATGGTTCACAATCGAGAGACAATCCTTCACTGTGGCTCCCAATTCAAAGACACATATTAAGGACTTTTCCATGCGGTTCATTTAGATCTATACACACATCCTTTTGTGCAAAATATAAAACCCCAAAATGCATATACATTGATAAAACATTCCATATACAACTAAGCTACATACATAAGCATGTGATAATAAGCTAGGGAGGGAGTGCGCACGCGCGAGCTAAGAACTGACCACCGAGACCAGCCGAGAGTGACCCATCCGGATCATAAACTCCCGGCTTTAATTAAGATTGTGTGTGTGAGCGCGCGAAATGACCAGCGGAGCAGTGGAAAACAAGACTTTTCGCCGAGTTTAAATTATGTTAAACCAGGGTGTTGCTGCCATGAGTGCGGGACATAATCACAGGGCGTGTCCTCCAGTAAAAGGCTATTTGAAGGGGTGTTCGTTCGACGAGAAAACTTCGGACTCAGGTAAAGGAGGAAGGAGAGGGGGGGAGATTAATGATCGCTTGATTGAGTACGACACGTGGTCTGGGGTTATACGGGGTGTTTGTTGTAATTAGAGTGCGAAGGGAGGAGGGGGATGTTCTCGAATCAAATTTTCATTAATACAACCTCTTTAGCATTTTGTCTTCATATGTGCCAGATTAGAGCGATTTTCCGTGTTTATTACAATATTTTTAGTTCAATCTCAAAAGACAATGAAAGTCAAATATTTAAATTTTATTCTATGTGTATTTAAGGCGACAGTGGACCTTTAGAGCAAACTTTTCTTCTTTTAAATGAATTTCCTTGAAGATTGACTACGTTATTAGTACTATTGATATATGAATATTTTAAAAATTTGAAGGCAAAATATTAGTTTTGTAGTTATTAATTATTGTTTCATAATTAGCTTAATTGAAAATGCTCTAGGCGCAACAATTTTACATAAAATATTACAAAAAAAAATTTTAAGTATACCTTATAGACTTAAAAAAATGTAGCTGTTTCCATAAACATTTATAGAAAATATAAAGAAAAAATAATTATGATGATGATACCCATATTTTGCAGTATAAACAGCTATAGCGGTTAATTAAAATGCATAATTAACATATTATATGCTTCAAAATATACCCAAACTAGAATTTATTTTATAAACTAACGTAAATAATACTAGAATTTCAGAGACAATGATCTATTTGAACTTAATTTCAAATAAGTATATATAAACACCGAAAAGTTGTTTTTACATCTACTGTAAAATTTAATTTGGATTTTGGCTTTTAATACACCCTTTCAAAATTCAGCACCTTATTTATTAAAAGACAATCGTATATCTCCAAAACAAAAGGCTATCGTCAATGTACTTCTACATGACACATGTATTAATTCAAATATATCTAATCATTTAAATAGAGCACAAAGCGAAGATCAACGCGGTTCTACCTCGCTCGCATAATCTCGACTCCTACTCCAAGTTAGCCGAGTTGACAGGAGTAAGCGTTTCACCTGCGAAACTTGGTGAATCAAGCTTATTCACTGCTCAGGAGAAAAAGTTTCGCCTTCAAAAAAAGATGCATCTATACTATCTTCTGTACAACTCAGCTATGTCAACGTCCAACCAACCACTTTGGAACGCAGAAAAGTAAGCCCCGAAACGTACATTAAATGCATTATACTCAAACTGAAACCAGGAAGGGGGAGTCAGTACAAGGATTTCAAACAGGCATCTGTGTACGTATGTATATGCAGTCCTGGATCCTTTCCTAATGCATATAATCTTCTTTTCGCCGTACTACTCTTCCTAGGACCTTTACTTTTCTACGTTCGGAAAAAAAAAACACCATACGCCAGTGTAATTCTGCCGATACCAGATTTGATTACGCAGGGACCAGTATTTGCAAATGTACGTACCCTCCCCCCCTCCGATACCATCTTGCTCTTCCCCCTTCGCGACGTCCACATTTGATTCATGCTACAGGCCGATCTCATTCATGTCTGGAGTGTTCGAATTCGATTCGAAAAACATGCGTCACTGAGGCAACCCCATATAACAGAATGTTTTATCAGGCGTAGTAGTCCTTTCGCTTTTTTCTCTCCCCCCCCCGCCTATGTAATGCGATACTCTAAGGGCGAAGGTTTTCCTTTTGAGTCGCCGAATCTTTTAATATATCTGCCTTCCTCTCTCAACCCTCCCCGCCTTGCACACACTCCCGTTTCAACAAGTCGACTCTGTCATCAGAATCGTCTGCTAACCCCCTTTTCTCTCCACCCCCTCGGTTCACTATTTTTTTGTGCGATGGGATCGGGCAACCCCTCTAGTCTCCGGGGAAATGCAAGTCATATTACTTTCATGTTCTTTTCCACGAGTTCTGAAAGGACCCCTCACCCCACCCCAACTGCACCCCCTTTCTGGAACCGTTTCCTTAGCCGGACTTTCTAACTTGTATTGTTGCGCACAGAACAGTTCCCAAACCTCGAAACGCTATTGTTTGTCCCAGGCGAGTCGGAAAATGGCGTAATTGAATTCGAATCATTCCAGCTACCCCAATCCCTTTGCTCTACCCCAAGAGTAATATGTACACGATTACTCCACCAACCTTAATGATCCACGGCTATGCGAAATGAGAGAGCGCAGGCAAATTACTATAATGCTAATCTTGTTTCCGCTTGTGTACAAATACAAAGCTACATCGAGAATTCAGCAATTTTATACAAAACAAAAGGAAGAGAAAATAAATCATTACGTGTGTTCATGTACTTACAGATGCGCACCTTTATATATACTTTTGGATTTACATATATCTCAAACATATCAACTATTCAAGTCAGCATATTAGCACGTTTATAAATGTTATACTTATAATACCAATATGAGCATATAAATATACTAAATATATTTATACACATATATAGAATAGGTTATTTGTGGTCTACATAGAACTGCAAATAAGTGAATATAAATTAGAATACCTCAACATTTTATTGAACTAACTATTCAGGCATTTGGAACGAACTGTATTGGTATCGATACATTCATATGGATATGATTGCCTCGGTTTTCGTAAGTTGACGAATGTTTCCGAACGGATTACCAACGAGAACCGAAGTATTATTGTAGTTATTACTTTGCAATAATTAAGCCTAATGCTGCAATTTAATTTTATGGTAATTTGAGTTTCAAATAAGAAAACCTTACCTCGAGACTACAAAGTGCGTAGGTTCAGCTCAGTTTGTGAATCACTGATATAGAAGTAACAGTTTCGAAAGCAACTTACGTTTTTGAGTAAAGTTCATACACATATAGTGAGACACACAACGCAATTTCGGTTACCCACCACGATCACAAATTTCATACATGGTTTTAGACAAAAAAAATAATTGCATTTGTGGCAATTAATGCTGAAGTAACAACCGTTTAAGGTAAACTTAAAAACCATATTTATTTAGCTGTACTCCAAGAGCTACACAGATTTACTCTCTTAAATTTCTTTAAATGACTGATAGTTGCAAGTATAGTCAATAGATGGCGTTACCAGTTCTTAGCTTTTTTAACTAATATAATGGTAATTTCAGAACTTAAATGGTCAAAATTGACTCCTTTCATTATTTCCCACTTTTAGGCTTGTTTTTTTTTATTCAGCAACTCGTGAGGTGATAACCTTACATCATACAGTTGCTAACACTTTAATTTTATTCATGTACACTGATGCTTACAAAGCATTTAACTTTATATTAATGGAAATTAAAAGCTAGACTTTGTAACTTTAAAAAGTATTAATATTGCCGTAATATAATTCTAACCGTTCGGTAATCTAAAATGTAAAGCGCTAAACACCGTTTAAATTCTATGTCTAAAACCAACGGAATGAAATGCACACGCACGTACATTGCAAAGTACCTATTAAAACCAACTAAAAGCAATTAGAACCGATTCAAAGAGTTTTCGAGTGCCATATTTCATACTATAACGATCAAGTAATTGATATACTATAGAATACTTAAATCGTAGAATTGAATAAATTTATATACTTGACATGTCTAGGTATTTCATGAAATACCTAGTTTTTCTTTCAAATAACGAATTTCATACTTTAACTGTAACATACACACTGAATAAATCAAACACTAATTGAGTGTATACAATTGAACAACATACATATACGGATTGGGACATACAAATAATTCCACACATTTTGCACTTATGTCTCAACGTCAAAAATACAAAAACATCCAGAGGGGGTTGAAAACAAAATGACAATTACTACACTTTCTCTATCCATTGGATAACAGAAAGCAAAAAAGCAAGAAATAAAGCAACACCCGACAGGCGGAATAAAAAATTAAACAGGCCGTTAGTCCACCCCAAGGCCATATAATCTTTCTTCCTGTCCAATACTACTATCCCAGCCCTCTCTTCCATATAATAACGTGTACAATAATAACCCAGACAGACCGAAAACTAATACGACTTCGATGACCCTGGCAGACGATTCTCCTGGGGTCGGGCATCCATCCTCTTCTCTCTCTCTCTCTGTCCGTCCTTCCATCATATCGGCACGGAGGTATGTTCCCTGGGGAAACCCCCTGCTCGGGGAAAAAGGAAGTCTTGGATGTTTCCAGGCAAGGCGAACTTGTTGAGGCAAAAAAGGGAACATAAGAGTGTGATAGGGTCATTGGTTATTCAAAGGAGAGGATTCAGCGCTGGGGAATAGGGGGATGGATCGAAGCAGAAACGTTCCATATATATAGAGACATAAAAAGAACGCGCCGGGGTAAAACGAGGTCGTACTTTTATGAGGAATGGAATCAGTATTTGGGTATGGATATGAGACACGCATTCTCTGTTGAGTTACACGCGAATAAATCACCCAACCTAATAATTTTAAGGCTTTATATCAGGTGGCCAAAATAACGCACCACATGCGGCCAGCGGCAGAATTTATGAAATTTATAATTGAATAATATATTTCATTTATAATATAATATTCGAAAATTTACTTAACTATTTTCATAAAATTTTCAATGTCTACTGTTACTTTAAGAATAATAAATATATTTTCAACTTTCACCTCATTTACAGAATTTTTAAAAAATCTTGCTTCAAGTTTATTTTAACTTAATTTTAAAAGACTATAATATAACACTAAAAAGCCTTTCATCCCTTCAGTAGATAGATGAACTGAGGACCAAGCGTGCTTGGGAACTAAACACTGGGGGGTTCCGCGTTAGATTGACCACATAACCGGAACATATGGTTCGCACCCCAGAGCCCTTGGTCTCGTAAACGGAGATGGCACCGTAGGCCTTGGCCCCCTAAAGGCTGTTGCGCCGAGGAGTTTAGTTTTTTTTATAACACTAAAAAACACTAAAATTTAAGCCTATTAACTCAAGCGGAATTATAATAATCTCAGTCAGCTCAGTTCTGAATTTTTAATAATAATAAAAAAAATATATATATCGGATCAAATTGTGAATCTAAACCATCCTTGAATCAACTCAATTACATATATAAAATTTCATCAAATTCAGTATAGCCGTAAAGGGAGAAGTTCTAATATAAACACACGGACAGGAGAATTTTATTTGTGTGTGTGTGTGTGTGTGTGTGTGTGCATACATGTTATATACACACAAGTGCATATAAGCGGGACCTATGAACGGGAATACAGTAAAACAATTTTTACCCCAGGTGAAAAAAAGGAAATTTTTTCTAAATATAAACTTCTGGGCATGCTCCAAAAGAAGTAATTTAATTTATATTTAATAAATAAAACATTGTAATATCATCAGTAGACAAAAAGGAAAAATATATTGTAGATAGGAGATTCTTGAAAAAAAAATATCCGGTAAACAAGCGAAAAAAAATGTTATCAAGAACTCTTTTAAGAACCGCGTAAACTTCCATTCATCACACCTTTATGACTCTCCAGTAATTTACTATTCCCTGCAACCACGAGCAGACGATTTTGTCGTCATGCCCGCAGACGATACCACCCATTAGACCCATCTGTGCGGATTATTAAACATTTCCTCCCGAACTTTCGCATAATCCCACAGACGAAAAATTACCGCACAGGGACCACCAAAACCCGTGGAACGATTTCCCCGCTTAAAATTAGGGTCCTAAAACCCCTTTACCCCACCCCCACCCGAAAGTACCCGGGCACATTTCCTATTTTCTTGTATCAATTACCGAAGAAAAGATCGGGGCTGCTGCCTGCCTCCAAGAAAACGGAAAAAGGGTCGAGGAGGGAGGAGGGAGTGTCGAGAAAAGGGGTGTGCAGGACCCGCGGCGATATCAAAGCAAACCTCGAAATGAAGCCATTTGTATGCAAGGGTCGGTGAGGGCTGGCTCATAAATTTTAGATTTCGCGTATTTGTAATTACACCAGATTGGGGCACTAAGAGCGTGTTCTATTCTCCACCCCCCACGGGCAGGCAGTGTATTAAAATAGTTTTAAGAACGAGGGCGAAATAGCTTTTGAGGGAAGGTAGTTCTCTTTCCCCAAAAATATGGAGCGCAGGAGATAGGTGGGGTACCTTTAAACAATTGCTTTTTAATTTTATGGCCTGTTAAGCGAATTTCCGGAAGATCGGCCCGATCGGAATGCAAGACTGGGGAAACAGTCCGCCATTTTTATTCTCATCGAATCGACAGCATGCAAAAAGCTACATGTCGTCTATTTGATAGAGTTGATTCTAGGGAGGATTTCCGACCAAGGATTCAAATTTACTAATCTCAAATTAACAATTTTTTTATGATTATTAGCTTCGATAAAAGAAAAATAACATCCAAACATCTAATTTTCGCATTGTAATATTTAATATGGTTTCAATAGTCGAGTCATTAGTTGGAGGAGTTATTACATAGACCAGCAGTTGGCAACCTATGATCCGCCACCCCCTAGCTAAAATAGTTTCCTTTTTGACTATCGTTCTACACAGGTATAAGATACAATCGTAATATCTAAAATATAATATAAAAATATCAGTATAGATTTAAATAATGTAATTTTTTATGCTTCGGTTTTTGTATAGTGGTTTATTGGCATTGTATAATACTTTTGTATTAATATACTTCCTATTGCTGTTGATCCTTGCACCTTAACTTCCTGCTTATATTTTTCTAATATACTGATAATACTAAGGATCAGTTACATTAACTTGTCTAGATGCTTCGCATTTTTGTTCTTTTTCTTATAAGGATTGTACATTACCAAGATTTATTTTATTTTAATTTTTAATTATTTTATTTTTTAAGTATAGATCATAGATTTCGAAAAAATCGAAAAAATATCGAAAGAGCCTAATTTTATTTTTCATTATAAACACTGTGTGTGCGTGCGTGCATCAAAATTGAATTATTCTTATTAATTCTTTTCTTATTCAATTATTTCTTATTTATTCAGAAAACGACGCTAAAAAGATATAATTGTGTTTTTATTTTAGATTATTTTATTTGCGAACTATTAAAGTATTTTATCATTTTTTACATTACATATACATTTTTTTGGAAACGGGTTTATTCCAAATAAAAACATACATTTCTTTCTTTTCCCCTAAAAACGACAATATGTAATCAGCGCGGACCGCAACCTATGTGCTATAACATGAATTGACCCTCCATGATTCACAGATTGCCCTTTTCTGCCGTAGATAATAAAATTCATGAATTTCGAAGGCTAATAAATTCTCAATATAGTAATCTAGGAATCATTCATCAATCAACATTTCAATGAAGAAACTTATCGTAAGGTGAAGAACATAACTTACAGGCAACCTGCTTTATTACTTCCTGGTTGATGGTAATGCTTGCCTATAAAGCTGTTTTCTCTTTCACAAAACAATAACAGAGGTAGAAAAAGCGTGCTGGGAAAGACATAGATTCAGATATTATACATGAAATCAGTGCAGACCGCAACCTATGTGCTATCACATGAAATGACCCTCTGATTAAAAGGTTGCTCGCTCCTTTCTGCTGTAGCTAATAAAATTCAAGAATTCCGAAAGCTAATAAAAAATTTTCAATACAGTAATCTAGGAATTATATTAATCATTCAACATTTCAATGAAGAAACTTATCGCAAGGTGAAGAACACAACAAACAGGCAACCTGTTTTATTACCTCCTGATTGATTCTGATGCTTGCCTGTAAAGCTGTTTTCTCCTTCACAAAACAATGGCAGAGGTAGAAAAAACTTGCAGAGAATGACAAACATGGATTCAGATGTTATTATATATGAAACTAGTGTAGACCGCAACCTATGAGCTATCACATGAATAGATCCTCCATGATTCATAGGTTGCTCCTTTCTACTGTAGATAAAATTCAAGAATTCAAAAGGCTAATAAAAAAATCCTCAATATAGTAATCTAGGAGTCATATTCATCCATCAACATTTCAATGAAGAAACTTATAGCAAGGCGAAGAACACAATATACAGGCAACCTGTTTTATTACCTCCTGATTGTGATGCTTGCCTGTAAAGCTGTTTTCTCCTTCACAAAATACTGACAGAGGTAGAAAAAACGTGCAAGGGAAGGCAAACATGGATTCAGATATACATAAAATCAGTGCAGACCGCAACATGTGTGCTATCACATAAATTGACTTTCCATGATTCAAAGTTTGCCACTTTCTGCTGTAGATAATAAAATTCAAGAATTCGAAAGTCTAATACAAAATTCTCAATATAGTAATCTAGGAATCATATTCATCCATCAACATTTCAATGAATAAACTTTTCGCATGGTGAAGAACATAACTTATAGACAACCTATTTTATTACCTCCCGATTGATTCTGATGCTTGCCTGTAAAGCTGTTTTCTCCTTCACAAAACAATGACAGAAGTAAAAAAAAAGTGCAAGAAAAGACAAACATGGATTCAGATATTATACATGAAATCAGTACACCCCGCAACCTATGAGCTATCACATGAAATGACCCTCCATGATTCATAGGTTGCCCTTTTCTGCTGTAGATAATAAAATTCAAGAATTCCGAAGGCTAATAAAAATCCTCAATAGAGTAATCTAGGAATCATTCATCAATCAACATTTCAATGAAGAAACTCATCTCAAGGTGAAGAACACAACATACAGGAAACCCGTTTTATTACCGCCTGATTAATTGTGATGCTTGCCTGTAAAGCTGTTTTCTCCTTCACAAAACAATGACAGCGGTAGAAAAAACGAGCAGGGAAAGACTGAAGCATGCATTCAGATGTTATCATTCCCAGAAATTATTAAATTTCTAACGGTAAAAAATAATTGTTTTAACGGAATGAGGTAGGTTTTTTTTCCCAGTGATAAATTAATTTTTGAGGAAAAATATTAAGTTTTTTCACATATTTTAAAAAAATATAAAAATTTAAAGTTATTTTGAGATATTGCAGTATGCTTTAAAACCATAAATTTGCCTTATATTTAATTATACTTTTAGTAATCATGCGCGTTAACCTTAATATTTTTGTTAACAAGAAAGTCTATCTTATTTAAAACTTTCTAACAAAAATATTTTTATATTTAAAAAATTATCAAATTATTTAATTATTTAACAAAAGCTTCGATTCTGTTTTGATTAGAATGTTCGAGATGTAATGTATCTTTAACAATAATATAACAAACAACATAGAAATGTCAGTTCCACTACCTATTAGAAAATACTTTGAATTGTTCCATACTTTGCAGAAAAACTAATTTATACTATTTCTTAATTATTGTCCATTGATATCATATATGAACCTCGTTAAGTGCTACAATGAAATTTCAAATAAAATGTTCTGTTTCTAAACTTGCATATGATTTTTGGAATGATCCCATGGGTGATTCAAAGGGAAAAAAAACATTCTGAACGTTATACAAAATTTTCTGAAAAAGTATACGCTACTTAAAATAAAAAATTACATTACGGTTAATTTCTGGATGTAAAAACTACAGCTGGAGAACGGAGGGGTCAGATCCCGCTAAACCAACGGGCCCTTCTATTGGTTGAGAGAAGTCCGAAGTCTCTTCCTAGTCCAGACCGCTTACGTTCTCTTTGACGATGGCTTACGAGAAGGGATAAAAAAAAATGTTGAAGCACCAAATGTAACTCATTGTTATAATGATATAAAAAGTAAAAACTGCACACAGTGAGAAAACATATATTCATTTTACCGATTTTTAATTTTTTTTTAAATTCCCAAAATTTTATTACAGCACTGAATACTCAGCTACAACCCAATCCAGGGTTGGAAAAAAAAATCACGATTTTTTTTTAAAAATATAAAAAATCAGATTTATTTGATTTAAATCAGATTTTTTCGATTTAAATCAGATTTATTTGATTTTTTTCTGAATTCTAATTTTAATTATTGCTGTGTTTTTATATTTTTTTGCAATATACATGGAATAGTTTGTTATAAGTAACAACTTATCCATCTAGTATATTCTACACACTGATTACCTAAAATTAAATGCATAAATTTTAATCTAAATACATTTCATTATTTCGTAATTGGATGGTGCAAACTAAATAAGATGTAAATTTAAAGAGTAAATTAAATATTCATTTAACGCACACTATTTAGAAAAAAAAATTTACAATTATTTCAATACTTTTTAAGCAACGAATTATGGATTTAACCGTTTCAATAAAAACACTAGTTTCGATGTCGTATCCACTCCTAATTGGTTACAAAGGTTAGAATGAAAAATACCAAAAGAAAACTGTCTTTCCATTCTAGCAGATAATATGACGGCTGTTGTTATTTGGTAGACAAACTGGATTTCAAGTACTGTAATACTCTCTTCACTCCCCGCCCCATTACATAAAATGAATTTCACTAGTCATAACTAGTCATACCTACCCCTAATACATATTTTCTGATAACAACCCCTAAATTCTTGGAAAGCACATACTATCTATTTACACTTATTTACTTATTGGTATTTCTGTGTTGATTCCGAATTCTCCTGTCTTTCAAATTAGGTTTTAAGAGAAGTGAAAAAAAATTATTTAAATCAATGATTTTTTTAAAAAAATCAACTGATTTAAATCATGCCAACCCTGATCCAATCACTCTTAATCCAGCACCCAGCAGGGCAAACTAAGTCTTCTCCCGACAAGAAATGAATCGGCAGCACTTTGGAAATCAAACGCCAAACGAGCGCCATTAAAGAGCATTGGATTCGCACGTTCCGCCAAAAGAGAGGAAGGACTCCCAGAGGCTATTCTGGCCGGTCATTAACCTTAACTATACTAACGAGCCCCATAAACAACAATCGAAGGCACAATTGCCACAAAGGCTTTCTCTCGCGCTCCTTCCCTTTAATGTCTCTAGCAATCACCCCGGAGTTCCTCTTTCTTCCATTTCCCTTCAATACGAAAAAGGAAGGACGGAACATGTGCATTTGGAGGCACCAGAGGATACCTAGATAGTAAAATTATTAAAAGCAGTTCTTTGTTTCAAAATTTCCCCCCATACATAAAAGAAAAATTTCTAGTATTGTAATCACAGTAAACAAATTCAGCCCCCAGATTTGGTTAAATATCAACTCGACACTGTAAGTCCGATTAAATTTTTTAAACCGCTTCCGGTGCGATTTAATAATGAAAAATTGCATGAAATAACGATTTAATTTTTATTTAAAAAATTTCATTTTCAATTCTTACATATTATTAAACTATTATTCATTTTTATATATTGTTAAATATCAAAAACTGTTAAATTAAAAAAAATCAAAGTAAAACCTTAATGTGATATATAGTTAATACTTTTCAAGCAAGTGGTACTTTTCCAAACACTCTGATAAGTGCAAAAGAACACTGCATTGTTTACACTGCCGGAAAGTCTCACATCTAATTTGATTCTTGTAATAAGCACGGCATCTTATAGTACAGGGGTGGCCAAGCTCCTTGATAGTGAGAGCCATTTTTCAAAAAAAATTTTTTCGAACCGAAATTTAATACGTATTTAAAAGGTATGCAAAAATGTATTAAAAATTTTTTTACAGAAATTATATTTAATGACTGTCATTTGAAAGTTCTTAATCCTTTAATTTTTCAAGGAATTCTTTTTTTTTTTCATTGGTGCGAATGCAATTTACAATGTGTTTCACTGTTTTCATAACATCAGGATATTTTAAATATTTTGTAACAAGATGTTCTCGGTGAATTATGCAGTGAATCGGTATGAATTGTGGAATTTGAGAATCATCTCTCAAAAGAACAATAAAGCCGCGTTTTTTTTACCCAGCATTGCCGGACCTCTATCAGTTGTAATAATTTTTAAAATAATTCTTAATAACACAAAAATGAAAAGGGAACTTTATTACGGGTACATTTATCGACAGCCACAAATAATCCTTCAAAGAGCCGCATGTGGGTAGCGAGCCACAGGTTGGCCAACCCTGTAATAGTAGGTAAACTGTACCAAGTAGGTCTCGTACCAAGAAATTCTAATGATAAGCAATATGTGATAGCGATCTGTGACATTTCCACAAGTAACAAAAGTGTTGCCAAATTCAGTACACTAGAAATTTTAACTAATTGTCATATTCAACAGAACTTTAGTCGCATGTAGAGTGTAGCACATCATAGTGTGGTATGACATGAAAAACTAATGACGAGCCAGAC
This sequence comes from Pardosa pseudoannulata, assembly GCA_032207245.1. Taxonomy (NCBI): domain Eukaryota; kingdom Metazoa; phylum Arthropoda; class Arachnida; order Araneae; family Lycosidae; genus Pardosa; species Pardosa pseudoannulata. The sequence goes on along the minus strand of CM063497.1, from coordinate 70,467,125 downwards.
TAGTCATTTCACCAGAAGGGGTTAACTATTATACGCCAGTGATGCCAGTGATACACGCATAGGTCCAAAGGAGCCGTAATGAAACCATTTCGATACCTTGTAAATAGCACCCACTACATTTTTACACACTAGTAGTGCCTACTCAGCCGTGGAAAGTCTGACGGCAAAGGCAAAGCTCTCGAAACTGGAGGGTTGCGAGTTCGGAGCCCGAGTCGGCCTAAGATCCGCCGTGTTCGTTAAAGGTGACTGGGGCACGTAAAATATGTTCGTTGTCACAATGTCCTCCAAGTTCTCAATCAATATCTCTGGGGGTGGCAAGTCAAGCCTATGGGTCCTCTGCTTGGTACCTGCTTCCAAAATTACGAAGACCTACTTGAGCATAAGTCGTACTTTCACCCTAGCGGTGATCGTTCAAAACTAAAGTGCACTCGAGTGGCGTATAGCTCAATCGTGCTTAGTTTTTAACCCAGTGGCATCAGAAAACAACAACAACATACAGTAGTACTAAATATATAAATTGTTTAATATTAAATACATAATTTTTTTTTGACATTCCTTATGTGTACAAGACGCCCTTTCCAAACGAGTGCCGTTAAATAGTTTGGAATTCAATGTTTTAGAATTCCTTCTCTCAAGCACAATTCTCGGTATGAATGTACTCTTCCCCACTTATAAACATTTCTGTTCTAAACAAAAGCACACCCCATTTCGAAATTTGGAACGTCAAACTGCCGAGACCCAGAACAACCGAATATTATTGCACCAATGACGATACTACATATTAAATAGATGATTATTGATCAATTCTCTATGATCCGATGTAGATTTGGTTTGGTTTCTTGGTTTTGGAGAGCTACTGTCTATTTTGATGTAGGTTTGGTCCCAATTACTTCAGATAATTGAGGTTCTACTGTAATTAAAATGGTACAGATCTTAAAGGCTACATAAAAATGCATAGAATATATACCTTTAAAGTAAAAATTTCACAAAATAATTCAAAGCCTTGTTGATATGACACCCTGAAAAATAATTAAGATGTTTGGTCATACATTTGAAATTTGGCGCAAAATTTGAAAAGCCACCAGAAGAAATTCTGTAATTTCAGTCGCCAACTGTAAACAATAATATTTCAACGAAATTCATCGTGGAGTCAAATAGGCTGCATTAGAAATTGATATTCTTAAATAAATAGTAATTCTGAAAGTAATATCAAATCCTAAGATCTCGTAATTTGAATCATTTAAAAAATAAATTCATACTACTTTTATCTCTAAAAAAACTAACAATTTTAGCATTTTGACGTAATTTTCAAAAAGCTTTCAGTAATTCCTTCACCACTTGTAAAATTTTCAGAGCAATGAGAAACGGCCTATCGTAAATCATAAACAATTTTAATGACCTTCACCGTGTTTAAAAACCCTTTAGTAATATCTGCCAATTTATAAAGTGTCTAAGGCAGGAACGGTGTATCATAAATCTTAAACAATTTTCTCGATATTTTGGAGGTTTTTTTTAAACGGACATTTAGTAATTCCCTCCAATAATTTCTAAATATGTCTAGTGCAGACATAGTGTATCGAGATTCTTTAACATTTTTTACATTGTTTATTTTTTACATTTTTTTTTTTTATTTTTTAGTTGTAATAATTTTTTTACATGTTTTTTATATTATATTATTTAAATATAAATGTTATATATCTTAATTTATATGTACATATATATATCCAATATTACATGTAAATATATATGTATAATTTACATCATTATTTATTACATGTATATATATATATATTTACATGTACATATATATATATATATCTGTGCAATATATACATGTACATATATATATATATCTGTGCAATATTTACATGTACATATATATATATATCTGTGCAATATTTACATGTACATATATATATATATATCTGTGCAATATTTACATGTACATATATATATATATCTGTGCAATATTTACATGTACATATATAATTTTACTTGCAATATTACATGTATATATATATATCTGTGCAATATTTACATGTACATATATATATATATATCTGTGCAATATTTACATGTACATATATATATATATCTGTGCAATATTTACATGTACATATATATATATATATATATATATCTATTATTTACATTTTGCAATATTTTATATATTATCTGCAATATTTACATGTACATATTATATCTGTGCAATATTACATGTTTACATGTACATATATATATCTGTGCAATATTTACATGTACATATATATATATGTATTATTTTACATTATTTATATATATCTGTGCAATATAATGTAATATTTTATATATATATTTTTTACATGTATATATATGTATATCTATATATATATGTATGTATATAATATTTATATTACATTTGTACATATTTGTACATATATATATATATATATATATATATATATATATCTGTGCATATATACATGTTATATATTACATGTATATATCTATATATATATACATGTATATATCTGTATATTATATTGTATATATCTGTTATATATATATGTATATATCTTATATATATTATATATTATGTATATACATTACATATATGTACATGTATATATTGTTATATATATATACATTATATATCTGTATTATATATATATGTTATATATTTATTATATATTATACATTTGTTTATGTAATATATATGTACTATAATATACATAAATTTTTTAATACAAAATATTACCTTTAATATCAAATTCCCATTCTTAAATTTTCTAACCCAAAACGTCTTAAAGGAGTGTCCTCGACTTAAAATTCTTCCAACCAACCAACCCCCCCCCCACACACACACACGTGTGTGTGTTCATATGTGTATATATGTGCGTATATGCATGTATATATTTTATGTATAAATATTTAACTAGAAGGAGGACAAGATATTTTCTGTGAAAAAAAAAATCACATTTTATTTATTTATTTTTTGAGGGAATTCTTAGATCTGAAACTTTTTTATTATATAGCTTATTTGTGATTAAACATAGAAGGTTCAGTGTTTAGAATTAACTTTTTCTAACATCCTTCATAAAGTTCTAACTTTATACAAAACATTTAGTTTTACTACACAAAAAAAAAACTTTAAAAATAAAACAATAATAATAAGTAATAAAAGTTACACGCAAAACAAATTCTGCAATTTGTAAATATTATCCGAAATTTGTAAAACTTTATATGAAATAGAAGCAAATTCCGTGAACCCCGATAATAGTAATACGAGTTACATATTTTATTTCACTGCATGATAAAAGTAACTTTTCTAAAGTTTTAAGATTTTTTAAAAAAACTTGTAATATATTAGATCAGCAGATTTTTTTTTTCCAATTTTAATAAAAAAATTTACTTTCTAATACACACGTTTTACAAGTTATCTTGCTTGTGCATAAACTTCATTTTTTTTTGTTTGTTGTTTAATTTTAAGTTATATTTAAAAATGCACAGATTTAAATGAGAAAATAAATCTTGGTTTCAAAGATTTCATATCTTTATAAAATTTTTAAAAACAGTAAGAGTCCTCTTTAAAACTTTAGCATAGCTATATTAAATAAAAACCATGAAATGCCAAGAAAAATTCTGAAATTTAACAGCAGACGATTCCCCACGAAAGATTCATGGGGCAAATTTCCTAGCTAGGAGATGAAGACTTTCTATAGTTATATGCGAACTGCTCCATCTAGTGGCGAGTAGGATAAACAAGATCCTGACGGATAATGAAACAACGTTGGTGGTTAAGATAGTATTATATCAGTTTTGATATGCGAGGGTTCTACAGTTTGCGATTATGTTCCATTTTAAAAATATTATTCATTAATATCTGATACCGTAGCCGTTATGGTTCCAAATTCTACAAAATTTTGAAGATCTCAATGTATATAATTGTAAAAATCTAAAATTACACACAAACAAAAGAATAGTGATCAAAAACAAAACGATGGGGATGAGTAAATTATACATATATAATTTTATAATTAATGTTGTATAATTTTGATACCTGTCACTATTTCTTTATACGGTAATAGGACATGAAGAGAAATTATGCAAAGATTTAGAATTATCAGATATAAATAAACTGATAAGATTTCAATCTTATTTTTTATTATATATATATATATATATATATATATATATATATATATATATATATATATATATATATATATATATATATATATATATATATATGTGTGTGTGTGTGTGTGTGTGTAATGTAAAAATTTAATACTTCAGTCTTAAACTAAAATTACTAACTCCTATATAAAACCCCACCAAATCCGCGATTTCGTCATTTTCTTAGCAGCGTCTTAGAGTTAAACTCTTTCGTCTTAGAACAATCTCCTTCCTGTTAGCGAAATTAACTAGTCATCTTACTTTGCTGATTAAGCACATTCCTTTTCTCACGCCTGTGGCGTCCCCAGTTATAAAAGGCCGCACAACCATTTTTTGAGAGATTTTGCTGTTGGACGTTGCTAAATAAAGATGCTGCTTAAGTTCTCTTGATAAATCCTATTCTTTTCGCCGACGAATACACCCCATGTTTCATATATTCATTATATATATATTATATATTGTAAAAAACCGAAACTTAAGGATGCAACAAATATCAACCCAAGAAAGATAATTCGAATCATAAAACGATCAACGCGGGAAAATGAATAGTATGGAAACAATAGGTAGAGGATACACTGTATTGACTTATTGAAGAAGATACATATTGAGACATAAGTGGTTTTGCTATAATTCGGTTGCTATATTGTGTTAATAAATAGAGCCCGGTGTTCAATATTGTACGTTGTCGACAGCAATAGATATCGTTTTAAGCTTTATTATGCTTTTTTTTCTAATGTTTTTCTTTTCTTTTCTTTAATCGTTGTACCGTTTGTGTGTGTTATAGAAATAAAAATGCGTTTGTAATGAATAGTGTGATAATAATTTTGTGATGATTTTACTTCCTGGTGAAAAAGGAAAAGTCGGCTGACGGTTCAATAGATTCTAGAATTCAAAGAAGGGCAAGTCCTTTGTCTTATGACGAAAATAAAGGAAATTTCACACCCGGGACAAAACAAACGTTCACAATTGTGATATGATTAAGGGGAAATACTGATTTCTATAATGCGCACTACACCAAAATAGCAAATTTAACCCCTTCCGGTAAAATGACGAGTCTAGCTCGTCATTGGTTTTTCATTCCATACCGCACAATGACGAGCTACACTCGTCATGCGACTAAAGTGACTGATAAATATGATAATTTAGTTTAAAATTTCTAGTGTACTGAATTTAGCAACACTTTTGTTACTTGTGGAAATCCCAGGTCACTATTACATATTGTTTATTTAAAATTTCTTGGTACAAGTCACTGCCAAATTGATGAGTCAGAATAAAAGAAAACCTACTAAGAAATGCCGTGTGTGTTACAAGAATCAAATTAGAAGTGAGACTCCCTAGCGATGTAAACAATTCAGAATTCCTATGCACTTTGTTTTGAAAAGTACCACTAGCTTGAAGACTTATCTTAATTTTACCGTTTCTGATACTTAACACTATGTAAAAAGTGGATTTTAATTAAGGATATATAAGAATTGTAAAATAAAACAAGTTTTTTAAATAAAAAATAAATAGTTACTTCACGCACAGTTTTTCATTATTAAATCGTACCAGAAGAGGTTAATTCTAAAGCACTTTCGTTCTAAAAAACCTCATGTTTCTCCACTATCGAACACTTAGTCCTCACACACCAAAAAAGTAGACCGTACCGTTCGAAAAAAAGCTACTTCCATACAATATACTTACAGGGAAAAAATATGGGGAAAAACAGTAACTTTAGCTCCCAATTTCAGTCGCGAGGGTTAGTAGTAATTAGAAGTCTCAGCCAATAAACGTTGCAAGCAATCAGCATCTAATCCTTTGCAGCAATATTATTATTCCCCAGTTCATCGCTCGAAAATGCAAATTGGGGGCAAACCTGGCCCACAGCCAAATTCCTAATGAGCTCTGATAAACTGTATTTAGTTACAAATTTCATTAGCGTTTTAAAACGGGACGAGCCTGAAAACGCTCCCTGGCACAACATCGCGCATGAAGAGCCATTTGCATTAGCACACACAGCGATGCATCTGCGAAAAGTAAACACACGTCAGGAGGGGGAGAGAGGAGTTGGGCAGAAGGGATATCCTAGACGTCGGAAAATGAAAAACTACAGAAAAATAGTATATACGTCAAAGAGGTAGATGATATCAATGCACGGTAGTGGTTGCCAAAAATTAATGAACGGTGCCAGAAATGATAATTTTGCGAGTGGAAACCCTTGAGTCAGTTCTCGCAGAGGTTTATTTTCGTATATCTGTACGACTTCAGTTTATTAAGGAGCTTCTAATTTTTTTTACTAAGCGAAAAATGTACAGAAATCAGCTTTTACAGCAATTAATTTTTTTAACTTCTTTACAACTGATGTTTTTTTTCACTAACCTCTATAGAGAGTGAGAGATTTAAGATATATACATATATATAATCCCCTATATAATAATAGCCTAAGTTGTCTGTCCGCGAATTTATGAAGCGGTTGTACCTGGAATGCATACAGGCATCCATATTGGATTTTTTTATGAGTTAGGGTTAGTGAAATTTAAAGCGAGTTCGAAATCCACCTCATCCCCTACTTTTCGAGCATTTAATGCTATTATTTCAAGCCTTATTCTATACTAAATTCATTATTATAGGATGGCGAGGGCGGAGTGCAATATTTAAATTTCTCGACTGTTTTTTTACTTGACCTTTATATATTCTAACCATTTCCTTCACCACGTGTAAGCTGGCACATGGAGTAGAGTGTCTGCCCATTTGATCGTCGTACTTCTCGGATTAATGGTTCTGCCCCCGACGTAACCGAATTTTTCTAAATGTCTAATTAATTTAATAATTTCTGCTTTTTCTTTTGAATTCTTATTCCTAAAGTTGTTTTATTATTTTTAAATTTTTACAATTTTCCAAATTTTTATGATTTTTTTTATTAAATTCACGTATTACCATTATTATATCAAGCTCCATTTTAAGAGCAGGTGATTAAATGTATCGATTTATCACATAATAAATAGGTAAAAATAAAAAAAAATTTCTAGCATTATGACATCATTCCTTTAATCATCTCATTTAATCATTTATTTTAGATTATTTAAATATCTTCTGCATTATTTCCATACGTTTTATCACTAAACTTAGATATTACGTAAATAATTTTCTTAAGGTAATATTTTGTTGTAAAATAATTCACAGCCAAACAAACCATTTTTTTTTTTTTACCTGTCTTAAAGGGTACTTTACAATTCTGGAATATTGAAAATTTTATTGATTCCGTCATATGACGGGCTATATGCTAGTGTAATAATAAAATTCTAAAACACATCTTTTTTAAAATATGGTTTACATTTTCTGGCACCTAAAACGTAGAATAGCTGCCCCATTATTTTTTTTCTCGCATTATAACGTACTACCTTCTAGAATAAACAATAAGTAATTAAAGTAAGGTGATTGATTAAGAACTGGAAAAGAGTTGCTCTAGACTGTTTGAGTTAGAGGAAGCGTGCTGTCGAGGCAGCTAGGACCTATAATAGGTTGCTATGCTCATGAAGAAGATTGGATAGAGGAATGATATCATTCCTGGAGCCACTCCCCTTCCAGAAGTTAATATAAGGACTAGCACATAGATTTCGAGGCTTTTCCTTTAAGAACGAGATGTAATATATCAAATATTTTCTGTTTGTATTCTTTTTCCCTACGGGGATTTCTGTTTTATCTAGTGTACCAAATAAAAGATGTTTTTGTAAGCCTGCATCAATCAACTTGGCTACATTATTCTACAGTATTTTTAATTTACGTGGACGTTATATTATGTCATGTCATATATATAATTCTTTTGTCGGTGTGTTTGTAATAGAACTCTTCCTAAACGTCTTGACTGATTTTGATGAAATTTTGTGTATGTAATTAAGTTGGTTCGAGAATCCTTTAGAATTACAATTTAAACAAATAGAAAAAAAAATTTGTAATTTTAACTTCAGAATTGCGAGCTTAGTGAGATTATTATAATGCCGCTCGAAACCCTTCACTGCTAATGTACCTGTGGCGCAGTGGTCCGCGCAAAGGGCTTCAGTACCAGAAGTCCCGGGATCGAATCCCCGTACAGGCGATGTGGGAATTTTAACGTTTGTGATGATTATACGCGTGGTGATGTCATGAATTTTTAAAATAATTTTTTTTCTTACTTTTTCATTAAAATGGTCCTATTTATAATTTATTTAAAACATTTTACAATTTTTTTATTTACAGCGTTAAAACAGGACAACGTCTGTCGGGTTGTCTAGTAAGTGTATGTATATTATATATATATATATATATATATATATATATATAAGAAAGAGGATCGGATTGCATTGGTTTGGAGTGCTACGGTCTACTTTTTGCAACACGAGGGTTAATGAGACGGGGACCTACAGCTTAAAGCCGATTCCGAACGACTGTGAACATCCATGCCATTGCGGAATTCGAACCCACGAACTCCGGTACCGAAGGTCAGCACCCTAACCAATCGGCCATCGTTCGGCATATGAAAGAGAGAGAGTGGTTTTATCTTTAAAATATATTGCATTCACCAGAGAAAATATTTTCAAAGTGGGGCTTTTTTAATATATTATAATGCAAAACTAGAGAAGGCCTTGGGGCTTAATAAACAAGGCAATCGTCATTTTGAGATCGGACTTGCAATCTCTGGTACATTAGTTTATCGATCAATTGGCTTCTATCAAACCTAGTCTTGAATGTCAATGTGGTCGATTACTTCGTTTTTGGAAACTCAAATTGAAAAGCTTTGCCTTCCGAAACCGTTAAAAGATTGCGAAATGATCTGGTAATCGCAGTTGCTCTTATAGAATCAAGTGTTCTCGCATTATAAATAAAAATAGTCTTGTCTAAAATGAACAATAAGGAAATAAAGTAACCAAATTATAGCTGTTTATTATAATAAATTTTTATATAATTAAAATAAGCCACAATGATTTTACCTGGGATTACTCGAGTATTGGAAATAATATAATTAAAAAATAAGGATACTAAAATTTTAAACATTTAAAAAAATACTTCAGTGTTGAGTATTTTTTAAAAAGATTTTAAAAAATCACATGAACGCGTATGTTTTACAATCTGAATTAAAATTCTTACCAAATTAATACGTATCCGCTACTTGTGGGGAGAAATTTCACATAAATCACGGGAGAAAAAACACACTCACCTATGGGGAGAAAAAAGGAATATATGTAAAGAATCAAATAATTCAAATGCAGTTATATTAAATATTAATATGGAAATATATTCTAACAGATAAGAAAAGCGATAAGGGTATGAAATTTAAAATATTAACCCCCTAGGCTTTTATTAACACATTGCATGCGGGATACGTACTAGCACGTTTTCTGACGATTGATACTTGAGCACAGAAAAAGTGCTAGTACGGGTTAGTATAATAACATGGTTTGTTTGTAAGTACAACAATAACGGTTTACACAGGAAAACGAAGCCGAATGTTCTTGTCTACTAAATAGATTCTAGAAAAATTTAGACAAATAAAAACTAGTTTTTACATCAATCGATGCGGAACCACAGAACGGGAAGGTTGATTAAAAAAATCAGTTTAGATTTAAAATTAACTTTTTATTTATCCTTGCAAAAATGATATATATGTATATAAATATATATATAGATGTATATTTATATATTATATAAATATATATATATATATATATATATATTTGTGTTTATATATACATATGTGTTTATTTGTCCATTTATATATTTGTTTATATATTTCAATATAAATTACGAAAAGTTTTGGGTACAAAAGTAACGGTATATACAGGAAAACGAAGCCGAATGTTCTTGTCTACTACATAGATTCTGAAAACATTTAGACAAATAAAAACTAGTTTTTACATCAGTCAATGCAGAACCAAAGAACGGGGAAAAATTAAAACTATATACTATTCTATTAAAACTATATACTATAAAACCACAGAACGGGGAAAAATTAAAACTATATACTATATTCTATTTGATTTTTCATATTTACGATACTATTATAAATTTATCCACTAAAAAATATATTGTTCATTCACAAAAATCTTATGATTATTTATATATTTGTATTTATAAATTTATTTCAATATAAAATACGAAAAGTGGTTAAAAAAAATGAAATAATTTTCGATCTATTGAGATTTAACTGAATAACTAAATTTACGCACAAAACGCCAGCTCCTGGTACAATTCCGCTGCGAAATGTACCGGCACACAATGTTAAAAAATCTTTTTGTGAATTGTTATACTTAAAATAGTATAAAAAATATACAAAATAAAATTTAAAAAATAAACAGTGAAGGATCAGCACAATAGTGCTGTGTTTTAATAAAAACTAGAGAAAATTAATCTTTTTTGAGAATGTACATAGCGTGTAATTAATTGCTGTAAATAATTTAGGAAAAATTATATAAATTTCTACTATATAAAAGACTTTTCAATTTTCAAAAATTATTAAAGCAAAAAATTTATTTTTTTTTGGAGATTTTCAAATTTTCATGTTACTGAAAACCGTAAAAATTTTTGGTCTATCCGTAAAATAAAAAATGTAACCGTATATTTTATCGATAATCCATAAAAGTTGGGATGTATGCATTTATAATAGTCTCAATTCATTAATGTAAAAATGACCATTTTTTTTCATTATATGAAGCATGGAATATCATGGCTATCATTACAATAATTGACAACAGAACAGTTTGTTTATAAGCCATATTAATCTGTTTATACACATGTAAGTAATTTAGTAACAATTATGTAAATTTCTACTATATTAAAGATTTTTCAATTTTTCACGAATTATTAAAGCGAAAAAATTCTTTTTTATCGATAATTTCAAATTTATTTTCCGTTACCAAAAACCGTACATCATACGCATGTTAAAAACACTTTCATCTGTTTTATACGCATTTCATTTTGATAGTAACTAAGTACGACTTATGTATCTAGCCGGTAACATGTTATATTTATTCTAAATTAGAACGAATAAAAAAAGCTTAAGTATGAAGTTACACGACTTCCTGTGTTAAATCGTAATTCATAAAAAAAAACAAAGATATGCAAGATGGGTCAAAGTATCTATGTGTATGCACAGGCAGACGATTATATAAAATAAACAAAACTCGTCTGTGTGTGGGGGAAAAAAAAGCTTCCGCTGGATCGAAATTTTTATATATAGAATAAAAAAAATATTTAAGTAAAATAGCGATCTATATATAAATTCAGCATATATGTATATCCTTACAGTTCGGCATAGGAAGCGAAGAAGAAGAAAAAAAGAAGCCAAACTGTTCGAGAAAAGAGATGCATATTTTTTCGCCGTACCCGTAAATTCCTCTCTGTGTTGGCTAACACAAGCGCAGGAAACGTCGAACGGGAGAAGAAAAAAAAAAGTAAGGATAGAAAAAGAGAGGGGGAGAGAATTATGCACTCAATTTCCACCTCTCTCTTCCACCTCCCCCCGCACAGCCCATGCTAAGGAAAAGAATTTTGATAAAATATCCCAAGTATGGAGATGCCTAAGATAGGCTTGAAAGCGCAAACAGGGCTAAAAATAGCAGGGCAACCCCCCCTTCTGCCTTCCTCTCCCCCCCAAGCAATCTGCACGGCAAATTACGTCCTTAGACTTTGCCGCGTAAGTGGTCACATATTAATTCAGCATGGTCTTTGTCAACTTCGCCAATAATAACGGGGAGAGAAAAGGGATAGAGAAAGTGTGGGCCAAAATGGCGGAATTCTACGAGAGCCCGGCATTTAATAACTGGAGAACTTTTTTGGGGGGCGTGTGTGTACTTGCTGGAGGTTGGAAAGATTTCGGTACTATTAGAGAAGAAATAGTTTATACCGAGATGCGAGTATTTTATCGGCTGCAAAATATATTGTGGCACAAGATTTCAAGCCAAATAAAAGCAGCGAAAATATAATCGGGGCCAATCGAGTGAGAGCTTTCAAATTTATATAAATACATTTACATATCCACGTGTGTGTATGGATATATAACTTAGTTATAAATGCATTAGAGTACATATACACAAATATGCACACATTCATTGACACTTTTACATATGTACATAGGGTCATTTTTATATACATCTATTACATGTATAAATATATACACTTTGATATGCATTAACACGCATGTAAGCGCATGCATTAATTATTAATTAGACTTATTTTAAAGAACGTAATGGACCGATTTATGTTGGGAAACTGTTCCCAAACACTTCTGCACTCTTCGTGTAGATAAAATGTTCAAAAATTTATGTAGGGAATCGGGCATTCCTTCGTATAAGTGAAAATTCGTACAACTGAATAGTTATAAAACTAAACAGTCGTATAACTGAATAGTCGTATAAGTGGATGGTAATATAAGGGAAGTTTATTACATAGGGCTTGTGGGAGTTTCGCAGGAAAACGAAAAATACTTCATATACCTAAATGTATGTGTAACTGAATATTTGTATTAGTGAATATTAGTATAAATAGAAAATCGTATAAGTGGACGTCTTATAGGTTAAGTTTATTACATAGGCCTTATGGGAGTTTCGTAAGGAAATAAAAAGTACTTCGTAAAAGTGAATGTTCTTACAAGTGAATGCTCGTGCAAGTGAATGCTCGTGCAAGTGAATGCTCGTGCAAGTGAACATTCGTACAAGTGAACATTCGTACAAGTGAACATTCGTACAAGTGAACATTCGTACAAGTGAATATTCGTACAAGTGAATATTCGTACAAGTGAATATTCGCATAAGTGAATATTTATACAAGTGAATATTCGTATAAGTAAACAGTCGCATAGGTAAAGTATATTAAATAGGCTTTATGGGAGTTTCGGAGGGGAACTAGAAGTACTTAGCATAAGTTCAGTATGAACGAATTCTCACTGTATTTTATATACAAGATTAAGTGTATACACAAAATAAACAAGTATATTTAGCCATATACTTACACTTTACGCACACTTAAATGCGTGTAGTCAAATATGTTTACGCATGTACAGGAACAAGGGAAAGGTAAAATTCATAGTATACTTTGATACAGTTAAAAAAAGAAAAAAATTCCTAATACGGTAGACTATGAATAATTCTGAGGATTTAACGTCGAAACTCACCCATTCTATCGTTAAAAAAAAAAAAAAAAAAAAAAAAAAAAAAAAAAAAAAAAAAAAAAAAAACCACCCAGAATTAAGTAAACAATTAAACAGATATATAGTCTAAACATTCCTGTGACACGGGCCTTCATTCATTCTTACCTTATAAAGTGAAAAATAAAAAAAAAAAAGCAAAAGAGGCGTTCTTTGGCTTGCCTAGATAGTCAGTCGCGTGTTCTTATCCCAAGTTCAATCTGCAGAGTGGGGGAATAAAATATGCAAGCGAAGACAAAGCGAGTCAAGGCCGAAAGGTGGGAGGTTTTTGAGAAATTCTCATCCCTCGCGTAAACGCGTAAGTGGATCATGGTCAGTAGGGTACAAGGCGCCTGTCTGTGCATAGCAAGACGCCGGTTACCTGAGGATTTGACGTCATCTATTCAGGGAAAAACAACGCACACGTTTTAGAGGAGTTTCTTAGTTGATTACAGTTTTACTTCTTTCAGGTTGACGAAAGATACTTAGTAATGGAATCGTGAAAATTCAGGAAATGGTTTCTTAGACCACTTTTCGTAAAGACTTTTAGTTCAGATCTGTATTTTGTGCTTGGTTACAGAACTTTGCATCACATACCTTAGAATGCAAATAATGTTGGTGAGCATCTCGAGTAAAATTATGAAAAGTTTCCATAATCAAATTGGTTGATTGAAATTTAACGAAGTAAGGTTCTTTTAAGGACATAAGCGACAAACATTCGATTGCATAAAACCAAAGTGAACTCAAGTTATGTACGACAAACTATTAACAGATAGAAGTGCCATATAACGCGTATAGGGAGTACTAAAAACAGCAGAGGTATAAACAGATAATGAACAGTCTAAAAATATGCACAAAGTATCAACTGTATACAGGCTGAGGTTCAGAAGAAAGTAAATAAGACGCCGGTTACCTGATGATTTGACGTCATCTATTGAGAGAAAAACAACGCACACGTTTTAGAGGAGTTTCTTACTTGATTACAGTTTTTCTTCTTTCAAGTCGACGAAAGATACTTTGAGAAACTAATGGAATCGGGGAATTTCAGGAAATGGTTTCTCAGACCACTTTTCGTAAAGACTTTAGTTAAGATCTGCATTTTTTTCTTGGCTACGGGATTTTGCATCACAGACCTCAGAATGCAAATAATTCTGTGGAACATGTCGAATAAATTTATGAAAATTACCATAATCAGGTTGGTTGATTGAAGTTTAACGGAGTAAGGTCCTTTTTAGAACATAAGAGCCAAACATTCGATTACATAAAACCAGACAGAGTGTCAACTCAAGTTATATACGACAAACTGTTAACAGATAGAAGTGCCATATAACGCATATAGGGAGTACTAAAAACAGCAGAGATATAAACAGATAACGAACAGTCTAAAAATATGCACAAAGTATCAATTATATACAGGCTGAGGTTCAGAAGAGAGGTAAATAAGACGCCGGTTACCTGATGATTTGACGTCATCTATTAAGCGAAAAACAACGCACACGTTTTAGAGGCAATTCTTATTGGAAATGGTATCTCAGACCACTTTTTGTAAAGACTTCATTTCGTATCTGTATTTTTTGCTTGGCTACGGGGTCTAATATCACAGGCCTGAGAATGCAACTAATGTTGGGATAAAATTATGAAAAGTTTCCATAATCATTTAGATCAAGTTGGTCGACTGAAGTTTAACGTTGTAACGTCCTTTTAAGGACATAAGCGCCAAACAATTGATTGCATAAAACCACAGTCAGTCCACAGAGTGTCAACTAAAGTTATGTACGAGAAACTGTTAGCAGATAGAAGTGCCATATAATGAGTATACGGAGTACTAAAAACAGCAGAGGTATAAACAGATAACGAACAGTCTAAAAATATGCACAAAGTATCAACTGTATACAGGCTGAGGTTCAGAAGAGAGGTAAATACGACACCGGTTACCTGATGTTTGACGTCATCTATTAAGCGAAAAACAACGCACACGTTTTAGAGGCGATTCTTATTTGATTACAGTTTTTCTTCATTCAGGTTGACGAAAGATACTTTGAGAAAGTAATGGAATCGTGAAAATTCAGGAAATGGTTTCTCAGACCACTTTTCGTAGACTTCACTTCGGATCTGTATTTTTTGCTTGCCTACGGGGTCTAATATCACAGGCCTGAGAATGCAACTAATGTTTGTGTAAAGTTATGAAAAGTTTCCATAATCATTTACATCAAGTTGGTTGACTGAAGTTTAACGGCGTAAGGTCCTTTTAAGGACATAAGCGCCAAACACTCGATTGCATAAAACAAGACAAAAAACATAAAAACAACAATTAAAATTAGTAATCAGAAATTTTTTTAAAAAAATCTGATTTAAATCGAATAAATCAGATTTTTTTGTTTTAAAAAAAAAATCATGATTTTTTTTCTCAACCGTGCCTATATGCTAGATGAGATAATATTAAATCAAGACAATTGAAATAAAATCTTAATCACGAAGTGACACTAGTCATATTTTCCCATAATAAATGACGAATATATACCCCAAATATGACCTCCCTTTTCCGCGACTAATTCAGTTCTCGATACTCTTAATAAGAATAAAAGGTCAATTTCCGATCAATGGTGAAACACTGTATTACATCGTAATCACTCAAACTATATACATAAAAAAAAAAAGAATGGAGGTTCCATTAAACACGCGAAAGATAATATACCTCACTCAATTATTCTTCACTCTGCTTTTGACAGATGGAAATTATTAATACTTTAGATCCATTTAAATAACATTTTTCCGAATAAAATCTTTCCAGTTATCCCATTTTTCACGGTTACGGCGTATCAGTGGGTTCTCGCTTGTAACACGATAAGAAATAAAAGATTTAAAACGAGTTTATAGTTTAAGATATAAGTTTTAAAACAACAGGTACAACGCAATGAATGTTTTTGATTTCCTTATCAGCGTGTTTTGCGTTCAGACATCTAAACATATAGCGTTGTTACACGTGTTCTTTCATGAAATATAAATGATTTTTACGGTGATTAATATTTTAACTCTCACCCCATAATAATTTAAACAGTTTCAATCGTTTACTTTCTCGTTTGTTTCCGATGCTCCTCTCCGAGATTTTCATTTATTCACGTCAGTCAGCCTTTACAGGGAGGTAACATTGCTTTGGGACAAAAGAACCCGCTTTAAAAGAGATTAATACTTTAGCGCTTTCAAATCGTTTGAAATATTCCACTTTACGTCGGTTAGATTATTATCCGCTCTTCTGTGCTTTCGATCGTAAATTCAACTTTGTACTGAAAGTTTCCTTTCACTAAACTATAAACGATTTAAAATAGAATAATACTTTAGCAATTTTTAAAATTTAGAAATATTTCAAGGTATAATTTTTAATTTTTTTTCTCTTCTATCCTTTGATTTAGACAGCTACTTTAGAATTTGTATCATTTCACCGAAGTGTAAACGATTTTAATTATCGATATTAAGATAATCGATATGTGTAAACGATTATGACTTTGGGACAAAAGAACTCTCTTTAAAAGAGATTAATACTTTAGCCCTTTCAAATTATTTGAAATATTCCACTTTACGTAGGTTAGATTATTCGCTCTGTGCTTTCGATCGTAAATTCAACTTTGTGCAGAAAGTTTCCTTTCACTAAACTATAAACGATTTAAAATAGAATAATAATTAAGCTTTTTTAAAAATTTAGCAATATTTCAAGGTAAAATTTTATAGTTTCAATTATTTTTCTTTTATCCATTTTATTCACTAATTTAGACATCTATTATATGATTTACTTGTATCCTTTCACTGAAGTGTAAACAATTTTGACTATCGATGTTAAGATAATCGATATTAGTGTAAACGATTATACCTTTGGAAAAAAAAAAAAGAGATTAATTAATTTAGTGCTTTCAAATCGTTTGAAAATATTGCACTTAACGTTAGTTGATTATTATCCGCTCTTCTGTGCTTTCGATTGTAAATTCAACTTTGTACTGAAAGTTTCCTTTCACTAAACTATAAACGATTTAAAATAGAATAATAATTAAGCTTTTTTAAAAATTTAGCAATATTTCAAGGTAAAATTACATATTTTTTCCCTCTTTTCTCCGTTAATTTAGACAGCTAATAATAGCATTTACTAGCACACTTTCACTTCAATATAAACAATTTTAATTATCGATATTAAAATAATCGATATTAGTGTAAGCGATTATAACTTTGGGATAAACTAACTCGCTTTAAAAGAGATTAATAATTTAGTGTTTTCAAATCGTTTGAAATATTCCATTTTACGTCGGTTTGATTATCATTCGCTCTTTTGTGCTTTCGATCGTAAATTCAACTTTGTACAGAAAGTTTCCTTTCACTAGACTATAAACGATTTAAAATAGAATAATACTTTAGCACTTTTCAAAATTTAGAAATATTTCAAGGTATAATTTTTAATTTTTTTCCTCTTCTATTCATTGATTTAGACAGCTACTTTAGAATTTGTATCATTTCACCGAGAAGTGTAAACGATTTTAATTATCGATATTAAGATAATCGATATTAGTATAAACGATTATGACTTTGGGACAATAGAACTCTCTTTAAAAGAGATTAATACTTTAGCCCTTTCAAATTATTTGAAATATTCCACTTTACGTAGGTTAGAATATTCGTTGTTCTGCACTTTCGATCGTAAATTCAACTTTGTGCAGAAAGTTTCCTTTCACTAAACTATAAACTGTTTAAAATAGAATACTTTAGCACTTTTTAAAATTTAGAAATATTTCAAAACATAATTATATAGTTTTTAATTTTCCCCCTCTTCTATCCATTGATTTAGACAGCTACTTTAGCATTTGTATCATTTCACCGGAGTCTAAACGATTTTAATTATCGATATTAAAATAATCGATATTAGTGTAAAGGATTATGAGTTTGGGTCCAAAGAACTCGCTTTATAAGAGATTAATACTTTAGCGCTTTCAAATCGTTTGAAATATTTCATCTTACGTCGGTGAGATTATTATTCGCTCCTCTGTGGTTTCGATGGTCACGATTTTCTCTATTCATTTGTATGTTATAATTATCGCTTTATGTGATCATTACATCGGTTAATGTTATCAGTTTTCGAGCCTCATTTTAACTGGCAAAAGAATATTCACCATATATTCAGAATGAATCCATTATTTTCTTTCCCTTCGCTGTTTGAATTTCCGAGTATTCTGAATTCTCCTATTCAACCTAGGGAAATGGGGAATGGACAAAGGAATGGTGTATTACACGTTCCTGGAATTTTTCAGAAATACGCACAACCCGCTGGTGGTCAGTGGTTGTTAGATAAGCTGAAGGCAACACATTCTTATCGGAACTGAGAAGAAGACTACTGCCATTTTATGCCTTGCTCGCTTACGTGCAGCTTGTCGATATGGAAGCCAGAAAACGAAATAATTTAACATTAAAACTAAATATCGAAATTTTAAATCGTTATGGCAGGTTGATTATGATTACGAACAATTTATCAATAAAAAATTGTAGACATCAACAATTGATCATTTTATTTAATTATGTAAACAATTTTTGTGTTTTAAAGGATAATACATAAATATAAGACCAGTTTTTTTCATTTTATTTTAAAATTTAGTACGTGTGAATTAAAGGGGGAGGGTAAAATTTATCTAATTTTGCATATTGTTTATTGTTATCAATCGGTTATTGTCAAAAACCCGGTGTCCCAAACTGATCACGTTAACAGTGTAGTGTAGTGTATATATAAATATATATATATATATATATATTTATATATATAATATATATATATATATATATACAATATACATATACAACACACATATACATATATATATACACATATATACACATATATAAACACACATATATACACACATATATATATATATACATACACACATATATACACACATATACACACACATACACATATATACACACATATACACATATATACACACATATACACATATATACACACACATACACATATATACACACACACATATATACACACATATACATATATACACACACATATATATACACACATACACACATATATATACACACACATACACATATATATACACACACATATATATATACACACATATACATATATATACACACATATATATATATACACACATATACATATATATATACACACATATACATATATATACACACATATACATATATATACACACATATACATATATACACACATATACATATATATACACACATATACATATATATACACATATATACATATATACACATATATATACACATATACATATATACACACATATACATATATACACACATATACATATATACACACATATACATATATACACACATATATATACACATATATATATACACACATATATATACACACATATACACATATATATACACACATATATACACATATATATATACACACACATATACACATATATATACACATATACACATATATATACACACATATACACATATATATACACTACACACATATATACACACACACATATATACACACACATATATACACACACATATATACACACACACATATATATGTATGTATATATGTATGTATGTAATTTTGAACTAAGACATACTCATATGTAAAAGTGAGTTTACAATTTCAGTGAATTCATAACCCGACACGGCGTTTAGGCGTATTTCAATGTAATATGTCTTAATTATGTGATGAAAATACATGGTCACCCTATAAAATGTATAATGCAACTAAAAAAAGACAAACAATAACAAATTTCAAGAAATACAATCATTCTTAGAAAGTGGTACAATTAAGCACAATCTACAACCAAATTACTCGAGCCAAAAAAGGATTGCGAAACGTAAAATTAGAGCTGCAACATTTGTAGAAAAATTTCAGCTTTATATGAAAACCATTGAAGTAAAAAAATATTTATTTTAAGGACCACTATGCCCTTAAAAGCTTTCATACTATTCCAGTGACCACTTTTACATCAGATTATTTACTCTCCTGCACTTCCATTTATACGAGCCCCTCTTTAGAGGGATAAACGCATTCACAGTTTAAAAGTGATTAATATTTTAACGCTTTTAGGAAGTTTAAAATACTTCAATCGACACATTTACTCGTTTATTTATAGGTTAGTTTCTCTCCTATCCAATCTCTCTTCATGAAAGCTACACTTTACACGAAGCGGCACGCTTTTAACAAATGCATGGACGATTTAAAACAGATTAATATTTTAGCTTTTCCGAGGCGATTTAGAAATAATATTTCAATAAACACTCAGTCCTCGCTTATATTAAGATAAGATTATTTCCTTTTCTGGCCCAGCTACACTTTACGACGGCACGTTGTTATGACAAAAGCATGGGCGATTTTAACACAGATTAATACTTTGGCACTTTCCGTGATGAAAATTTTCCTTTTAATAAAAGATACACTTTTATCGTTTGTAGTGGATAGATTTCCCCCTTCGATTCTTTGTCGTGCACGCCACTAACAAAAGGATAAGCCATTTCAAAAGGAAAGCAATATTTTATTTATAGCATTTTTTAAAAGCTAGAAAGCAATATACACTTCAATCGATAGTGTTTATTGTCATTCTTTATGGAGTGAAATGCTTTTTATTACAGTCGCATGGATAATTTGAAACAGATTAACACTTTTATCGATTTCGGAATGCTTATTTATTCTTAACTAATGGTTAAGAGTTAAGACTAAGTAATACCGTCGACTTTTATAATACGCATACTCAGTATTTTTGTTCGATTTCAGAACCGTTCATTATTTATTCTTAATTCTAATGGTAAGGGGTTAAGACTAAGTAATCTCTGTTTCCTGGTGTGCGAAAGATATGTTCCGGTTAGGTGGTCAACATTACGTGGAACTCCCAGTGTTTAGTTAGCTCTGAAGCATTTGATCTTCAGTTTGTCTACCCACTGAAGGGATGAAAGGCTAAGTCAACCCTGCCCAATTCCGGAATCGAACCTCGGACTTGTGCCGTGGGAGTGAGAAGCGCTACCCGAACACCACTGGGCTTAGACTAGCTCAGTGGCGTTAGTTCATTATTTAATATTAATTCTAATGGTCAGGGGTTAAAACAACAAAGTACTACCGTTAACTTAACAGATTCAGTATTTTTGTTCGATTTTAGACCGTTCATTATTTATTCTTAATTCTATTGACTTTACATTCAGAATAATTTAAACTTTTATAAATGAAGTAGCCATATTTTTTTATATATTGGTAATAATTTTTAATAGATAAATTAAAAATTAGAGATGCAACGGATGTCAATTTTTGCCGGATAACGGAGATCTGGATGTTCGTAGCCGTTCGGAATCGGCTTTAAGCAGAAGGTCCCGGTCTTATTTGGTTTGGATCGCCCACGGCTTACTTTTGTGAAAACTTTTTGGTTTGGTTTGGTACATCACGGCCTACTTTCATCATGCTACTTTGGATGAAAGCAGGCCGTGACGTTCCAAACCAAACCAAAAAGTTGCATAAAAGTAGGCCATGGTGTTTGTTCCAAACCAAACCCCAAAAATATTACCGTCTGCCCAAACTTTTCTACCCTGTACCTCACTTCTCCATGCATTTGCCATCTGTCCGGGTATGATGGCAAAAGGAAAAAAAACCCAATTCTCAAATTGTATTACATTCCTCAACAGCTCCCTTTATAATCAGTCCTCACCCCCTTCGCCACTTCCCTTCTGGAGCAGGCTACCCCCCTCCTCCTTTTCGATCGTCCGGCTCAATCGCCCGGATAAATTTTTTAGCAATAACGCATGTTCAATAAACGCTTCCAATATTTCAGAATTAAATTTTAAAAAACTTATCTAAAAATGAATATAAAATAAATCACTTTAACATAGTTTCGATAATTTAGAAAAAAATTACATTAATACTTTTGGGTGTCCTCCTAAAAATAAATTTGAAAAAACATTTTGAAGAGTAACTTTCTACGGTTTCCGAAGTGCCAATTAAAAAGCATGTATGTGATTTATTCATTCTTTCACTTATTGATTGACTGACTCAAACTCAATGATTCATTTATTCTCTCCCTAAATAACACTTATTTACTCACTCACATTTCTCACATACTATCACACAAACACACACGCGCGGTCAATCACGTGGTACATAGTTTCCACTATGCATTTTCAGGAGGGCGCTACGCCCTGCCCCTTTGTTACGGCCTTCAATGCCCCCTGCTCCCCTTGTTTTTGCCTCATTTAAAGTGCACCACAACTTTTTGATTTCCATGAATTTACCATTTCCCCCTTTCCTCAAATCCCTTAAGTTAAATTCCTTCCCTAAACGAAAGAATGGAAAAATGATTTTACGCAGCCCACCCATCCCTATGCTCCGTTTTCTGATTCTTTCTTCAAATATCCCTGTTCACATGGTCAAGTCAAAAATTTAAGACATATTTAATAAAATAAAATGAACTTCAAACAATCACAAAGTAATAGTTAAATTTTTTAAAAAGTAATTGAGAAAATTTTTTTTAAATATTTTTCATTGTTTTGTTTTGATAGAGTACCTTCCTACCCAGGAGCACCCTGCACATTTTGTTCTGATGGAGTGCCCTTTTATCCAGGAGTGCCCTGTCCTTTTTTTTTTTGGTCTAGGGGAAACACACACACATGTATATACACATATGTAAAAGACGGATTTCACGATGGGTGGTTGCAGTCATGGCCTATAAAAATGACACCGTTTTAGTTAAAGACATTTATTAACATAACGTTAGAGGACGGGTCTTCTGGATAATAATAATTTTATTAAATCGTTTCTTCTGAAAGCAAAACCTGCGCCATTTTCATTGTTTGTGGCAGAGACACGCGTACAGTGTTCACAGTTCCATGTCCACGTGCTGATTGAAACTTATCTCTTTGTAAGCTCATCAAATAGCTCAAAAATGCTTCCGCCGGACCGGATGATCACAAAAGCTTACAAGAGGGTGGGTCTTTTTCATTTATTTTATTATTATAAAAGACCACCCTTTTTAAAATCGTTTTTAACTAGCGTAATTTCCAACTACCCCTTTTTTAGACCTCACATATATATACATACATATACATACGTATATATATACATAGATGTGTGTGTATATATATACATAGATGTGTGTGTATATATATATACATACATGTGTGTATATATATATACATACACGTGTGTGTATATATACATACACGTGTGTGTATATATACATACACGTGTGTGTATATATACATACACGTGTATATATTTACATGCATACATTACACGTGTATATATTTACATACATACATACATGTGTATATATATATTTACATACATACATACATGTGTATATATATTTACATACATACATACATGTGTATATATATTTTACATACACACATACATGTGTATATATATTTACATACATACATACATGTGTATATATATTTACATACATACATACATGTGTATATATATTTACATACAGATACATACATGTGTATATATATATTTACATACATACATACATGTGTATATATATTTACATACATACATACATGTATATATATATTTACATACATACATACATGTGTATATTTACATACATACATACATGTGTATATATATACATACATACATGTGTATATATATAACACGCACATGTGTATATATATACACATACGCACATGTGTATATATATACATACATACATGTGTATATATATACATACATGTGTGTATATATATACATACATGTGTGTATATATATACATACATGTGTGTATATATATACATACATGTGTGTATATATATACATACATGTGTGTATATATATACATACATGTGTATATATATACATACATGTGTGTATATATATATACATACATGTGTGTATATATATACATACATGTGTGTGTATATACATACATGTGTATGTGTATGTATATATATATATATACATACATATATATATATATATATATATATATATATATACACACACATACATAGACATATAATGCAAACCGACCAGAAGGAATTCCTTCCCTCCCCCATAGGTTAACAATGATCGAGAGGAATCCAATACAGCAGATACCCACCTTAAGCAATGTACATGAATGACTGTATTTTGGAATAGAGTGTGCCCACTTCCTAGCTCGGTTTATAACGTATTATATAATGCAACATTATAATATATTATAAATACTCTAATACAACAGACATTAAATGTTACTTCAGAAATTTAAAACTAACATTCTACGACTCTCCAGGAGGAAAAAAAAAATCACTATAACCGTCTGAATATAAATTTTTCCGATCTCTTCTCACATTACGCCTATTTTATATTTTTTCCCCAGGAAAGCTAATTTAAATTTATTCAATACTCCGCCATTTTATTACGCTCCTTACGTGTTCCTACCCTCCCGTAACCCCCTAAACGGGGATACCTCAACGCTCCCCTATTTTTTCATTCCTTCCCCCCCTGTTATCCTTCAAGTTTGCGACGTGTCCCGAATATTTCCACGCCGCACAGCTTGGGGAAAAGTGAGACGGTGGAATAAGAAAAAAAAAGAAAGTAGAAGTTGGGGTAAGTAAAAATTCCGCCACACAGTTTTATGCGTATCACTGCGGATAGCCACTTCACGTGCGCTGGAATGGATGTAATCAATAAGTTTCTGCGCGCTTTGAATAAATTATGCAAATACTGCCCCGCGTGTAGCCCCCCCCCCCTTAAGTCGTCTGTAATAAAAGTCTTGTGTCTTTTTATACTTCGCTTTTCGCCCTGCCCGTAAATGAGTTCTTGTTTATAAAAGTTTTCCCCTCCGGGCTACTGTGACGTAAAATTACGGTCGGCGTCGAATCTTATGGTGCCTGCTGCCGTACACTGTGCTGCTCCGGGTAATGACGTGATCGCCGCTGATCGTTACTGGTCACGAAGGCGGGGGCTGGCCAGTTAAGATGGTGGAATTAAAAAAAAAAAAAACATTCCTGGCTAACATTTTTAGCGCGTATTAATGGTTAGTAAGTTGCGAGCGCTACTGTAATATTTAGTTTTCCGGGCACGAGACGACCTTGTAGCATGGCAGCCATGGGTGGTTCTAAGTTTAAAAAAATATTCGAAACATCACACAAAATTTTCTAATAAAGTAAACGCTACTGATTTAAAATAAAACTTATATTAAGGTAAATTTCCAGAAGTCGGAACTACAGCTGAATGAATCTGAATTTTAATATCGTGATATATCGTTTACCAAATATCGATATATTAATATGTTTTAATATAGTGTTCTCCTAGCATTTTCAGGAGCACTGTCCTCCTTTTTTGCCCCCTTTAATGTACCCTACCCCTTTCTGATTTGCATGAATTTACCTACGATATCTGGCGAGATTTGTTAGAAAAATCAGAAGAAATAACTAATTATCTATTATATGCTGCATAGCGTTTATATAAATATTTTATTTCAACTGAGAGAATTTTCCTCTTAGTGAAGTCCCGTAACTAAAACTAAAGTTTGACTTAAAATCCAGTTTTAATTATTTGATTTTATTAAATATGTATTAAGTAAATATAATTAAAAATTTATTATATATTTAATAAAATAAAATTAACTTCAAATAATCGCAAAATAGTTAAATTTTTTTAAACCTATAGTAATCGAGAATTTTCCTAATCAGGAGCAAAAATCCTCATCTTCAGCTGATCAAAGCTGAAAGAATCTTCTACAGTAGGATCACATTTGATGTACCTGGACAACTGACTAATACAGAATGACAGCGTACAACCGATTTGACTCTCGTCCGCCGAAGGTACTGAATCAGGAGCAAAAATCCTCATCTTCAGCTGATCAAAGCTGAAAGAATCTTCTACAGTACGATCACATTTAATGTACCTGGACAACTGACTAATACAGAATGACAGCGTACAACCGATTTGACTCTTGTCCGGGTAAGGTACTGAATCAGGAGCAAAAGTCCTCATCTTCAGCTGATCAAAGCTGAAAGAATCTTCTACAGTAGGATCACATTAGATGTACCTGGACAACTAATACGGAATGACAGCGTACAACCGATTTGACTCTCGTCCGGCCAAGGTACTGAATCAGCAGCAAAAATTTTCATCTTCAGCTGATCAAAGCTGAAAGAATCTTCTACAGTAGGATCATATTAGAAATACCTGGACAACTAATACGAAATAACAGCGTACAGCCGATTTGACTCTCGTCCGGCGAAGGTACTGAATCAAGAACAAAAATCCTCATCTTCAGCTGATCAAAGCTGAAAGAATCTTCTACAGTAGGATCACATTTGATGTACCTGGACGACTCACTAATACAGAATGACAGCGTACAACTAATTTGACTCTCGTCCGCCTATGGTACTGAATAAGGAGCAAAAATCCTCATCTTCAGCTGATTAAAGCTGAAAGAATCTTCTACAGTAGGATCACATTAGATGTACCTGGACAACTAATACGGAATGACAGCGTACAACCGATTTGACCATCGTCTGATAAGGGAACTTAATATGGAACAAAAATCCTAAACTTCAACTGATCAAGGCTGAAACAATCTTCTACTGCAGCATCCCAAACATGTGCAACTGATAAAGTAGACAACTGAAAAG
Source organism: Pardosa pseudoannulata (assembly GCA_032207245.1). NCBI lineage: Eukaryota > Metazoa > Arthropoda > Arachnida > Araneae > Lycosidae > Pardosa > Pardosa pseudoannulata. Next base: position 70,440,175 of record CM063497.1, on the reverse strand, counting down.
GAAATTAAAATTTTATGTTTCCCAATAATTATACAGATACAAGATTCATGAATTGTTATAGCCCAATTCTCATTTCATATATATATCTTTCGATGCACAAAATGTATCCTACAGCAAACAGATACCTCGCATTTTTGTGTTAAAACTACTTGCCTAATTTAATCCATCTAAATCATTCAGTTCTTTTAACTATTTTCACAAACATAGAACAAAATTCACAAACTACTTTTTTCTCCAAACTCGGGGGTATTTCGAATGTCCACATTCAACCAAATCTCAGCGATCGAATTTTCTGAATGATTCCAAATCCACTCTATAATACTCCATATACGATAGAGAAAAAAAGCATCCGTCAAATGACCTACGAGACTTATTACTGCGCGATTTAGCATGAAAAGGGCTACAAAGCCGAATCAACCACCTTTATATATATATATCAGACTTCCACCACAAAAATAACTCTCTTCTCCTACTGCTGCCGTTGGAGATAAACACACACCTCTACGGCCGAGAGTATAATAGATGTATAGCCGGCGATCGAGGAACGACTGGAATTGGAACTGACGTGAAACCAAACGATCCGAAAACCTATTTTCCTAACGGCCAGTTGTTCTCTGGGGCATAAATAAAGATGATAGGCGCTGCTCGCCTTTCTTTCTTTCTTTCCTTTTCTATCTATCTGGAGACGAAATAAGGTTTTATGACGTATAAAAAAGGGGGGTGGGATAGAGAGAGAAATCAAGCTTTTAACGTGTTAGGAAAGTATTAATTCGGATCTGGATCGGAATGTATTATTATGTTTTATTCCGTGTAGCGACTTTCCTCGAGGGAGCCGTTACGTTAAAAGCGTTGCAGTAACAGGTGTCAATTATACCTCTTAACGGCCTGTGTTATTGCGAGAACAGTCTTCACTGTTACTACTTAGTAACAGTGAAGGTAGTTAAGAATACCAAATGGGATGTTCTGAGACAAAAGGTTTGAGGGTCAGTCCCCTAACAATTCGGCCTTCATCACGCTACGGTATACTGTTTTTGTTTGTGTATTATGGCTCGCCCTGACGTCAGTCGAACGTGTTCTTTGCTATCTGGGGGGTCCCCATGACTCCATTCTATGAAACCTCTCCTCAAGAAAAGACAGAGAGGGTTGTGGGTTTTTTTTCGAGTGACGTCACGAGGGCCAAGCGTCGTTTGGTGTGGGAGAAGACGCTGGGAGTTGTTGTCCGGTGGGCGAAGATGAATGAGCCTTGCCGAGAATGTAAATGATGTAAATATTTTTATATACCAGAAATAAATTCTTCTTTCATCTCCACCTCGCTTGTGTTCGATGTGTCATCCTCATGAGGCCTTTGAAGAACCCTGCTCGACCATAACGCTACCAAAATTACCTATTTTAGAGCTGTGACGTTACAGGCCATCGTTCGGAGCAGCAGGATTCGAATCCTCAACCTGTGGTACTGAAGAGCAGCGCTCTACCATACAGCCATCGTTCGGCTCCCTCTCTTTGGAATGAAATGAATTTGCCTGATCTTGAACATCCAATTTCGTATTTATTATGTAATGTACTTGATCTTGCCCGTCTATATTTTTACTCTGGGAAATTTCTCAAAACTTTATGGATTTCAGGATTTAAAACGTATCACAATCGACTATATCTATTCGCAAAAATAACTTTGGTCTGCATTTCGTTTGATTCTGAGCACTGCAGTCTACTTTTTTCCAACACAAGGGCTAATGAGATCCGGACCTACTGCTTAAAGTCGATTCCTAACGGCTATGAACATCCATGCGACAGTGGGATACGAACCCACGAACTTCCGGTACAGAAGATAACCCATTCGGCCATTGTTCGGTCGCAATGACAATGTTACTAAAACCTGCATTGGAAAAAGGCACCAAAGCCATAAAAAGCTTGAGAACCCAATTTTTTTAAAATAATTGTTCTTGATTCCTGAAGATCAGCAGCCTAACCATTCGGCCATTGTTCGGTCGCAAAAAGACCTCGTTACAAAAACCTGCAATGGCAGAAGTCGCCAAAATCACAAAAAGCTTGAGAACCCACATTTTTTAAATAATTGTCTCGATTCCCGAAGATCAGCAGCCTAACTAATCGGCCATCGTTCATCCACAAAAAGACCTTGATACAAAAACCTGAGATTGAAAAAGGAGCCAAAATTGCAAAAAGTTCGAGAACCCACATTTAAGTAATTGTTCTTGGTTCCCGAAGATCAGCAGCCTAACCATTCGGCCATCATTCGGCGGTAAAAAGACCTCGTTACGAAAACCTGCAATTGAAAAAGATGGCAAAATTACAAAAAGTTCGAGGACCCACATTTTTTAAATAATTGTTCTTGATTCCCGAAGATCAGCGCCCTAATCACTCGGCAATCGTTCATCCACAAAAAGACCTCGTTACAAAAACCTGAGATGAAAAGAGGCGGCACAATTACAAAAAATTCCAGAACCCACATTTTTTAAATAATTGTTCTTGATTCTCGAAGATCAGCAGCCTAACCACTCGGCCATCCACAAAAAGACCTCGTTACAAAAACCTGCAATGGAAAATGGATCCAAAATCATAAACAGTTCGAGAACCCACATTTTTTAAATAATTGTTCTTGATTATCGAATATCAGCAGCCTAACCACTCGGCCATCGTTCATTCACAAAAAGACCTCGTTATAAAAACCTGAGATCGAAAAAGGCGGCACAATTACAAAAAGTTCAAGAACCCACATTTTTTAAAAAATAATTGTTCTTGATTCCCGAAGATCTCAGCAGTCTAACCATTCGGCCATTGCTCGATCGTAAAAAGATCTCGTTACAAAACCCTACAATCAAAAAGGGCGCCAAAATCCTAAAAAGTTTGAGAACCCAAATTTTTAAAAGATTATTGATTCAAGGAGAATAAACACCCTCCTTTACACCACCCAGCAGACGTCACAATCTACGGTAAAGGTAGAAAACAGAAATCAAACGTAGGGCTTCAAAAAACAAAAAATCGCCAACAGCTGTGTGGACAGAAAAAGAAAATCCGCTAGAAACCAGAGCCAAAACAAGCGGGGCTCTTTTTCGTCAATAAATAACCCGCTTCGTGACGGCACCGAGCCAAAACGATGATAGGAAGCAGGACACACACAGGCAGAGCAGCGGTCAACCACGCGTGAACTGGACATCGAGTGAAGGAAGAGAGACGATGTCCAGGCCACTTGGATTACTTGACCGCCGGTCATCGTGCTCTTCGGAAGATGAAGATGGATGGCCAGCGATTATTTTTTCCTCTTCCTTTTTTACATTCAATAATCCAGACGGCCAGGGGGATGGACTGCCGAAAATAAAAGAGATAGACTCTTATCCGAGCTTCGGAAAGAATACCGCAAACTAATGACTGAAACGAGACTCCTAAACCTAATTCTACTTTTATTCCTTTGAAATTGATTCTCGTTTATCACCTCTACCGTACACGGCACAAATTACTAACAAAAGGATGAACAAACTATTTTTGAAGCAGACCAAACAAGGAAAAAAAAAACAATATGCCGGCCAATATTATTCCCAAAGTTTGACAACTGTAAAAAATATTCCAGTGCACGGACTTAAATTAGGAGGCGTCAAAACCTCCTTCCACAGACCTTTTTTAAAAGGAGGGACAATTTTCCAGTTTTCTGAGGTTTTGTTCATATTTTAAATTTTTGTTTCAACGTTTGCCCCATCAGCTTAAACGGCTAAATTACGCCCCTTTTCTCACGTCCAATCATCTTTAAGTACATAAAAATTTGATTCGACTGTGTGTTTATTAACCCTCCGTAGTTTTTATAAATATACGTTCCTGAATTACGGGGTGATTTTTTATTTATTCATATTTACAAGTCAACAGCTTTGCATCGAATACTCACGAATACACTGTGAAGACCCCATTGTTGAGAGCACTAATGACCGAAATCAGCAGAGCTGGATCCCACCTGCATGACCTGACTACAATAGCGCGGCGACGCAGTGTATGAGATTTTTTGGAGCACTACGGTCTACTTTTTGCAATACGAGACCGGGACCTACTGCTTAAAGCCGATTCCGAACGGCTACGAACATACATGCCATAGTGGCATTCCAACCCACGAACTCCGGTTAAGAAGGCTAGCACCCTAACCATCGTTCGGCCGCAGTGTCTGGGGAGTTGACAGTTCGGTTGAATAGGCTTAACGCCCTGATCGGTCGTGGTAATGATTCCAGAGCATCCCCTTGAGAATACCAGAAAGGGACAGCTAACGAATGAGAATTCGGCTAATTAACTAGTAGTAACCTTAGCTTGAGTTTTCAGGTAACTGGAATCGTGACTCAACAGAAAACGGTGGGCGGGAACGTCACTGCCCCCCTCCCCAGATATGAAAATCCTAGAATTTTGCGACTCGGGGCTTTTCGACATTTCTTACGTAGGTGTTTCGACCGGAGCCAGCTTTTTAGCAATCACGTTCGGGAGACTCGTAAAGTCCGCTCATATAAGAAACCGCAGGGTGTCGGACACCGAACGGGGGATAGATTGGATTCGCGTTGCACCTTGGGGAAGCTTTCCCATCGTATGAGAATAGTTAATTCTCTTTTACGATTGTGATCATCGTGCATATGTTACCCAAACAACAATCCTTTACATTTCGAATGTTTTGGGATATTAGAATCCCTTTGTATATTATATAGCAATTATTTACTCCAGAAAATAAAAGTGATTTTCAATTCTGCTAAGTCTGTGATCCTTCTTCACGTACTTCTTCACTCAAGACATTGAAGGCGTCACAACATACTTCTTTTACAAATTTCGATCCCCAACAGCGAGTGATCGCGTGATTTTTCTTTCCTCAAGAGACCTATAGCTTACTCAGCGTTATTTGGGAGATCTGAATCAACTTTCATAATTTTTATCAACCCCATCCGGTAAAATGACGAGTCTAGCTCGTCATTAGTTTTTCATTCCATACCGCACAATGACGAGCTACACTCGTCATGCGATTAAAGTTACTGTTAAGTATGATAATTTAATATAAAATTTCTAGTGTACTGAATTTGGCAACACTTTTATCACTTGTGAAATTCACAAGTCACTATTGCATATTGTTTACTTAGAATTTCTTGGTACAAGTCATTGCCAAATTAATGAGTCAGAATAAAAGAAAACCTACTAAGAAATGCCGTGTGTGTTACAAGAATCGAATTAAAAGTGAGACTACTTGGCGGTGTAAACAATTAAGAATTCCTTTGCACTTTGTTTTGAAAAGTACCACTAGCTTGAAGACTATTATCTGTATACCTTATTAATGTTTTGCTTTGATATTTTCTTAATTTTACTGTTTCTGATATTATTTAACACTATGTAAAAAGTGGATTTTAATTAAGAATATGTAAGAATTGTAAAATGAAACAAGTTTTTTAAATAAAAATTAAATGGTTATTTTATGCACAGTTTTTCATTATTAAATCATACCGGAAGGGGTTAAGCTTGAAAAGCAATTTAGTCATTCGAGGAGTGAACCTATTTTCTTGTGACCGCTGAAAAATGTGATCAATGGATAGAAAACTAATGTTTATTGTAGCGCTAGCTTTGGGAGACAGGTAAAAGTAATTTAAGTCAGCGAACACTCATCTGAAATTTTACAGCTGGGAAATAACGTATTAAAGAATGAGAAGGGGTAAAAGAATATTACGATAGATATTTTACGTGTAATAATTTTGATATTGCATATATGTATCTTTTATATATTATATATAATGCATAAAACATTTTTTAACATAAGAGGAAGGGGCACCATCTTTAAACATTTGGGGCACAGCTATTTCCAGTCACTTGATTTTCAAAGGAAGAACGTGCTTTCCTGGAAAATATCGATGCAATAAAACAAAGAAGAATCAGCCAGCTAAAAGAAGAGCGGTAGTTTGAGACTTGCCGACAGTTTTCCGATAAAAGACGAAAATAATACAATGTAATAATATTCATTAAAAGGAGATTTATACGAAAGTTTTCATTATAAGAAAGGATATGTAATACTATGGTTGTCATTATATATATATTATTTAATTATAAAAAAAAAATTAAAATTTAACATTTTAATTAAAATTATATATAAGATATTAAAGTATATTTATTTAATTAATTTATTATAAATATTTATAATTTATTATATTTAGATATAAAAATATAATATATAATATATATTTTTTATTAAAATATAAAAGAATAAAAAAAGTATAATAATAAAACATATTTTTAAAAATAAAAATAAAAATAATTATAATTAAAATTAATTTATTTAATTTTAAAAAATTATTAAATATATTATATTATAAAAAAAATTTTATTTATATAAATATATATAATCTTAATTTTTTATTTATAAAATAAAAAAATTAATAAAATTAAATAAATTATATATAATAATTTTTTAAAATGAAAAGTTAATTTATTTAAAAATTATTAAATATTTTAATATAATATATAAATTTAACTGTTAAATAATAAATAAAAAAATAAAAT